>CM076569.1:385954173-386160318 GCA_034641835.2 Pinus albicaulis | reverse complement strand
GAAATGATGTAGTGTTAATTTGCGATTTTTCCTGTCTCTAGTTATCCTCATACCAAGGATTTGTTTTGCAGCTCCCAAATCCTTCATTGCAAATGAATTTGCAAATTTTATTTTGAGCACATTTATTTCCTGCATGTTAGACCCTGCAACAAGCATGTCATCTACATACAATAACAATATAATATAGCTGCCATCATTTTTCCTTTTTAGATAAACACAATGATCAGAGTGACATCTAGTATAACTTTGTTCAGACATAAACTTGTCAAATTTTAGATACCACTGCCTTGGAGCCTGTTTTAAGCCATACAAGCTCTTCTTTAACCTGCACACTAATTTTTCTTTCCCTTTGACCTCATATCCTTCTGGTTGCTGCATGTATATCTCTTCCTCCAAATCTCCATGGAGAAATATTGTCTTTACATCTAACTGTTCAAGATGTAAATCTTCCGCTGCTACAAGACTTAAGATAGTTCTAATTGAATTCATCTTAACAACAAGAGAAAATATTTCATCAAAATCAATACCTTTATTTTGTGCAAACCCCTTCACCACAAGTCTAGCTTTGTACCTTTGTTTTCCTCCATCTTCTTCCTTCAGCCTGTAAACCCATTTATTCTACAATGTAGTTTTACCTGCAGGCAACCTGACTAAGTCCCAAGTCTGGTTATGCATTAAGGAGTCCATCTCTTCTTCCATGGCTAGCTCCCACTTCTTCCTGATTTCAACCTGCATTGCTTCTTCATAACATTTGGGTTCACCAGAATCAGTCAACAATAAATAATATAATGAAGGAGAGTATCGTTCAGGGGGTCTACTTATCCTGGTAGATCTTCTAACACCACTTTCAGGTGTTTGAGGTGCCTGTTGCTGTTGTGGTGGTTGCTGCTGCTGTGGTTTTTGATTATTATTATTTTCAGGCACCTTTACTTTTTCAGTTATCTCATCAAGAACCGTGTATTCCTTTCTTTCTTTTTCCTGTTTCTTTTCCTGCAGCTGATTCTTATACAAGACCTTTTCATTGAATATTACATCTCTGCTCCTAATGATTTTGTGATTTTCATAATCACATAAGCGATAACCAAAATCATTAGCACCATATCCAATAAAGGTACATTTCTTTGATTTTGCCTCAAGCTTTGTTCTGTTTTCTTTATTAATATGGACAAAGGCCTCACAACCAAAAGGCTTTAAAAAAGAGTAGTTTACCTTTTTACCTGTCCATGCTTCCTCCGGAATACCACCATCCAAGGAACTTGAAGGCCCTCTGTTTATTAGATAAATAGAAGTATCTACAGCATCTGCCCAAAATTGTAAAGGCAATCCTGCATGCAATCTCATGCACCTTGCACGCTCCATGATTGTTCTGTTCATTCTTTCTGACACACCATTTTCTTGTGGTGTTCTTGGAACTGTCTTCTCTCTGCGAATTCCATGCTCTGAACAGTACCTATCAAACTCTTTTCTGCAATATTCACCTCCATTGTCTGATCTGAGACACTTCAACTTCTTTCCTGTCTCAATCTCAACCAAAGCTTTCCATTTCTTGAAAGTATCAAATACATCAGATTTATTCTCAATACAATAAATCCATGTTTTTCTAGTTGCATCATCAATAAAAGTAACATAATAACGAGAGCCACCGAGAGATGATACCTGAGCAGGTCCCCATACATCTGTATGCACAAGCTCTAATTTTTCACTCTTCTTTTCTTTCCCAACTCTGAGAAATCTGACTCTCTTTTGTTTTCCATAAATGCAATTTTCACAGAAATCCAAATCAACATTCTTCAAACCTGGCAACAAATTTCTTGAGTGAAGAATCTTCATTCCCTTCTCACTCATGTGTCCGAGCTTATGATGCCATAATGCTGCATCTGCTCCTTTGGAAGTTAAAGCATTAACAGAGTTAGAAATACCATTGCATAAATACAATGTACCAACCTTTTCGCCTTTTCCTATTACCAGGGCTCCTTTGGTGACCTTCCAAGTTTTATCTGTGAAAGTTGTCACACAACCTTCACCGCCTAACTGCCCTGTTGAAATCAGATTTTTCTTCAGATCTGGAACATGCCTTACCTCCTTTAATAGCCATTGGTTTCCATTCTATTGTTTTACAAGAACCTTACCCATTCCAACAATTTTACAGGGTTTATCATCACCCAAACGGACTTGTCCAAAATCTCCTTGAACATAGTCATGAAAATATTTCTTATCAGGTGTGGCATGGAATGAGGCCCCTGAATCTACAACCCAAGAATCAGTAACATTTTCAAAAGAAATAATCAAAGCATCTTGTAACACATCACCTGTCACATTTGCTTCATGATTGTTTTCTTGCTGTGTGTCTCCTTCTTTTCCCTTCCGAGATCTACAGTCTTTCTTTAGGTGTCCTTTCTTTCCGCAATTCCAGCACACTATCCCTGATCTGGACTTGGATCTGCCTTTCCTTGATTTACTGCGATATCCTAAGCTCTTTCCTCTTTCCATTCTTCTTCCCCTAGACTCTGCACTCAAAGCATTACCTGATGTCTCACCGGAGCTTTTCCGTCACATTTCCTCGCTAAGGATAGCACCAACAACATCATCAAACTTTAAAGTACTGGATCGAGAGACAGAGTTACTAATGGCCATAACAAAACCATTCCAACTTTCTGGTAATGAGCACAAGAATAACAGAGCTCTAACTTCATCATCAAAGTTTACCCCTAGAGAACTTAACTGACTGGTAACTGTATTAAATTCATTTAAATGGTCTGCAACAAATCCACCTTCCGACATCTTCATATTAAATAAACGTTTCATAAGAAATACCTTGTTTGAGGTCGAGGGATTTTCATATAGTTTCACCAATGCTTTAATCAAACCCCTTGTTGTTGTTTCCTTCAAAATATTGAAGGCTACCGACTCCGCGAGGCACAACCGTATTGTTCCGAGTGCCTTTCTATTGAGAATCTCCCATTCTGCGTCTGTCATAGCTGACGGCTTCTTTGCTTTTCCGCTCAATGGTAGGTACATATCTTTCTGATACATATAATCTTCCATCTGCATCTTCCATAGTGGGAAGTTTTGGCCGTTAAATTTCTCGACCCTAAACTTACCATCGTCCGCCATTGCTCCCACTCGAACCAGGAACCCTTCTTTCCTGCGAGTTTATCAGCCAAATATACCTTCGGCTCTGATACCAGTTGTTAGAAAATTAAATATTACAAAGAAATGCAACACATAAAATATGCGGAAAATAAAAGCACACAAAACACATAAAACTAGAGAGACACAGATATACGTGGTTCACCCAGTTTGGGCTACGTCCACTCCGAACAGCCAGTCCTTCCTTTCTATTATCCAGCAAAAATGAAGAGACAAAACCTACGTGATCTATCAGAATATCATCGTTCGCATCATCCGCTCAATGAACGCCCTCTCTGTGATTGGACTAAAATTATACTTTACAAAGCAATTTTACATTTTTTTAGCTTCGGTGGTGCTGGCCCCAAAACCCACCGCCAGTGGGGAGCTCCATGAAGTTGCACACCCACCCCTAAACACCCCGTAGCATTTAATTACTGTGGCGTTGTCGCCCATTAAGGTACAAAGGTCCAACGTCGTGATACAAAATAAGATAATCGTACCAGAACCAACAACATTCCATGACATTTCAATATAGTTTTGACAAATATTCCTTATATCGGAGTCAGGAATTATGATAAGGAGAGTACATTATGAACGTTGATGAAAACGTGGAAAATCTCAAATATTATGTGAGGACGTCATGCATCCTTGAGTCTTCAAACCCTCACATGACGTAAAAAGATGTGTTTAATCTAATTATGTCAAATTTTGACTCATACTAGAACACCTTGAAGAAATTTCAACGTTGGCCCCATTCACTTTTCATCGTGTGACATCGATGGATGCTGTGAAACCAATACCAAAATAGAAGAAAAGAGATATCAATGCCTATAAATAAGCCACTTTGATGGGGCAACCTCCAATACATTACATGAATGAAAAATTCTTTGATGATTCAAATTACAAAACCTCCTTTCTATATATAGGAGTCCATGGGGCTACAATTTAATCCTAGCAGGGCCACAATGTAATCCTAGCCGACCTAACAATAATAATTTAAGGGCACAATAATAACAATATGGGGGTTACAAGGGTACAATAATAACAATAAGGGGGTTACACTAACAATAATAAGGGACTATACTACTAATATAGGGACCTAACATGCCCCTCTCCTTCAAAAAAGTGTTGTCCTCAACGCTTGAGTAGCTCTGGGTGCTTCTGTATAAAATTCTCATCCTCCCATGTAGAATCTTCAGTGGGTAAGTTCTTCCACTTGATGAGATACTCTGAAATTGATCGATTCCGTAGCTGTCGAGTTCTTGTTTCCGTGACCGCTTCAGGTTCCAATATGATTTTTACTTCCTCATCAAGTTCTGGAAATATTGTTTGAACTGGAAGATTTTCACCTATAACCTTCTTTAAGCATGAAACATGGAAAACTGGATGCACTCGCGAAGAAGCAGGAAGCTCCAATTTGTATGCCATAGTACCAATATTTTGCAACACTTTGTAAGGACCATAGTACTTTGGCAATAATTTATTATCCTTCTTAGCTTGCTTGAGGGACATTTGTTTGTATGGTTGTAGCCGTAAAAATACCCAATCTCCTACATCAAAACTTCTCTCGCTGCGATGTTGATCTGCCTGTTGTTTCATTCGATTTTGTGCAAAATTCAGGTTATCCTTTAAGAGTTGGAGAACTTCTTGCTGATGCTCGATGTGATCTTCCACTGCTTGAACCTTCGAATTTTCCCTTAAATATGATGTGATGGATGGTGGTTGATATCCATAAAGTGCCATAAATGGGGTCATTTTTGCTGCAGTATGGAAGGAAGTGTTATACCACCATTCAGTGAGAGGTAACCACTTGACCCATTGTGTTTGTTTATCAGATACAAAACAACGAAGATATCCTTCCAAAATTTTATTTACTATCTCAGTTTGACCATCAGATTGAGGATGATAAGATGAGCTATGAGCTAATTGAGTACCCAAACAAGAAAATAACTCCGTCCAAAAATTTCCAGTAAAAATGGGATCTATGTTGCTCACAATAACCCTTGGGCTTCCATGTAGCTTTTGAATTCTATCCATAAATGTAGTAGCAACTGTACTTGCTTTAAATGGATGAGATAATGCACAAAAGTGTGCATACTTGGTAAGTCTATCAACTACCACCATGATGACACTCTTTCCTTCGGACTTAGGTAAACCTGTGATTAAATCCATTGAAATCTCCTCCCAACGTTGACTTGGAATGGATAAAGGTTGTAGAAGTCTCGAGGTCTTAATAGTCTCAAATTTATTCTGCTGGCAAACCAAACATTCCGCCATAAACTTTTGAATATCAGATTTAAGGCCATCCCAAAAAAATTCTTTCTTCACCCTGTGGTAAGTTTTTAAAAATCCTGAGTGTCCTCCTAAAGGAGAAGTGTGCAATTCCAGAAGAATCTTTTGTTTTAGTTGGGAATTCTTACAAGGATATAAGCGATCTTTGTACCATAAGGAATCATTTTTCCAACTAAATGTATCAGATGTACTAGGATCTTGCTGTAACTTTTGAATGAGTGTCCACACTTCTTTTTCCTTCTTCCATTCATCTCTTGCTTTGGTTATCCAATCTGGTTGGATAATAGAAATGGCACAAAGCAATGCTTCCACCTCTTCATTCTTTCTTGAGAGTGCATCTGCAACAACATTAAGCTTTCCTTTTCTGTAGATTATTTCAAAGTCATAACCCAACATCTTTGTGACCCATTTTTGCTGCTCTTCTGAAGATAGTCTTTGTTCCAAAAAGTGTTTAAGAATATCATGATCAATTTTTACCTTGAAGTGTCTTCCCATTAGGTAAGTTCGCCATTTCTTTAGTGCATGCAGTATTGCTAACATTTCCTTCTCATAAATAGGTTTCTGTAAATACTTTCCTTTGATTGGAATACTTTCAAAAGCAATGGGTCTTCCCTCCTGCATCAAAACAGCACCAATTCCATTTCCTGAGGCATCACATTCCATAATAAAGGTTTTTGTTAAGTCTGGCGTAGCTAAGACCGGTGCTAGGCACATTGCCTCTTTAAGATGTTCAAAGGCCTTAGTTGCTTCAGGAGTCCATGAAAATGCATCTTTCTTCAATATTGTTGTTAGAGGTGTTCCTATTCTCCCATAATTATTAACAAACTTGTGATAATACCCTGTTAACCCAAGAAATCTGCGCAACTGCTTTATGGTTGTGGGAATTTCCATTCCTTAATGGCTTTAATTTTGTTAGGGT
Source organism: Pinus albicaulis (assembly GCA_034641835.2). Taxonomy (NCBI): domain Eukaryota; kingdom Viridiplantae; phylum Streptophyta; class Pinopsida; order Pinales; family Pinaceae; genus Pinus; species Pinus albicaulis. Next base: position 386,153,975 of record CM076569.1, on the reverse strand, counting down.
CTACCTTAACACCCTCGTGAGATACAATATGACCCAGATATTCCACCTCTTGTACTCCAAAGAAACATTTGGATGTTTTTGGATATAATTGTTTCTCCTGCAATAGTTTGAGCACCCTGTCAACATGTTGAACATGATCCTTCCAAGACCTGTTGTAGATTAGTATATCATCAAAAAATACTAGCACAAATTTTCTAAGGAAGGGTTTGAAAATGGAATTCATCAACCCTTGAATGTAGAAGGTGCATTGGTAAGGCCAAAAGGCATGACCAAAAATTCATAATGACCCTCATGAGTTCGAAATGCTGTTTTTGGAATATCTTCAGTCTTCATTCTAATTTGATGATATCCTCAACGAAGATCCAACTTGGTAAAATAAATTTCTCCATGTAATTCATCCAATAATTCATCAATCACAGGAATGGGAAATTTATCTTTAATGGTGAGCTTATTGAGCTCCCTATAATCCGGACACATTCACCATGATCCATCCTTCTTGTGTACCAGTACTACAGGAGCAGAGAAAGAACTTTGATTAGGTTGAATTATACCCGCCTCTAACATTTCTGCAATCATACATTCAATTTCGCTCTTTTGGACGTAAGGATATCTATAAGGCCTGATGTTTGGAGGAACACTTCCTGGAATCAAATGAATAGCATGATCATGATCACGAATATGTGGGAGTCCTTTGGGAGTTTCAAACACCTTGGAATGATTGTCCAAGACTTGTTGGAGATCTGCAGAAATAGATGATTTTGATGTCGGAACTTCTAGTGAGCATAATTATGCAATTACGCCTCGTTGTTCTTTCTTTAGAAGCTTGTCATGACATTAGAGCTTATTATCCTTCCCGGCTTCCCTTCAATACCCCGTAATTCGACTTCCTTTCCTTCTGAAAAAAATTTCAAGAAAAGTTCTTGAAAATTAAAAGCTACCGTCCCAAAAGATTGTAACCATTGTACTCCTAGTACAACATCAACACCTCCCATAGGAATGGAAAGCATTGGACTAGTCAATACATATTCCCCCATGGTTAGCTTGATATTATGGCATTTTCCTGAGAAATTTATAGTTCCTCCATTTGCAACCATCACTTGACATTCTGGTGCTGGGTATAGGAAACAATTTAATTCCTTGGCTACCTTACAATGAATAAAATTATGGGTGATACCTGAATCAATCAACACTATTACCTTTCTCTTCTTGATTTGTCCTTTTATCTTGAGAGTTTGAGGAGTGGTAATTCCTGCCAGTGCATTACACGATATGGTTGGATTCATTTCTTCCTCTTCTGGGGCTGGTTCCTGGTGTATATCCTCTTCTTATTCATTTTCTTCTTCCTCTTCACAATCTATGTAAAATAATTTCTTCTCAGCACACTTATGACCTTTAGTGTATTTGCTATCACAACTGTAGCAAAACCCTTTTGCTCTTTTTTCTTCCAATTGTTGTGGTGTCAACCTTGTAGGTTGTGGAAATCTAGGCGTAGCAACACTTCCTTCTTTATAGAATTGAGTGGTAGGCTTCCTTGTCGCCATAATTTTACATTCAACTTTTCTTGCCAACCTGAATGCCTTCTCCAATGAAGCAGGTTCCAAAACGCGAACTTCATGTTGGATGTTATCCTTTAAAGTGCCTAGGAAGAGATCAATCCTGTGTTCCTCTGTAAGATCAGTTACCCTTATATTCAATTTTGGGAAGTCCTCAATGTGCTGCCCCACTAAACCCTTTTGTTTGAGATTTATCAATTGGGTAAAGAAGGTGTTGCTCTTTGTATCCTCATAATGTGCTATCATTTCCTCCGTAAACATTGACCAAGTGACAATTTTTTTACGGGAGCAAAGCCATCGATACCATACAAATGTATTTTGTTCTAAATGTAAAGTTGCAATGCGTACCTTTTGTGTGTTTTGCACGTTATGGAGATCAAAATATTGCTCCATCTGTAGTATCCATGTTACAGGATCCTTTCCATCAAACTTCCTCATATCCATTTTTGGAATATGGTGGTTCTTCTTGCCAACATTAGAGTTTATGAAATCACGATTAACATTTATTTTGTTATCATCATGAGGTTCTTCTACTATCTTTTCACCATTAGGAAACATTTCTTGTATCAACTTTGTCAAACCTTCCATGTCTGCTTTTAGATCATTCTTCATGTTTTCCATGTTGTCTTTCATGTCATCCATCTTAGCTTCCATGCCAGTTTCCATGCCATCCATCTTAGCTTCCATGCCTTTCTTCAAACCATCCATCTTCGCTTCCACGCCTTTCTTCAAAACTTCCATTTCATTTTTTGTTGCTCTTTGCGAGAGTGAAATTTGTTGCACTTGCTCTTGTAATTTTGATAGATCATGTTGCAATTCTTCATCTTCATGAGTCATAGTAGAGCCTTCTGAAGGCTTAATGTGTGTTGAATTATTTTTACGGGGCATTTTTTAGAACCCAATACTGATATCTATTCTACAATATGCCCTTGGAATCAATTCAAATTGATTCTTCAAACAAGACTTATGCAATTCGGAAAAAATTACACACCTTTTTCTTGCTTTTGAAGAGCTCGATATTTAAATTGGATTATCTCTGTGGTTACAGCTCTTCAATATCTAAAATTTGGCACTAAGGTAGCCTTTTGAATCCTCTTTTGAATGCCATAGGTCTGAGCTGATTTGGATTCTTCGAGGTAAAGTTATGTCCAATCTCCCACAATGACCTAATTATGGACTGTTTCAGTAGATCAAACTTGTACGACTTTCCACGTGTCACTGTTTCATTTTTTAGCTCTGAAATTGATAGTAAAGAAACTACATTCCGTGTACTTGTGGCCACTTTTTACGACACTCCAATCCGATGCTCAGAGAGAGAGTTATGAAGATTTTCCCACGATCACCTCTTTGAGATGAGATTCAGGAGCCTGAAAAATCATTACCTTCCACAGATCATATCTCCGAACATATTGCGAACTAAGCTCTAAAATTTTGTGACAAGTTTCCTCAGTATTTCAGCTTCCTGACCTAAAAATTTCAGATTTTGAACCTTCTTAGAAAAAAATTTATAGCGCAAATTCCACGATGACCTATTTAGATTAAATTGAGGAGCTTGCAAAAAGACCTAACTTCCACAGATCATATCTCCTAAAATACTGTGAACCAAGCTCTGAAATTTTGCGACGATGTTCCTCAGGATTTCAGATTCGCACCCTAAAAATTTCAGCGTCTGAAACTTCTTAGAAAAAAATTTATTGCGAAATTTCCACGATGACCTGTTTGGAGCAACGAAACCCTAGAATCCAAAGCCCTAATACCAAATGTTGTGGAACCAGCTCCAAAAATAGAAGAAAAGAGATATCAACGCCTTAGAAATAAGCCGCTTCGAGGGGGAAACCTCCAATACATTACATGAATGAACAATTCTTGGATAATACAAATTACAAAACCTCCTTTCTATATATAGGAGTCCATGGGGCCACAATGTAATCCTAGCCGACCTAACAATAATAATTTAAGGGCACAATAATAACAATATGGGGGTTACAAGGTACAATAATAACAATAAGGGGGTTACACTAACAAAAATAAGGGACTATACTAGTAATATAGGGACCTAACAATGGATGACATTGGTGATGGGCGTGTTGGAAGACGTTCCAGGTAATTTCAAGATATTTTCGATAAATATTCCATAGATGGGAATGAAAAATGATAAAAATGAGAATGAATAGTCATTTTTTATGTAAATTTTGATGATCTAAAATATTACGTAGGGAAATTAAGCATGCTTTAGTCTTGAAACACTCGCATCATCTTAAGGGATGTGTCTAGTCTCTAACCATGTCAAATTTCAATGCATACAAGAAAGTTTTGAATAAAATTCAATGTTAATGGCCCCATTCACTTCTCACCATGCCATAACAATGGATGACAATGGTTATGGGCATGTTGGAAGACTCTCCATGAAATTTCAATAAATTTCCTATAAAGCCCTAAATCCCCTAATCCATAAGTCTGCTTTTACCTTTAAGTCCTTAAGATCTAATCCCTACATTAAGTACCATTAATCCATAAATCCTAGTTAATCACTAATCCTTTAATGCAAACTCCCTAAAACCACTGACACCTTAGCCATAGACCCGTAAACACTTAAGCCTTAATCCCTAATCCCTTAATCCATAAACCCTCATTCCCTAAGCCCTTAAACATTAATCATGTAACCTGTAATCCCTATGCCATTAGCCATTAGACTACCTAACTGATAAGTGCCAAATCCCTTAGATGTTGACCCTTAATCCCTTAAACCATAAATCCTAATCCCTTAACCCTTAATCCTTTACTATAAATCCCTAAATATCATAATCTTCAAAGCCCCTATATACTTAACCCACAAGCCCTCAATTAATTAACTATTTAAGCACAATCAACGATAAATTTGGTGTTAAAAAAGGAGAAACCAAGATGAAAATTTAGGCATAATTCCCGATGTGATTTCTATATTCACTCCTATTCAATCTATGGTGCAATTCCTGGCATTATTTCTGGTGTTATCGCTGACACAATTCTTGATGTTAGTAATAGCTAATTAGTACCTAAATGTTATTTCCGGTGCAAAAAACACCAACAATGGCACCATCCCAACAAATAGTGTGAGATTTTTCAAAAATTGGAGAAAAATACTGTAAAACAGTCCTTGGAAGAAAAAATGGAGCTAATCATGGGGATTTGTTGCAGTGAGTCTTCAAAACTTTAAATTAAAGGTTCAAATTAGCCTCACTCTTGGTAAATCCTAATCTTGTCAGATAACTGCTAATAAGAGCATACCACGCTATTGGATATTACTTCAAGTCATAAATGGAATTTTTCAACCTACAAATATTAGACTCCTTTCCATATACCTCAAATCCTTGAGGTTGTTCTATGTACACAACTTCCTCAGTCACACCATTGAGGAAAGCAGTTTTCAAATCAATCTAGTACAAATTCCATCCCAATGCAACAACAAGAAAAATAATGGATCTAATAGATTTGTACCTGGAAATTGGAGCAAAATCTCATCATGGTCTTCTCCCTCTTTCTGGGAGAATCCTCTATCCATGAACCCCTCCTTGTATTTGTAAATACTACCATATTCAATATGCTTTATCTTTTAGATCACTTGGTAGTCACAATTTACTTCCCTTTACGCCTTGGTATAATTTCCCAATTGTCATTATTCATGATTTACTGGTACTCCTCATTCATTACTTCCTTCCATACCTGCTGACTATATTATTTTTCATATGTGGAGGTTTCTTCATTAATGAGTTTTTTCATGAGAGTTGCATAGCTAGAAAACCTCTAAGGTTTATTTGCTTCTCTATATGTGTCATTAGGATCTGTGTTTCCATCCACTTCTTCCAATGTGGTTCTAAGACATGTTGGTCTGTTCTTGACCTTTGGAACTATAAATGGTTCTCCTAGACATTGACGCCATTTTGGCCTACTGGTGCATTCTGTAGAACTTGAATGCTCCTCTTTTTAGGCATCTTTCTTTACTTCATCTAAGGAATCTATGGATACTTCCTTAGACCTCTAATATTCCACTTTCCCATCAAAGGTGATATCTCGGCTAAGATCAATTCGTTTTTGTTATGGAATGTAAGTTTTTTAGTCCTTTTAATATTCGCTATATCCAACAAATATGCCTTTCTTTCTTGAAGGCTCAAGATAGTTTCTCTTATCATTGGGAACATGAATATACACATAAAAACCTAATATTCTCATGTTCCCAACCTCTCTCTTCCTTTTGGAGAAGGCTTCTTAAGGAGTCATACCTTCCATAAATTTATGAGGAAATTCATTTTGAATGTACACATTTTCCTATGATTATTCACCCCATAAGAACAACATCAAGTCCAAATAATTCATCATGACCTTGCAAAATTATTTAATGGATCTATTCTCTCATTCTACTACACGATTATGTTGTGTATTATAGAGAACAATTAGCTCCCTCTTAATCCTGCTTGGAGAAAGAGACAAGCTCCTTTCACGTGTATTTTCCTCCATTTTCAAATCTCAATATCTTGATATTTTTACATATCAAGTTTTCCACTTCAACTTTGAATTCCTAGAACTTGTTGAATACTTCATATTTATTCTTCAAGAGATATATCCATGTCTTACAGAAGAAGTCATCAATAAATTTCACATAGTAAAACATATCACCATGTAATTTTATGGGCATCAGACCACATACATCAGAATGAATAAAATCAAAAGCTTCCTTATATTTGTTGTCACTATTTGGAAATGGTTTCTTAATTTTGTTTCTAAGAGAATAACCTTTGCATACACCATCATTGTTTATATGTAGTTCAGGAACCCGTGACATTATTTCACTTAATTTAGGAAATGCTCTAAAATGAAGATGTTGATACCTTCGTCCATAACTCACTTGGATCTATTTTTTTATGTACTAATGCTTGATTTGGTTGACTCACAAGTCTATACATTATTACATCACGATTCCAAATAACTATAGAATCATCTATACTAGATCCCTTTGACCACACAAGTAATTTTCCATCCACAAAAGAAACCCTATCTCCATTATATTCTAAACAAGAAACAAGAAAGAAAGACAAGATTCTTTTTCAAACCTGGTACATAGAGGACATTGTTGAGATGAATGTTTCTACCATATTCTAGCTCTATGGATGCCTTTACAACTCCTTCGACTGCATAGTTTTTATTGTCTCCCAATTCAACTCTTTGAGACAACTAATTTTATTTCATGCTTGAAAGATTCCTACACTTTGAAATCATGTGTCTTACTCATCTACTATCTACCAACCACATGGCATCATCATATGCAAAGGAACTTGTCAACGAATAATAGTAGAAGAAATATTTTTCACCTATGGACTTCTTCGATTTTTCATCTTCTTCAAATTTTGTTGAAGAAGCATGTTGCTTCCCTTTTATTTTCTTGTTAGCCATATTAGTAAAATATCTCTTGAAATGTCCATATTCTTGACAACCATATAATTGTATCGTTAATCAGTATTTCTTCTTTGAAGAGGAAGAATTTCCGTTTCTTGACTTCTTATTTTGACGTCCAAAATTCTTCTCTACCTTGTTCTTGAAGCAGGATTCAAGGGCTTGAACTTATTCATATTTATGATATTTAATCATTAATATTTCTTCTTCTTCAACACATGATGTCGATAATTATGAATTGAAAGATCTTCTTTCCTACTGATTATTCCTTCTACAATGCATCCCATGATCTAGGAAAACCATTGAGTGTTGTATTCAAAAGTTTTTGATCGGAGATCATTTCTATAATAACTTAAATTTGATCTCTTATTTGTGAAATATTCATGAATTATATCTCGCAATGTCATCATTATTCATCCTGTATTTTGTAATTCATTCTTTAAACTCATTGACTGAACAACATTGTTGAGCATGTATATATTTATTAGGAATCATGCTATACTTTGTAGATATCAAGTTTTTCAATGTAGGGAATGAGATGATATATACCGTAGTCTACTATTATAATCATGGCAAGAAATATCATCCTACTTAAAATTATGCAATCTAGTCGCATCGAAAATTTTGAAAATTCAGTAGTATGTCCTATCGCAATATCTAGCACTTTTTTTTACAATAATATATATACAGACTTTCCAAGCTGAATTTTGATGATTCCTTTATCTTGTTTTTTGATTTCATGGAGTAAGCCATAGAATCTAATGTGCAAGAGGGGCTTTAATAAAATTTTCTCTCTAGGGTTTCCATAGGAGTGATCAGAAGGTATCTTCCTTCCATCACCAAAGCTATGATAGCATGTTGAGTTTCTAATGCAAATATGGTTAGCACAATATTCCTAAATTTATGAAAATTAATTTTTATGTAGATATTATTTTAACTTGTTCGATTATATCATTTAGTAGTTATACTTTATAAGTTCAAAAAAAAAGAGAAATACAATAGCAGAGATCACAATGCACAAAAGAGAGATAAGATTTACTCTACGAAAACCCATTATGGGGGAAGACCTATCAACATTTTTAAAACCTTGTCTCCTCCACCAAGTCAAGCCTCCCATTATGACCCAAAATTTCAGCCCCTATAAGTCACGTAAATTTCGTGTTACTCATGTGAACCTCCTGCGACTCATGCACACTTCCTGTGACTCATGCACACGTATTGTGAAACCTACACTCTTCATGTTCATTGTGTGGACTTCGTGTTACACATGAAAAATCCATAGTCCTTGTGTGGAATTCTTGTTACACATGCACACTTCTTGTTCCTCACATGGACATCTTATTACATATGCACACTTATTGTTCCTTGCACACACTTCATATTCCTTTGCTTTCTTTCCTAGAAGATCCTTATGGTAAAATATGTGAATTTACCTTGTGGGGAAGGTAGATATTCATTTATATAATGACATGATGAGTCAAATGGTTGTATCATTTTCCTTTGGCTGAATTGACTTTAAGGGACGATGAATTGAAAAACTTGGAGCCAAAAATTTCAATTTCAAATTTCAAATTTTCTTCTTGTAAAAGTCACAATTGGAAATTTACTTAAACAATATTTTTATTTTGACTCTAGAATTTAAAATATTCTTTGCAATACTAAATACAAATACATCAAGCAACAAAATATAGATTATGAATACTAACCATAGTCACAAATTCAATGACCTTATATCTAAAATATGAGTATTTCTTGAGATATTCTATTATATCACCTTATACCTTAACTTTCTAATATCTTTCGTAGGTGATTTTATCTTACCAAAAATTCTCCCATCAGTGAAAATCCTTAAAGAGCAGGCACCTTGGATGTGGTTAGAGTGGGCCATTGCCCCTTTTTTTCACTTAATATATTTTTTTTCCTCGTAGGGTTTCCCTGTCCAACGCCTGCTAGATTTTGTGGTAACATTTCCCTAATAAGAATATCAAGGCTTTGTGTTATATTATTTTTTACATTTTGGAGAAGGTGGGGGGTAAGACCTACATGCCCAATCTAACCCCACATGTTCATAGTGACCTAAAAATAAATGTTAATAATTTTAAATTCTATGATCCTTCCATGTTGGATTAGGAGGAGGAGTAGTTCCGAACTAGTATAGAGGACAATAGTATATCCTTAGTAAGAATTAACAGAATACACAATTTTATAGAGAAGTATAAAACTACAGGACATTGGAAGTATGACCTTTGACATAGTAGATCGAAAGAACAAATTTTAGGAAAAAAATTCATAATCAAGGAAGAGGATAGAATAAAATATTACTTAACTCATTTAATACATATTTTGATGACCAAAATCCTCTATAAATTAGGAGGTATAATAATTATTTTCACATACATTCATTCATCTCTCTTGGTACTTTTTGGGTGGAAATGAAATGGAGTAATGATATTGTATGACCATTTTAGCAACAAGTCCAAGTTTGGAAAAGTTGGGTTAAGAATCATTTGAGATATTTTGAGGACATTTTGAGTCTCAAACAACATTATTTTGTTCCAAACCAGTGTTTTATTGGAAGAAACATTATAGACGTTGGTCCTCTTCCAATGGTGTAAGAATCTCCTCAATCATAGATAATGCATGAATTTTATGCCTCCCATAAGTTGACCTACCTTATTTACTAGCATCATAGGGATTGAAATCCATGGGGGTATCCATCTGTGGAATTTCAAAAAAAATATAGAAGGTCCAAAAATTATCACTAATTGAGGGTTAAGGAAGTCAAAACCATAACCATAGATAACTATCAAGTTATGTTGAATACCATCACACTAGGAGGAGAATGGATTATATTCTTTGGTATTGTACTTTCTCCATAGCTAATAAAAACATCAATATGTGGTATTTTGAGATCATAACATAGTAGGAATAGGTTTATGCAGTAGCAATATAGATCATAATGTCAAAACCAACTCCATAGTGAGTTCTCTTTCCTTTATATGTGCATTTTGTAAGTGAGGAAAAGAACGAAGAGCATATGACTCGGTTTCTAGCTAGGTTCTATCCCTTATTAGGTTTCCTAAGATATAGCTTGTGTTGATTTGTGTGGATGGTGTGTATATATTCATGCTCTTTCACTTGTGTATTTCAATGATTTCATAAATTCAAGCAACAGTAGTAATTTATTAATCAATGATTTAGAGAAAAGTAGTTTTCATGGTTTAATATATTAGAATATTATAATATATATTATGGTGAACTATTTAAATGGATTGTCCACTATGATTTAGATATCATAGAATCCTTGCTTAATCCAAATAAAGAACATCTTGATGATTTGTTTACATGTCAATTTAATTATATAATATGTGACATGACTAGCATAATTGAAGGTATACGTTCCTATATGTTAGTGTCATTAAGGCTTATGGCCCCTAATTTAACTTTAATAATAATGTGGGCATACCTAATCTAACCAATTACAAAGGGAAAATTGATATTAAAAAGAGTGCAACCCTAAACCATATGATTGATAATGATAAAGTATTCCCTTATTAATATCAATTTTTTTTATGGTTAATGTCTTTTCTATGTTAACTCCTTTAAAAATAGAAAATAATTTTACAATGTTATAGGAGATAATACCAAGAATCCATTGTTGGAAATACGTGTCATTGATGTCAACAGGTTTCAGTCAGAGGAACAGGTGTTGACAAAGGTCTCAAGGATCATACTTAAGGAGAAACATGACAACATGGTGGTATAATGGTGCAGAGGATTTGGAGCCAGTTTGGATGGAATAGATCATCTCAAGAGTAGAAGGACACCAATTATATGGAAAGAGCTATGAAAATATCTCTATTGGTATGAAAATATTCTAAAATGGTCTCCTGGTTTGAAAGATAGATCCAGTCAAATCTCTATGACTCCAAGTCATGTTTGTAGAGTTAAAAAGTGTATGGGTGATCCTTTGCCGCATAGACAAAGTGGGATTGAATTAGAAACTCAGTGGCGGGGAAGGAAGATCTTGTATGTGAAGCTCTGGGTAGACATGGTTGAAAATTTAGCAGAACGAAGCATGTAAATTTGTCATAGGAGGATCAGGATGATGCCATCCCAATGGTGGTACCCCCACGGGTGCACCTCAAAAGTTTCATATGTGGCACAAGTGAAAATCATTAGGATGCACTGAGTGGGTGGAGCCCACACGATAATGGTAGCTTGGTGGCTTCACCCTAGCCCAACCCTTTTGGTGTATAAAGCGAATATCTAGGAGATGGGAACTAGGACACAACAACAACCAACCAAAAAATAGGAAAATGGTGGAGGACCCCACTTTGACAGTGGAACCCGCTGAGGGCTTGCCCAAACGATTGTTTGGAGAGAACACATCAAGAGGTAAGCATCGGGCCATGTTTCAGCCTTCTTACAACACTTAAGATGACCCTATAACCAGGTTTGGTGGTCATAGAAGGTGGTTTCTCACACTGTCGATCGTGTATATCAATGAAAAAAAATCACTCCAGGACCTGTCCTCCAAAAACCACAAACCACACATGAGTGGTGTCAAGACCAATTTCTTGGACCCAGTGGTTTTCCAATTTAAAGAAAAAAAGCTTGCAAAATAGGCCTCAGAGGAACTTTGTATCTGCTCTCTTAAAATAGGTTAGGTGGCAACATATGATTGGCCTAGACAATGGAAAATGGTGACATCAACAAAACCAAATGGAAGTGTGACACCTGGCAGGTAGATTTGGCATTTTTTGGAAACATAATGGCCCCTTTCTAGGTGAGATGTGTCACCAATCACAGGTTGACATGAGGCGTAGGTAACGTCATTATGACATCACCTCACTAGACATAGTCTCAAAGGTTCACTATGTTACATAGAGAAATTTTATTGGGGAGAAAGTGCTGGAACATGTTGCCAATGATAGTGTACAACGAAAATTGATGAAAGAAGTGTCGGGTAGTCCCCACAGGATGTGTGAACCCTAAGGTATGGCCCCAATGGGTGATTAAAGGGGCACATAAATAAAAGTGTCGATATGTTGAGGGCTACAGGCCAAGCGCCTGCACTGGGCCCTATGTCAGGTCCTATGCCACACGTAGGAACAAGGGGTGCAGAGGATATACATAGCTGCGAAGGCTCTTGGAGAAGCTAAGTGCTAGCTCCTTGGTCACTTCGCGTTGAACCGTGAACAACAACGTGAAGCCATTTATACAAGGAATTTTCCCTCATAGGGCTCAAAACAGCTTAGCGCCCAAAGTATTAAGTCATGGTCATGGAGACCAGTTCTATGTTGGAAAAATGGGTAAGGGAGTCGAGGTAAAGGAGCTTAAAGGAAAAAATGTAGAAAAATTACTTTTGACAACAATTTTGGCAGTTAAGCTAAATTAAAATCCAACTAAAAATAGAAGGCACACTCCTAAATCTTGTAAAAGCTCGAGATCAACTAAGATAAGAAAAAAAAAAGTAAATTGTCTTGGATATTAAGACTAAAACAACATATAAATATTAAACAAGGTTAGAGAACTTGTAGAGGATAGACATAGGACTGATATAAAGAGGACAAAGGAAAAAAATAAATTACATGCATCAATACAAGAAAAACAAAGAAGGAAAAAATATCAACCAAAATTCTATATAAGCGGGCATGAGAAAGGATAATAGACATACAATTTTTGGGATGGAGTTTCTTGAGTAGTGAGGTGTTTGTATGGTGAAGTTGATTTTCGAAGTGGTGGCTGAGATTTTTTTTTTTTTTAACATAGAAGGTAGTCATTGGTCCTAGTATGAACACGGACGAAAGATGGGACAATGAGTGTTTAATTAAAGTTGTAACTTACTGATTCAGGGTTGTTTCTCCTTCTAGTGGTGTTGGAGAATATTTGGGTCTATAGCTCCATTCAATTGTAGCTAGAAAAATCATAAAATTGTATTTTCTTGCTAGTTGTAGCGAGAACATTGTTTTTGCAAGTTGTAGCTTGGCCTATGAAGGAATTGAAGCGCAATTCTGAAAGTTCCTTGTTCTTATGTGTTCCATTATGATTGTTGACCTTAATATTTGTTATGGTTATCTATGTTATTGTTGAAGTATTTAATGTCTTACATGGAGTGAAAAGAAATTTTAAATTGGTAAAATTGTGACAACACTAATTCATCCCCATCCATAATTAGCGAGGAAATATTTTGAAATCCATTTAAATGAAGCAATCATTACTTCATTCTCTCTTTTTTTTAAAGGAAGAGGGTGTTAATTTACAACAATATTCATAGTTGTGACACAACATAGTCCCTACCTCTACGGTTAATTAATTAATTATCTCTACACAAATATTTGTGCACAATGTAATCTCTTTACACATGCAATTACTCTCCCCACAATTTCCTCTGCACAACCACCTCAACATATCTTCCTTGATACATGCTTCCTCTGCATAGCTACCTTTGCACTCAATAATGCCTTTAAGTCATCGATTGAAATTCAGAATTGTGAACATTGAGAACCGATATGTAATTGTACCCATATGTAATTGTCGTCGTCCATTTCTTTGAGTCATTAAATCATGCCATGTTATGATGTTGTGGTTGCCGCAAAATATTTGTTAAACAATTTAAGTATGTGGCATGGTAATATATATATATATATATATATATATATATATATATATATATATATATATATATATTTTGTGTAATGGTAAGTGTGAAGCTTTCATTGTGCGCATAAGAAAAGCTCCACACATCCATAGGTGTTTGATGTTATGGTTATTACAAAATATATGTTAAAAAATTTATGTGTATGATGTATCTATATATATATATATATATATATATATATATATATATATATATATATATATATATATATTGATTGTGTAATGGTAAGTGTGAAGTTTCCATTGTGCACAGAAGCAAAGCTCCACACATCCATAGGTGTTTGAGATAGTGCCTCTCCACACCTCCACACTATTACAAATATAATAATTGACACAATATATAATATATGACTTTGGAATTCTTTTGTTTTATGTTGATGACTTTTTTAATTGTTTGCATTGGAATTGTCTTTAATGTCACTTTTTGGAGTTTGAGGTGTCGGAATCAGGTGAAAAAATTTGAGGTAAAATCTTAAGTTCTATTATTTAAACTAGTTTTTTTGATGGTATATATGGATTCAACACCCTAAAAACCCCTAGGGCACTTCGATTGTGCAAGGTTACGCATCAAACTTATGTTTTCAATGAATTCCTGCCAAATTTTAGAGAAATTAAACCGGAAAAATCCACCAAAAAAACCTTCAAAAAATCGCACTAAGAACTACTACGTTTGCATTCCCTGCAATAGCCATATATAAATGCTATATTAAATCTCACAATTGTTGAGGTGCGTGCATGATGTTTGTTCACGATTCATGCGTTCATGCATTTAAATTTGATTCTCACAATTGTTGAGGCGTGTGCATGAAGTTTGTTCATGATTCATGCGTTGATGCATTTATATTTGATGTCTTTACCTGCATTGAATTACTCTGTGATAAGCTGCTTGTGGAATTCGCTTCATTAATGATTATGCTAATTAATATTTTTCATCCGATGGTATAGATTGAAAGATGCCAGTATATTCTGGTCGTCGCCACTAAATCAATGGATGAAATTCAAACAACTAACTTCCTTGGATATTTAAATCACATGTTTAAACCATACTTAAATTAATTTTTTACAAAACATGATTAAAAATTTACTGTGCCATTTGTTGACCGCCACCTATCAAGATTAACAAGTGATGGTTGAAACTAAAATGCCACCTAATTGATGGTTCAAATTCTCAAATAAACGTGTGCGCGCCACCTATAAAATAAGATTTCTCCCTATTTGTGCAGATTCGAGAATACTATGGCGTGTTTTTTCCACTTGGACGCTGATCCGATTTGCCATGGTATGGTGGTGGGCGAGTGGGAGGAGAAGTAGAATTCAAGATTGCTGTCATCGACTTTCATCACGATTAAGTTGGCCACTTCGCCAGTGCCCCAGTTGGCCTTCTCCTCTTGTGCGTTACTTAATAAAAAATCTGAAAGGCCCGCGTTGATGCGTTAATGCCGTGGATTATGGTAATCCCTGCCAACTGGCAATTCGGCTAGTCCTTCGTGGTGCTGCAGAATTTATTATTGTACGTTTTAAATCCTTGCATGGCTGTAGATTAAACTCTCAGTGACAACAAGGGTTGTGAGTTTGGCTTCGACTAAAAATCCTGGGCCTCCAAGCAGACCTTTCTCGTCGGCGACAATCACAGTAATTTTACTTCCCTTTGTCACTTGAATTTCAATTCTTTGGGCAAAAGTGCTAATCGCATTACTGTGTGTTTTTTTTTTGTTACAATATTAAAATATGATGGTTCCTTTCATTCTGTCATGGAGGTGAACAACTCCAGCTATGAATCATGCAATTTAGATTCGCATCTATCATACGACAAGAGTGTAAAAAATGTGATTCCTCTTAATTCCAGTGGCACGCGTTATTTCATCTGTGGCATCACTGGCCACTACAAATCTTCCAATATGAAAGTAGAGGTCACCATTCTTAGTGGAGAAAATTTGAACATGCAACGCACCATCGGTTCAGGAGATTCGACGCTCATTCCTTTATCTCCACCCACCCTCCTTCACATGGGACGCATGCAGTGATGACACAGACTCGCATAGATGGTTGGGATGCAATGATTAAAATGGAGGGTGGGGATCTCCCCATGAAAAAACCTAATCTCTTGTACCTGGTCATTTTTGCTCCCTTACCCATTTTCATTCATCATTTTCTTAGAGGTTTTGTTGTGGCATTGTTTCTTCTACCAGTGTCATGTACCAACAATTTTGTTAGTTTATAGGCACCATGGAAAGGAAAGATATAGCTACATTTCCTTCGATTCTATATTTTCCCTTCCTCGCATACAGTTATGGTGAATCGAAGGAAATGTAGCTATATTTTTCCTTCCTATAACTCGATTCTATACTTTTCCTTCCTCTCAAATGATTTCTTCTAATGCCAATAATTTTTCTTGGGTTTTTCCGGAATACCAATCATACCAACGTCTCATTAACCAAGTTCTGGGTTTTTTTCACCTTCAGGTAATAATGTTTTCTTTTACAACATTCGCCTGCACCTTAGCTTATTCTCTATGTTGATGTTTGTTATGTTAACCTAGGTTAGGGCTTGACATCAACTGCCGGTCCTTTTTCTAGACTCTTTACAGCTTTAGGTAAACTAGTTTTTGCCAAAATTTGACTGCATAAAAGCTTATCCTTGGCTGGCTCAAATAAATGCTTGTTATGGTTGCCGTGAAAATATGTTAAAAAATTTGAGTATGTGGCATGTATCTATATATATATATATATATATATATATATATATATATTGTATATGGTAAGTGTGAAATCATTGTGTGCAAAAGGAAAGCTCTAGACATCCATCGATGTTTGAGATAGTGCCTCTCTACACCTCCACACACCATTACAAATATAATAATTGACACAATATATAATATATGAATTTTTGGAATTCCTTTTGCTCTTATGTTGACCACTTTTTGGTTGTTTGCATTGGAGTTTCATTTAGTGTGATTTTGAGTTTCCAAGGCTGAATTAGTGAAAAATTTGAGGTGAAATCTTGATTTGTGCTATTTAAATTGGTTTTTTGACTGCATATATTGATTCAACACCCTGAAAAACCCCTAGAGCACTTCGATTTTTGCAGAGTTTACCCATTAAACTTGTGATTTCAATGAATTCCTACCCGATTTTAGTGAAATTACACCAAAAAAATCCACTAGAAACCTTCAAAAATTGGCACTAAAGACTACTCATTCCTAATGCCCATATTTAAATGCTTAAATTAAATCTCACAATTATTGAGGTGCGTGTGATGTTTTTTCACGATTCATGCGTTCATGCATTTAAATTTGATTCTCACAATCTTTTGAGGTGTGCATGATCGTTTTTTCATGATTCATGTGTTGATGCATTTGTATTTGATTGTGTTTACCTCGCACAATTAATTATGGTGATAGGTGTAGCCCCCTATAGGAATTCGCTTCATTAATGATTATGCTAATTAATCTTTTTCATCTGATGGTCTAGATTGAAAGATGTCGGTATATTCTGGTCGTCGCCACTAAATCAATGGATGAAATTCAAACAACTAACTTCCTTGCATATCTAAATCACATGTTTAAACCGTACTTAAATTAATTTTTTACAAAACATGATTAAAAATTTACTGTGCCATTTGTTGACCGCCACCTATCAAGATTAACAAGTGATGGTTGAAACTAAAATGCCACCTAATTGATGGTCCAAGTTCTCAAATAAACCTGTGCGCGCGACCTATCAAATAAGCTTTCTCCCTGTTCGTGCGGATTCGAGAATACTATGGCGTGGTTTTGCCACTTGGAGGTTGATCCGATTCGCCATGGTATGGTGGTGGGTGAGTTGGAGGAGAAGCAAAATTCGAGATTGTTGTCATCGACTGTCATCACGATTAAGTTTCCCACTTTTCCAGTGCCCCAGTTGGCCTTCTCCTCTTGTGCATTACTTAATAAAAAATCTAAAAGGCCCGCGTGGATGCGTTAATGCCATGGATTATGGTAATCCCTGCCAACTGGCAATTCGGCCAGTCCTTCATGGTGTTGCAGACTTTATTACTGTACATTTTAAATCCTTGCATGGCTGTAGATTACACTCTGGATGACAACAAGGGTTGGGAGTTTTGCCTCGACTAAAAATCCTGGGCCTCCAAGCAGACCTTTTACGTCGGTGACAATCTTAGTAATTTTACTTCCCCTTGTCACTTGAATTTCAATTCTTTTGGAAAAAATGATGATCACATTACTATATGTTGTTTTTTTTGTTACAGTATTCAAATATGATGGTTCCTTTCATTCTGTCATGGAGGTCGACAGCTCCAGCTACAAATCATGTAATTTAGATTCGCATCTATCATAGGACAAGAGTGGAAAAACTGTGATTCCTCTCAATTCCAGTGTCATGCGCTATTTCATCTGTGGCGGCACTAGCCACTACAAATCCACCAATATGAAAGTTGAGGTCACCGTTCTTAGTGGAGAAAAGCCGAACATGCAATGCCCATCTGCTCAGATCTCGACGCTCATTCCTTTATCTCCACCCACCCTTCTCTTCACATGGACGGATGCAAAGTGATGACAATGTACTCTGCCTAGATGGCTGAGATGCAAGATGAAAATGGAGGGTGGGGATCTCCCCATGCAAAACCCTAATCTCTTGTACCTAGTCATTTTCGCTCCCTTACCCATTTTTGTTGATCATTTTCTTAGAGGTTTTGTTGTGGCGATGTTTCTTCTACCAGTGTCTTGTACCAACACTTTTGTTTGTTTATAGGCACCATGGAAAGGAAAAATATAGCTACATTTCCTTCGATTCTATATTTTCCCTTCCTCGCATATGATTATGGTGAATCAAAGGAAATGTAGCTATATTTTTCCTTCCTATAACTCGATTCTATACTTTTTCCTTCCTCTCGAATTATTTCTTCCAATGCTAATAATTTTTCTTGGGTTTTGCAAGAATACCACCAAACCAACGTCCACAACCAAGTTCCTCGGCTTTGTTCACCTCTCGTGCAATAATGGATTTACAACATTCGTCTGCACCTTAGCTTATTCTTTAAGTTTGTTATGTTAACATAGGTTAGGCTTCGCCGGTCACCGAAATCGCTGGTCCGTTTTCTAGGACTCTTACAACTTTAGGTAAAATAGCTTTTCAATAAAATTTGATCGTACAAGGGTCTTTATCCTTGGTCGGTTTACTTACAAGTTGTTATGGTTGTCGCAAAACATATGTTAAAAAATTTGAGTATGTGGCATGTATATATATATATATATATATATTTTGTGGCATGGTAAGTGTGAAACTCTTCTCATTTATGCAAGGAAAGCTTCTTAGACATCCATAGGTGTTTGAGATAGTGCCTCTCCACACCTCCACACTATTACAAATATAATAATTGACACAATATATAATATATGACTTTGGAATTCTTTTGTTTTATGTTGATGACTTTTTTAATTGTTTGCATTGGAATTGTCTTTAATGTCACTTTTTGGAGTTTGAGGTGTCGGAATCAGGTGAAAAAATTTGAGGTAAAATCTTAAGTTCTATTATTTAAACTAGTTTTTTTGATGGTATATATGGATTCAACACCCTAAAAACCCCTAGGGCACTTTGATTGTGCAAGGTTACTTATCAAATTTCTATTTTCAATGAATTCTTGCCAAATTTTAGAGAAATTAAACCTAAAAAATCCACAAAAAAACCTTCAAAAAATCACACTAAGAACTACTACGTTTGCATTCCCTGCAATAGCCATATATAAATGCTATATTAAATCTCACAATTGTTGAGGTGCGTGCATGATGTTTGTTCACGATTCATGCGTTCATGCATTTAAATTTGATTCTCACAATTGTTGAGGCGTGTGCATGAAGTTTGTTCATGATTCATGCGTTGATGCATTTATATTTGATGTCTTTACCTGCATTGAATTAATGTTTCCGATAGGCATAGCCCCCTATCGGAATTCGCTTCATTAATGATTATGCTAATTAATATTTTTCATCCGATGGTATAGATTGAAAGATGCCAGTATATTCTGGTCGTCGCCACTAAATCAATGGATGAAATTCAAACAACTAACTTCCTTGGATATTTAAATCACATGTTTAAACCATACTTAAATTAATTTTTTACAAAACATGATTAAAAATTTACTGTGCCATTTGTTGACCGCCACCTATCAAGATTAACAAGTGATGGTTGAAACTAAAATGCCACCTAATTGATGGTTCAAATTCTCAAATAAACGTGTGCGCGCCACCTATAAAATAAGATTTCTCCCTATTTGTGCAGATTCGAGAATACTATGGCGTGTTTTTTCCACTTGGACGCTGATCCGATTTGCCATGGTATGGTGGTGGGCGAGTGGGAGGAGAAGTAGAATTCAAGATTGCTGTCATCGACTTTCATCACGATTAAGTTGGCCACTTCGCCAGTGCCCCAGTTGGCCTTCTCCTCTTGTGCGTTACTTAATAAAAAATCTGAAAGGCCCGCGTTGATGCGTTAATGCCGTGGATTATGGTAATCCCTGCCAACTGGCAATTCGGCTAGTCCTTCGTGGTGCTGCAGAATTTATTATTGTACGTTTTAAATCCTTGCATGGCTGTAGATTAAACTCTCAGTGACAACAAGGGTTGTGAGTTTGGCTTCGACTAAAAATCCTGGGCCTCCAAGCAGACCTTTCTCGTCGGCGACAATCACAGTAATTTTACTTCCCTTTGTCACTTGAATTTCAATTCTTTGGGCAAAAGTGCTAATCGCATTACTGTGTGTTTTTTTTTTGTTACAATATTAAAATATGATGGTTCCTTTCATTCTGTCATGGAGGTGAACAACTCCAGCTATGAATCATGCAATTTAGATTCGCATCTATCATACGACAAGAGTGTAAAAAATGTGATTCCTCTTAATTCCAGTGGCACGCGTTATTTCATCTGTGGCATCACTGGCCACTACAAATCTTCCAATATGAAAGTAGAGGTCACCATTCTTAGTGGAGAAAATTTGAACATGCAACGCACCATCGGTTCAGGAGATTCGACGCTCATTCCTTTATCTCCACCCACCCTCCTTCACATGGGACGCATGCAGTGATGACACAGACTCGCATAGATGGTTGGGATGCAATGATTAAAATGGAGGGTGGGGATCTCCCCATGAAAAAACCTAATCTCTTGTACCTGGTCATTTTTGCTCCCTTACCCATTTTCATTCATCATTTTCTTAGAGGTTTTGTTGTGGCATTGTTTCTTCTACCAGTGTCATGTACCAACAATTTTGTTAGTTTATAGGCACCATGGAAAGGAAAGATATAGCTACATTTCCTTCGATTCTATATTTTCCCTTCCTCGCATACAGTTATGGTGAATCGAAGGAAATGTAGCTATATTTTTCCTTCCTATAACTCGATTCTATACTTTTCCTTCCTCTCAAATGATTTCTTCTAATGCCAATAATTTTTCTTGGGTTTTTCCGGAATACCAATCATACCAACGTCTCATTAACCAAGTTCTGGGTTTTGTTCACCTTCAGGTAATAATGGTTTCTTTTACAACATTCGTCTGCACCTTAGCTTATTCTTTATGTTTGTTATGTTAACCTAGGTTAGGGCTTCTGCCAGTCACTGAAATCTGCTGGTCCTTTTTCTAGGACTCTTTACAGTTTAGGTAAACCAGTTTTTAACAAAATTTGATCAGACAAAAAACTTATCCTTGGCTGGCTTACTTACACGTTGTTATTTCGAACTAGATCCCAGTTAGGCTGACGCCATAGTCTTTTCTTTACAAAGAAAGATAGAGGCCTGCCGACTTAAACCCCAAAATGGAGTTGCCCATTTTCTTGATTCTTCTATGAGCAGGCAAGTTGATAAAAAAAATAGAACCTGATGCAATGGAGCTCTGAAACAGTGTACATGTATATACACACAATACCCTCTCTGAGCTACCCTTAGCTGATTGAGAAGACCAACGCCTGACCCCAAGGATTTGGAAATCGCGGAGACTCCGTGTAACAAATACCCCAACCAAAGCAATACGTAAATTTTCGCGTGACCAAGATACTGAGCAGCGTGGGCTGTGGAGTGATTTAGTGCAATTAGTTTTGTTTTATTTAAAATAGTTTCTTAGCTACGTAAAGTTTGGAGTGACTTATCTCTCTCCATTTTTAAAATTATTTGATGGAATTTGTAGCCTTTAAAATCAATTTTTCAGGGGCTGCTCTCATATTATTAAATTTAACTTCTCCTACAATGGTTTTAGATAAAATGGCTTATGCGTTTACTTCTTATAAATATGTTTTTCCTATAAATAAAGTTTTCATTAAATCTTATAATTTTGTTAGATTTTGTTTTCATAGTGGAATATATTATATTTAATTTCTTATTACTACTGTTTTAATCTTCTATTAATATTATTATTTTTAATGATTTTAAAATTAAATAATTAATATATTATTAATTTCTATTAAGCGTACAACCTAATATGGTGTATTAGAGATACTGAGACTCAATCAAAAAGATTGATTGTCAGAATCCACCCAATATCTCTGTAAGCTTGAATGCAGCAGGTTCAACAACAGATAACATTAGTAAAGTCATTGCTTTGGAATCTTATTTTATGTGACAGATAGATAGAAAATCAATAAACGAAATATTTGCCATAACAAACATATGAATAAATCTCGGCATTGCTTTCTTTTCTCTTAAATTATAATAAAAAAATGTTAAGGTCCATTACCATTCATTAACTTAATAGCAAACACTCCACGACAGATCTTAAATAACGAGACATTTTAATTCAATATTAAAACTTTACCTCCACAGATCTCAAATAGGGAGACAAATTTTAACTCAATACTAAAACTTTACCGATCTGTTCAACTACATGGCAAGGGAGCTAATCAAATTCCCAATTGCAAATCCATGTTCATTGGCCGCCACTACTCTAGAGCTCTGGATGGAACCCTAGATTTGTCATCGGACGCAAATGATAATCAATTTGCCAATTTTTTCTTAGTGGAAATGATGTCTGATAAAATTAATGATGATGTCTGAAAAAATTATTGAAATTTTATGTTTTAAAATATTTTACATTAGAGATTAATGTTATGGAAAAACCATTAGTAATTAAAAATTCTAGTCCAAAAATCCTTAATAGTTATATCTTAATATTTATATGACATCATAAGATTGAAACTAAAGAGATACCATTATTAATTTTGTTTATTTTTTTTATTTAGTACAAAAAAAATATTTAATAGTTATATCTTAATATGTATATGACATCATAAGATTTAAACAAAGGAGAAACAATTATTTATTTTGTTTATTTTGTTTATTTCTTATTTTTATTTATGTAATTTGATTATGTCAAAAGGTTTACAAAATAAGATAGGACATTACAATATATTTATTTAACTAGAGATCTATCTCAATCTACTTAATCTCTAAAAAAAATCAAATATATTTTCATTTTAAAAAGGTTTTCACCTCAACAAATTTCATCCCTAAAAGTATTTACTAGATTAGTAATTAAGATATATCTATACTAGTTTAATTATTAATATAATTTTTAACTATAATTATATATAAGATTATTTATTTTAATTTATTTTCTTAAATATATTTTTATCTTTGTGTAATTTTTTTCAACTTAAAATGTTTTATTAATAATTTTAATTATTTTTTTTATTTTTTTTTTCCAATTTGAATTTAAGAAGTTGTTGTTTTTTTTTTTTTTTTTAATGCAATTTAGTCAAAAAAATTTACAGAATAAGACATTACAATATTTCTTCAATACTAGAATGAAAAGATCTTCTCCTTGCAATTTAAATTAATAAACCTCCACTTTATCATTGAAAATTTCAATTTGTAAATAGACTTTGTTACAATACCATATGCTAATACCATGCACCAATACTATATGAGTGTTGTGAGTCTTTTTGGATTTTTAATTGTGTGGATTTTCAAACGTCCAATGTTTAGGGTGGACTAACTACCCATCATTAAGGATAGAAGAAAATATTGATGATAAAAAACCCAAAAAAGCATAAATGTTTAGGGTGGACTAACCACCCATAATTAAGGATAGAAGAAAATATTGATGAAAAAAACCCCAAAAAGGCATAACTCATTTCATGTGACATTTTATTTAATAAATCAATTTGATTAAAAAGAGAAAAAATGACATAAATGATATAACTAATTTGGAAAAAAAAATAACCTTTAATTTCTGTATATTATTATAAATATTCTAAGCTAATTTGTGCAAGTTCATTTCTTACCATCCATTTCATACTTATTGATAATTAAATTAATAATTCTTTAACATATTTCAAAATAAAAAAACTATAAATATAATTAAATAAAAATATACTAAATAAACTAATAAATATTACAGTTAAATACACTCATAAATATTAGAATTACTTTCCTTTCCATTGGAAAACCATCAAATGAGAGACCAACTTTAAGATAATATAATCACTATTAAGCCCTTGGCAATAAATTTATTTAAATTTAATGAATCCAAATAAATAAAATACATCAGTTTTATATTTTCTAAAAATTAATATTTAAACTATTAACTAATTCTAGATGTTTTTTAATTTAAATATAATAAAATACATTTATAATTAATATATTTTAAATATAACCAATACATTTAATATAACTACATAAAAACTTTGTAGTGCAAATCTGACTTAATAATATTTAAAAAAAAATAAATTGGATAGCATAAGGAATTTTTGAAAGATTTATTAATTATTAATTTAAAAAAAAAAAACACCAACTATCTATCTCAATTAATTGCTTCATTGCTTGATATATTATATTGAAATATTATTTAAATATAAATAACCAATTTGCACTGTTACTCGTATTGAAAGGTAAAAATAAATAAGTAAATATGAGCAAAGATCCGAAGATAATGTGGCCCCATTTTGATGATTTATAAACACTCAACATTAATATTGAATAAATAGACCTACACAAAGGGAAATTTAAACAAGTATACGCATTGAAAACTAAAATTAAATAAATATATCTAAACAAAGATTCGATGATAATATCGCTTTGACAATTGATAAACACCCCGCATTAATATTAAATAAATAGATTTGTATCGAAATTTGAGCAACATTAACGAAATCTGAAATTTTATTTTCATATTGCGACAATATTTGTCAGAATGTGACATTTAATCATGAATGACATTGATCGACTATGGCTAATGCTAATTAAGAATGGTTTCCCATGGTTGATTTTCCTATTGAGTCAGTGTTTTTCATAATGTGAAATTGGACCATGCATTAGTATTAAACTCTAGGACTAATATCTAAACCCCAATATTTGGAGAACCTAAGGGAAAAATATTAAGAACATAAGAGATCAACAAGGCCAAGGGATATTTATAAAAAACAAAAAAAATTAGTAAAGGCTAGGATTGAGTTCACCAATTCCTTTGGTTTATTATATTAAACCCTTGGGTTTATTAGTTTTTTTGGTTTATAATATGAATAATCGATCAATGTCATCCATGATCAAATGTCACATTCTGACAAATATTGTCTCAATATGAAAATCACTCTTGGCCAACCATGGTCATAGTTGGTCGAACGTCGCATTGTGACAACAATTGTCTCAATCTTTAAATCAATTCCCTTGGGTTCACCAATTCCTTTGGTTTATAATATTAAACCCTTGTGTTTATTAGTTATTTTGGTTTATAATATGAATAATCGATCAACATCATCCTTCATGATCAAGATGTCACATTCCGACAAATGTTGTCTCAATATTAAAATCACCCATGGCCAACCATGGTCATAGTTGGTCGAACGTCGCATTGTGACAATAATTGTCTCAATGTTTAAATCAATTCCCTTGGGTTCACCAATTCCTTTGGTTTATAATATTATTAGTTCTTTTGGTTTATAATATGAATAATCGATCAATGTCATAAATGATCAAATGTCACATTCTGACAAGTATTGTCTCAATATGAAAATCACCCATGCCCAACCATGGTCATAGTTGGACCAACGTCGCATTGTGACAACAATTGTCTCAATGTTTAAATCAATTCCCTTGGGTTTACCAATTCCTTTGGTTTATAATATTAAACCCTTGGGTTTATTAGTTCTTTTGGTTTATAATATGAATAATCGATCAATGTCATCCATGATCAAATGTCACATTCTGACAAATATTGTCTCAATATGGAAATCACCCATGGCCAACCATGGTCATAGTTGGTCCAACGTCGCATTGTGACAACAATTGTCTCAATGTTTAAATCAATTCCCTTGGGTTCACCAATTCCTTTGGTTTATAATATTAAACCCTTGGGTTTATTAGTTCTTTTGGTTTATAATATGAATAATCGATCAATGTCATCCATGATCAAATTTCACATTCTGACAAATATTGTCTCAATATGAAAATCACCCATGGCCAACCATGGTCATAGTTGGTCCAACGTCGCATTGTGACAACAATTGTCTCAATGCTTAAATCAATTCCCTTGGGTTCACCAATTCCTTTGGTTTATAATATTAAACCCTTGGGTTTATTAGTTCTTTTGGTTTATAATATGAATAATCGATCAACGTCATCCATGATCATATGTCACATTCTGACAAATATTGTCTCAATATGAAAATCACCCATGGCCAACCATGGTCATAGTTGGTCGAACGTCGCATTGTGACAACAATTGTCTCAATGTTTAGATCAATTCCCTTGGGTTCACCAATTCCTTTGGTTTATAATATTAAACCCTTGGGTTTATTAGTTCTTTTGGTTTATAATATGAATAATCGATCAATGTCATCCATGATCAAATGTCACATTCCGACAAATATTGTCTCAATATGAAAATCACCCATGGCCAACCATGGTCATAGTTGGTCCAACGTCGCATTGTGACAAAAATTGTCTCAATGTTTAAATCAAACCCTCGGCTTCACCAATTCCTTTGCTTTATAATATGAATAATTGATCAATGTCATTCATGATCAAATGTCACATTCTGAAAAATATTGTCTCAATATGAAAATCACCCATGGCCAACCATGGTCATAGTTGGTCCAATGTCGCATTGTGACAACAATTGTCTCAATGTTTAAATCAATTCCCTTGGGTTCACCAATTCCTTTTGGTTTATAATTTGTTGGGTAATGGTTGTCCCTTGCGTTCACCAATTCCTTTGGTTTATAATATGTTCCCTTGGGTTTTTATTGATCTCTCATTGTTTTTAATATTGCCCTCTAGCCTCCTCTTATTGATCCCTTAGGTTTTTAATATTTATCCCTTTAAATTTCACCGATTCCTTCTTGTTTATAATGTTAAACCCTTGGGTTTATTGGTTCTTTGGTTTGTAATAATCACACATTGGGTTTAGTAACTCTTTAGCTTAAAATATTAATTCTAGGCTTTATTAATTTCTTCAACTTGAGTATTGTTTTATTAATTTTATTGATTCTTCGCCTTATTGGTCCCTTAGGTTATTAATATTTTTCCCTTGGGTTCACCAATTCCTTTGGTTTATAATATTAAACCCTTGGGTTTTATTATTCTCTATTGTTTTTAATATTGCCCTTAGCCTTATTGATCCCTTAGGTTTTTAATATTTATCCCTTGGGTTCATTGATTCCTTTGGTTTATAATATTAAACCCTTGGGTTTATTAGTTCTTTTGGTTTATAATGTTAATCACACATTGGGTTTATTACTGTCTTGAGTTTAAAATATTAATTCTTAGGCTTTATTAATTTCTTAGATTTTTCAGTTTAAAATATTAATTCTTAGGGTTTATTAATCTCTATTGTTTTTAATATTCATCCATTAGGTTTATAATATTTATCCCTTGGGTTCGCTGATTCCTTTGGTTTATAATATTAAACCCTTGGGTCTATTAGTTCTTTTGGTTTATAATGTTAATAATCCCGTTGGTTTATTAATATCTTATGTTTAAAATATTGATTCTTATGGATTATTAATTTATTAGGTTTTTTAGTTTAAAATATCAATTCTTACAGTTTATTAATCTCTTGTGTTTTTAATATTGATCCCTTATGTTTATAATATTTATCCGTTGGGTTCACCAATTCCTTTGGTTTATAATATTTAAACCTTTGGTTTATGATGACATTGGGTTTGTATTATTAATTATCGCTTGGGTTTATTAATATCTTTAGTTTAAAATATTAATTGTTAGGGTTTATTAATCTATTAGGTTTTTTTTTTTTAAATATTGTTTCATATGCTTTATTAATCTCTTGAGTTTAATATATTAATTGTTAGAGTTATTGATATATTTTTTTATGTTTTATTATATTATTAATAATAATGATTATAATATTTATTAATAATATATATTAATAATATTATAATATTATTATTATATATTATTCATAAATATATAATATTTATTGACATATAAATTAATAAATAATATATATAGTCTATTTATGTATATCAACCATTTATAATGTGTTGTAAATCTATTTTATATATGTGCCTATCTCTATATCAAATCACATTAGTAAATAATTCTCACACTATTTAGTGTGTGCATGACATTAGTTCATGATTCATGCGTTTTATGCATTTATATTTGGTTGTGTTTACCTGCATTGAATTAATTGCAGACAATGGAAGGAAAGGGTTTTCATTATTTCATTTAATGTGTATTTTTTATTGGGTTTTAGAGAATAACTAATAATTTTTATTTTATAATTGCCAAGTTAAAGTTGTATGTAAGTTTAATATCTATAAAAGAAAAAAAAAAGTTAGATATATTATGGATAGTTAAATGTACAATGATCAAGTACATAAGTAAAGTATATTTCTTCAAATGTGATAAAAGTAGCTTTAGAGCTTTGATTGTGCAGAAATCTCCCCACCAGCAAAGCTCTACACATCTGCAATTGTTTGAGTTGGAATAGTCGTCCCTCCACAAAATCAAAGCTCCGCACATCTTGCCATCGAGGGGGAGATTTTAGTAGTGAACTATATTTGGCAATTGCCTCACATGCTTGAACTCAAAAATAAATCAGACCTTTTGGAATTCCAAGTTTATCGAGCTGGATGACCATTGATTCTAAATGTAATCAATTGATCATTATGGTGGTGCCATCAAGATTCTCTTTGTTATTCGGATACCCTAACAGACCACCATTAATGTGCACAAGAACTTGAATGTTACGAAGAGAGATTGTCGGGCGCATATTTTGTTTTTATTTTTTCTTTAATAGCAGAAAGGGCAGTAGTGAATGGGAGAATTCCTTTTATGTGGCAGAATCGAGTCCACACTTTGTTACTTGCATAATGAATAATAACCCAGCTTGGGGGTTCTTTAGCCAGTAAGCAGCCGTCGTTCGGTTCCTTTTTAGATATTGGTTCTAAAAAGTGTGTTTTATCTCTTCCCATTTGCCCTTTGCCTGTTTTCTTACATGTCAGTGATAATGCTTTTGGGGAGCAAAACTAATTGGCGAATAGGAGGTGAAAGGTTCCACCTAATGTCTCAGCGAATACGGGAAGTTTGGGCTGAAGTGACTGTAGCATATGTCATCCATAAAACTCCATCTGATGCCCTAATGCTATCTCTAGTTACCAAAATTCTACGAGGAATTACGTCTTAGAGATCCATTGTAGAACCAAAGTCTATTAAAATATTTTCTTGGTGTTTAATGCTTCTTACAAACGACAATGGGTGAGACGATGCACCATTGAGCAACAACAGAGCTAGGAGGAGGAGACAAAAGTGGAGCATTGTTTTGAGAGGGAATGAAGATGTGAGAAGGGACAGGGGATCATTGGAGAGAACAATGGAGTAAATGTGCATCCCATTGGGGTAAAAGTTTGTAGACAAGTGACCCGTCCTCTAGTTCTCTAATTGATGGAATTTCTCAACACTCCTTAACACACAGACCCAGTAAACAAAATCGTTCTTTTCCGCCACTTGGGTATATTTGTAGTTAAAATGATAGATAGTGTAGGACAAACCCTTCTAATTTCATTAAACAAGTTGCATCTGCTAAATGATGTATAATCTAACTTCTGCAGTTTCACCGTATTTACGTAAAAGTCGGCTGCCACACGCGTCGCTCAAAATAACTTCTTCTCTCCCTGTCTCACCTGCTTGCTTTCTATTCAATCGCTATGCACATAGTGTTCTCTATTTCTACACAGAGTCTCATGCAGAGTAGCCTTAGGCTCTCTCTTACCTTACCCAACGCATATGGCATATGCATATATATAAAGTCAACATATAATATATATTATAAACTATTTATAACCCGTGTTTAAAACAATAAGTCATGGAAAATAAAACATAAAAAAAAAAAAAAAACTGAGTGCATTCACTCTATATTCCGTGGGATTCAAAATTATGCAAGAGATTCTTTGCCCCACGGAATTATTTTCATTGGTCCAGAGGAAGGCAGAGACCACCTTCCTCCGTGGGTCACTCCTCTTGCGCCCTCGTTTGTCGTCTTAACAGACATCAGGCATTGAATTCAAAACAATGGTAGCTGAGAATACTGCACTGAAAATGGGGGGGGGGAAAGTGAATGTTTAAATGAGAAGGTAGTGTGATTTCCAAACAATATTTTGCCGACACTGCCTTACCAATTTCCATCAAATAAATTTTGTCATCCTTCTGTCACAAGTGGCGCTGAAATTAAATTCCAAATACCCCCCCTTAATTACACCGTTGCTTTCTTGCATACCCAGGCATTTCCTTAAATAATTAAAACTTTTCTGCGTTAATGGCTTTGTCAAAATATCAAAAAATTGCTCCTTTGTCCTGCAGTGCTGCAAAATAATTTCTCCATTATTAACCAGTTCGCATATAAAATGAAATTTTGCATCAATATGCTTTGTTCCCTTATGGAAGACAGAATTATTTGATAAAGCTATCACTGAGATGTTATCACAATAAATTGTTGTTCCTTTGTCCTGCTCATGAAATATATCTCTGAGCATTCTTCTCATCCATACTTCTTGCAATGTTGCTGTTGTTGCTGCCACATATTCTACCTCTGTTGTTGATAAAGAAACTATTGGTTGCTTCTTGGAAGCCCAAGAAATGGCTTCCGATCCCAAATGAAACACATATCTAGATGTGCTCTTCCTGTCATTTACATTTCCAGCCCAATCACTGTCAGTGTAACCATTCAATTTAAAATTTTCAGATGAGGAGTAGAAAATACCATACCCCTTTG
Organism: Pinus albicaulis; assembly: GCA_034641835.2. Taxonomy (NCBI): domain Eukaryota; kingdom Viridiplantae; phylum Streptophyta; class Pinopsida; order Pinales; family Pinaceae; genus Pinus; species Pinus albicaulis. The sequence continues at coordinate 386,123,123 of CM076569.1, read as the reverse complement.
TTCCATTCACATACCTAGGAATTCTCTTGGCTACTTTCCAATGAGTCTCGTTCGGTCTTTCCATAAATTTGGAGATTAAACTTACAGCGTGCATAATATCTGGCCTAGTTGTAGTCAAATACATGAGGCTGCCAACTATGCTCTTGTACAATGTTGGATCAAAATGCTTGCTCCTGTCTTCTTTTCTTAATTTTAATCCCATGAAAATTGGAGTTACAGCTGCCTTTATGTTATACATGTTGAATCTTTTCAACACTCCTTCAACATATTTTGCTTGGGAAATAAAATCCCATTTTCATTTTTCTCTACATCATTTTCTTTTATGTAGAGTGTGGGTTCTCCATCACATTTCTCAAATCCATTTTCTGTCAGGTAAGCATCTATTCTACTGTACCATGCTCTCGGTGCTTGCTTCAGCCCATAAAGAGCTTTCTTCAGCTTGCATACTTTGTGCTCTTGGCCTTCAATCTCATAGCCTAGAGGTTGTTCAACATATACCTCTTCTTTCAACACTCCATTCAGGAATGCAGATTTCACAGCCATTTGGTAAACCTTCCATTTATGTTGTGCTGCTATGGACAACACTGTTCTTACTGTTTCCATCCTTGCAACCGGTGCAAAGGTTTCACTAGTAGAAAATGATGAAATTAGTGACTAGGTGACAAAAATAGTTAGTCACCATAATTATATCAAGTGAATTACTACTAAATTTGAGAAATTTTGAGTGACCGAGCTAAAAATGACTAACTTAAATGACTAATTTATTTTAGGGATAAAATATATGACTATATAATAAGTGACCAAACTAAAAGCGACTAACTAAAATGACTAATTTAGTCCAGGACTAAAATATATGACTAGATAATAAGTGACCAAACTAAAAACGACTAACTAAAATGACTAATTTAATCTAGGACTAAAATATATGACCAAATAATAAGTACAACAAGTGTATGAATTAGTCATTTATGTTAGTAATTGTTAATTGTGTCACTCTAGAAATGAAATATTGCAATTTTGATATTGAAGTGTGATTTGGTCGAATTTTATTGGTTGCAGTGTATTTTGGTGGCCCAATGGGAAGCATCCACGTGGCCCAACTAGAGGCCACCACGTGGCGCCTCCACATTGGCTAAAAAATTGTTAAAGGTTGAAAGGCCTTGGCAGGAATCAAACTGATGACCTGCCATAACAAACTCCAAAGCCTTACCATCTCACCTATAGGTGGTTCTCAACCATAATGTCTGCCACTTATATTTGAACGACATGTATGGGCGCGTTGGGAGGAAGGGTCGAGCGGTGAGCCCTGACCCCAGCTAGTCGTATCACACCCACAGGACCTGTCACGGAGGCGGACTGAGGAAAGGAGCATGGACCAACCCTAACTCCTAGTCATTTTCATAGCCCATGTTCACTTAGTCATGTTCACAAACCCACATATTTTAACTATAAGAAACTTTTTATTATTAATATTATCTCTCTCTCTCTCTCTCTCTCTCTCTCTCTATATATATATATATATATATAATACATGGATATGGTTGCAATATTCATGCATGATTTCAAAATATATTTTCACTGATATTTTATTCTTAAGATTTGTAGGAAAATTATCTAAAAATAAAATCTTTGAAGATAGCTTATACTCTAGTTAATAACATATTTACCATAGTTTAATTTCCAGTATAATTTGAGTAAATATTTGCATAAAAAATGGATATGAATACTTAACTAGGGTTACTTCCATAATTATTTATGTGTTTCTTAACACTTACGTAAAAGTAAAACTATAAATGTGTAGTTTTATTAGTGGTTACTACCCATCAAGTAAATAATTTGTCCACTTCACTTCTCATTTTCTTTTTTTTAAATTTCCAAAACAAATCTATATAGAACTGTAAACATATCTATATAAAATTATATTTTACTATTGAGTGTTATTAATTTAAAATATATGTAAATAATTATAAATATTCAATTTCCTAACTATCCAACTTTATAACTATCTTAAAAAATATAACTTGCCAATCAATATAAAATTATATTTTCCAATTAAGTATTTTCAATTTAATCTATATAAGCTTCTATTTTCCAATTAAATATTATTAATTTAAAATAAAATATATGTAAATAACCATCAATATTCAATTTGGTAATTAACTAAAAATAAAATTAGCTTAGGATTCTATTTTCCTTATTGAGTGTTATTAATTTAAAATATTTTTAACTAATAATAAATATTCAAATGTGTAACTTTCATAAAATTAAAATGGCGCCATAATGAATATCCTTTCAATTGTGTAACTATATTACAATAAAAAGGCGCCATAGTGAATATCATTTCAGAAAAATAGTGTTGTCCGCCCCATTCGACCTTTTCAATCATCTCATTTCAAAAAAATAGCGTTGACCACCCCATTCGATCTCTTCAATCATCTAGGGAAAATAGTGATGAAAACCCCAAAAATAAAAAATGAAAATGCAACATGTTGGATCACGCGGGACGAAAAGGAAAATCTACCGCAAAAGGAAGCAGAGTACTCATCCAGAGAACTGGGCACCACTGCAAATACATGGGTGCAACCTAACGTAAGTGGCGAAGGACTAGCAGCTTGTGAGGGGCACAATGCTGCAATCATTGATCACCGTATATTTATATTTGGAGGTTTTCTAAAAGCTAAAGATGAATCTGAAGAGATATAATACAACGACCTTTACATACTAGACACAGGTAATCCCCTTCGATGGTTTATTTTTGGATTATTTTTACATTTATGCTGGTTTGCTACCATAGAAATGGCGTAGCATGCATTGAAATTTAATTACATTGTTGGAAAATCTATCTTTGTATTGGTAGGACGTATGTCTTTTTATATTTTTTCTTCTTTATTATGTTCTTTTCTTCTTTTAAGATTATGCAATTTTTTTTTTAAATTTTAACAATCTCTTTCCCAGTTTTTGGATGTTTTGGTTCGACTTCTATATATAGTTACTTGTGGCATTAAGGCTTCTTTATCATTTTCTGTGTGGAGATAAGGCCAATTTAATAACTGGCTATTGAGATTTGAAAGAGTTTTTAGATTTATGGTGAACACTTCAACAAACCCTAATCTAGCCAAACAAAAAGCTTAACAACAATTTAATAATGATCACACTGGAGATGAACCTATCCCATGAGCTTTAAAAACTTAAAAATAAATTCAACACAAGATTGAAAAGTTCACTGTACAACCACAAGTGCTTAAGAAGATCATAAGGATTTTTAAGATTTACAGTAAACACTTAAACAAAGCTAATGAAGCCAAACAAAAAAAAATTAACACTTTAATAATGATCACACTACAGATCCTTGGATGCAGGTGAATAGATAGGCCTTGCTGGAAGGCCACATGGCCTCTCTGCTTTCATATAGCTGGCCTCACCACGAGGCGGCACCTGCTTCAGGCGTGAGAGCCTTAAATAACCTCAGCTAGTTGATGGCCTCATTCATTTCTGGGCATTCACTCTGGTGTACTGAGAATTCAATTCTACCTCAATCGCTTTGTTGCATTCACTGGCCTTTTATGGGAAATGGTGCCATCTCCCCCCTGCATTCTTCACGCACCTCCATTTGGTTCTCTCTCAAGCTTGCTTTGAAAGTTCTTGTTCTTTGTTATGCTTGTCCCCGCTGTGCATATGCTGCTCACGCCGCCATCCATTAGCCCTCCGATCATCCAATTCATGTTGTTGCACATCCGTCCCCTGCTCATCAGTCTCTTTCTGCTCATTGTGTCCCTCCCTTTCATCCATAGCACTCCACAAAAAACACGCCTCGCCACCATCGTATGCTTTTCCACAGTGGTGGTGGTCGTGGCGGTGCCTCTCGCCCTCCAATTCTGCTCTTGGTGGAGCGCATTTTGGCTTTCTCGGTGGCCTTGGATGCACCGAAGGTTTCTGACCCCAAGATTCTTTAAGCCCATCTCTCAATTCGAATTCCAGAAATTCAACAAGACAATTCTAGCTCTAGTTCAAGGAAGAGGCCGAGAAAATCCACACTCTCTCTCTCTTCTTACCCAATTCCCTTTAAAATGGTGGCCCTACCTGTCAAAACCCTGGAGGAAACCTCTTACAGCATGGGCAGCAACTCTGTTTAATGTGTCAGGCAACCTAACAATGCGGAAGACATAGGCGCTCGCTCCACCTCCATGCCGGAGTTGGCTCCTCAACTCTCCAAGAAGAAGGAAGCTCTCTCTGATGATGGGTGCTACATTGTGGAAGAGCCTCCGCATATGCAACAACAGGACACAAAGGACCAACTTCAGTAGTGCCATCGCTCCTTTGTCTCCAGTATTTTCAGGCCTTGCTATAGTTTCTTTGCTTAATTTTCTTATGCACAATAATCTTAGTTTTATGACTACTCTGTCAACAGCTGGTTTCCGATCTGGGGCAACTTCTCCTATGTTTTATGGTACTCTCTATGAGTTGGTTTCCCCCTTGGGGCAGCTCCATTTCTAATTTTTTGAACTATCTCTATGAGCTGGTTTCCCCCCAAGGGGCAACATGACTGTACTTTTTTGTACTATATAATAGAAACTAGTCTTATTCAGAAAAAAAATAAAATAATCACACTACAGATGAACCCATAGCATCAGCTTGAGAAATAAATCCAACATAAGAGAAAATATTACCATCCAAACACAAGAACTCAAGAAGAGAGTGCTATAGGTAAGCTGAACCGAGGATATTTTCAATTAAACAACTTGAATAAATGATTTACTGTCAAAAATGTAGCAAGCAAGGTATTTTGGTTTGTGCCTTAGCCAATGAAGACCTTGAATTTTCCTCATGAGTTAGACTTCAGTTAGGATGAGTTATTTCTAGTTTACTGGAATAATCATCAATTTAGCATGCGTGGAGTTCGAGCTTCAGTTATAAGAGGATGTTTCGTCAGTTTAACTACATGATTGGGTGGCAGTTATGAGTTCAGTTAGAACGTGTTTGAGCTTCAGTCTTGATTGAAGGATGAACGAGTTAAGAACTCCAGTGTTGATTGGAGGGAGAAAGAGTGACACTCTCAGTTAACTCGTCAATCAAAAACTCGAGTTCTAAATTTGAAATAGCCTAATTTACTATTTAGCATGGATCAAATTTATAAAGAGAGGAAAAATACACGATGAAAGGACAATTGTTTTATGCACAAAGGTTTGTGTGACAAGAAAACTCACGAGTTTGTGAGAGGAGCCTTGATTGTGGAGAGTGCAGGAATTGTGTCCTAAGAAATAGGAGGAATAAGAGCGCTAGGGAATAAGAGATTGATTGTGTGCAGAGCTTGTGTCCTAAGCAGTAGTAAGTCAAAAGTGTGCAAGATTAAGGAGAAGAGAGCAGAGTTTGCAGAGCAAGTCAAGGTGACAACAGAGGATGAATTGTGTGCAGGAACCGAGATCAAGTTGTGATCAAGGAAAGCCAAGATCAATTATATTAGCTGAGATTTTTGTGAGAAGAAGAACACTTTCTCAAGAGAGACAAATTGCTTTGTAATAGATCCAAGTGCTCAATAACAATCAATAAATATCCACATCAAGGAGGAAGATTTTCCCTGTTGGGTTTCGTAAAAAAAATTAAGTGTGTCTTTTGTGTGATTGTGTCTTTGTTGAGAAATTCTGAGTTTAACCCTGGCCAGATGTTGCATATAGTGTTTTAGTTGCCTTTCCTAATCACACACATTCCAATATACCAGGACAAAGTAAATATATCAACTTACTTCACCAAGCATCGTCCAAGATCTACCATAAGCATCCATGAAAAGAGACCACACAATTTCCAATTTCACCCAAGAAAGAAAAGTCACTCAACTCTTCCATCCATAGCCAAATTGTAAGAGAGAAAAATCACAAAAGTTTTAGACCTTCTAAGAGATTTCTCCCCCAAATCCAACCATGATAAAATGAAAGGAAAGCACCTATATTTATAGAGGAGGTGCTCAATTTTCCTTGCAGTGAAATATTATTTTACTAAGCTAAAATCCCCAATTCTAGCTTAAGGAGGTGCAAAGTCCCTCTTGTACAATTAATTAATGAAAATTACATGAATTTAGGGGAATTCATGCCACATGTACAATGATGAAGGGGAATGAGCCCTCACAAAGTGCCCATCTCCATAAATGAAGGGGATGAAGGGCTTGTTGGCATGGCATCCAGCCTCCCAAGGCCCATCAACAACATAGCTATCTAAGAAGTCTTTAAATCTGCCCACCAAAAGCCTCTAAAGTGGGCAGACAACCCCAAAAATTCTCCTCCAAGGTGGGTACAAGGGCTCCCAATGCCATTGAATAAGTGGGAGAGGGGGACCTTCAAGTTCCTCCACAACTGTAACAAATCCTCCACTAAACAAGGGATTTCCACCTCCAAATGTCTTTCAAAGTGGGCACTAAACCCTTTTTCTCTGATATAGGCTCATGTACCTCCAGTAAATGATCCTTCAAAGGGTGTATAGACCTTCAAAATATTTATTATAAGGGTCACAAAACCGTTACGAAGTGGGCACATGGCTCACAAAGCAAGCAAAGGAATGACCAAAGGGAAAACTACACCTCCAAGATTCCTCCAAGTGTAGAGTGCTTCAAAGTGAACTCATCTGGCTCCTTCAAAGGTGGGAAAACTCATCCTCTGGGTCCTCATAAGCTGGGTTGAGCACCCCATTTCTTCCATGTGTATGTTGTGCAAAGAAATGGGCTCTTCAATAGGAAATCCCCCATAGGATGAGAAAATTACTCCTAGCAATGGTCACAAGACTTTACATGCATAGGTAAGCCCATCATAAATTTCATTTTACGTGTGTACAAATCACCTTAAATAAAGGTTGGTTCCAACAACAAAATTTGAATTTGGCCCAAATTTAGGTTGTCCTCCCCCCCCTCCTTTAATTTTCTTTTTTAATTCCAGTGCACATACCTATCTATATTATACACTGGAGAGATACCTTACACCAATTAATTCTCTTGGGAAACTTCTACTATGATATTAGGCACTGTTCTCTGTATTCTTTTCCTCCCTTTAGGTTCCAAGTTAGTTCAGGACTTGGTTTATGATTGCAGGCATCATTTCTGTGGTGTCCTATTTACATTTGCATGCCCTGCTCAAGGTCTCTTCTCAGCCTCTAGTTCTGTAGCTGACAGCGTTCCAAAAGATGCACCTATAGCCATCATGTTAGTTGTCTTCCCAAATTATTTGAACTCCAGTGATCATGTGTTAGGGAGTTTTAGTTTCTTGATGCCGAGTGTCATTGAAATAGGATGGGACTGTAATAACTGCATTCGAGACAGACCTCCTTGGACATGCTTACAAATTTACACTCCTCTTTTCTTTGTCAAGATGAATCCTTAATTAGAGAGGCCCATCATCTACTGACCAAACTACTGACCACATCTTTCACTCTTTGTGTCATTATTAGAGAGGCCCATCATTTCTCTTTGAAAATATTTTGTTGATTTGTTGACTTTTGTAAGGCATTTGACTCTATCATGAGAGAGGCATTGTTTTAGAGGTGATACGACATTGGCTTCTATCACGAGACTATATGAGTTAGTGCTTGGTCATTTCTGTGCTATCGACATCTTCTTAGACTACCTTAGGAGTACTATAGAGGTTAAATAGGAATTCCCTCTCTCACTAACTCTCTTTGGGTTCTATATCGATGAGATGGACTCCTTTCTTAGGAGCACATATAGGATGGTGTTGATTGTCTTCTACCCGATGTCTTGATCTCCTTGCTTTTAGTTTTCAACAACATGATCCTCTTGGCACCTCACCTAAGGGGTTGTAGAGACAAATTGAGGCCTTCTCCAACTCTTGTGATCTTTGATAGTTGAAATTTGAACTTAGTAAGACTAAGATTACGATCTTCACATGTCTCAACATGCTCTCCTTGACTACCATTTTTACATTGGAGGGGATGGGATTCATATTACTACAACCTACACATACTTGGGGGTCAGATCTTAGGGGTCTAGCTTAGCTTGAGGCATGCTTTCTAGCTCCAAATTAATAAGGAAAATGGTTTTCTTGGCTAAAGAGATAGTGCTCTAGGACATCTCTTTCAAGATGCACTTCTTTGGACATGATCATTAGAGCCATGACCCATATGGCTTCAAGGTCTGGGGACCTGGCTTGCTTTGGGTTGATTGGGATAGGATAGAGAGATTCTAAACCCTTATATTATGATGCTTCATCTGCTGCTAACATGCAATTCCTCAATCTATCATCTAGGTGGAGTTCAGGGTATTGCTTCAATAGACCCCTCCTTGGTGTAATTGTTGTGGGTTCTTCTTAATTGCTTCAGTTAGTGGCCATTTCTATCAATAAACTTGCCCTTTTTAGGTAATATTTGGACACTCTAGGTCAGCTCCTACTATCTAAATGTGACTTAATCTAGGAGATTAGAGAGGATATCTACAAACTACATTAAAATCACTTGGATTTCCCTCCTTGAGAGCATTAGCTTGAATATGTCATTTTATTATTTTGAGTGCTTTATGTAGCTAAGTGACTCTTATTGTTAGGCCTATCTATATGATTAGACATTGGATGCAAAACCTTAGCATTCCCCTCAGTTCATTCAGAATGGGCTCCCACTAGCTTTGGTTTGAGATAGCTCACTGCATCACACACCTTAAAGGGAATCTTTAGCTATGTGACTTACAAGAGATCAAGTTGGGGGAGAAAATTGTCTTCAAAGGTTCCATCTATTAGGAGATAGCATTGTTACATATTTATTGGATACATTATTGAATGATAACACTTACTGTGTGGTTGTTTTTTCATGACTCACATATTTTTCATCACTTTTAAAGTTTTGTTTGTTGCTTAGAGTCTATAGCCTAGGGACTAGGAACTAGGCCTTGCCTAGCTTTCCATTTTAAATCTTAAAAGACAAAAACAATATCATTTTGCAAATCTGTTTTTTTGGCATTTGAAGGATAGATCTGTAGGCTTATCATGGATTCCTCCCTTATGTTGGAGGAGAGCTAGCCTTATGTGAGAAGGATGATCACCAAGGTTATAATGGGTGATGTCCTCAAGTAACTTTGGGGTTTGTAGTTGATAATTGAATCTATATTTTGAAGCACAACTTTTAGAGGTAGCAATGAAGTGCTTTTCCCCTTGGATTGATGGAATGAGTTTGTCCCAAAAACTTTGCAAATGCTAAATTTATATTTTGTCTTATATCATTTTTAAATGCCTTTCTCTTTCATGACAATACCAATCAGCAACCCTGAGGGCTATGTTTGACAATATTCTTAATCCTTGCAAACCAACATCCTTGTGGAACTGTTAATGGTTTAGTTTTTGGATCTCTTTCTGAATATATTATCAACCACCACATTTTATTTGTTTTGAATAAATAACATGAGAATCTACATAAATAAGATAGAAATAAATAACTCTTTTATAATGTAAATGATACTATGTAAAGACCAAATTAATTGTGCATCAAAGTTACTCGTTTGAAAACATGCATTGTTTATGGTCATTGGAGCAGGTTTCATCTTCTTCTAGAGTTTGATGAGGAGAAAATAAGTTGTTGAAGATGCCTAGTAGGTCATAATAGGCAGTGGTGGAAAACTCATCCTAATGACATTATGGCCAAGACTTGTCTGATTGATGATCATGGAAGTTACTCTTGAATTGTAAATCTGTTGAAGGTTCTCGCTCGATTACAAAGTAAATTTCCGCTCTTCTCCTTTTTGCTTCATTGAAGAAAAACAAAAATAGTGGTTTTGAGTCCTTTATGTAATATTATTCTAAGAGTTGAATTATTCTTTTGAATGTGTTGTGTTGGTCAGGAATTGATTTTTATTGGCAATGAATCATGCATTTATAGCTTCTTTCTAAATTTCACTTTCAACCATTTCTTGGTAATTTTGAGGGCGTTCATCCAAAGAGTGGTGTTCTATCATCTATTTGAGTGAGGAGGATATGAATCATGATACAGTAAGACATTGATTTGGTTAGAGTTACTACGTTTAGGAAGTGTTGGCCATAGTTAAGAGGTTCTGATTGGTCAAATGCTGTGAGTTAATGAGATTTTATTGACAGGTTACACCAAAAACTTGTTTCTAAAACATTTGAGGCACCCTGAGGGGTATAGAGATTGAGAAAATTTCTTTCTATTCTTATTTACTCAAGTAGATGACCTGTAATTATTTTGGAAGTTCATCTTAGCATAGATGATAAGAAACATAATATGATATTTACTAATATTTTTGTAAAGAATATATCGGTGGAAAGAATTTGGCATCTTTTAGAAGCCTTTCTCTGAATCACTTCACTTGATTGGCTAGTCTAAAAGGGTTTCTAACATCCAAGTTTTTTGTCTGTCTCACCATATTGGGTGAAATCGACTAAGCCATAAATACCCTCTCCAATGGGCACATTCATTGTTTCAATTTAAAATGAGAATGTATCACTAATTTGAGACATATAATTGACTTATAAATCTCTAGATTCAGTGCCAACATTTTGCACTTTATCATCTCCTGATTGGAAACAAAAGACATTTTTACAAACTGTTCAAGATCAGTATTTTCAGTAGAAGACCTATCAACATGAAGACTATTATGGTGAATGCAACTATGAAGTGGTAAATACATACAATATGAAAAATATTTAGATATATCCTTAGCTCCTTCAGAATAAAATAAGTGCCATGATCAAGCATACCTCCATGGACCACCACCCATATTTCCCTCCAAGTCCCAATTGGTTATCAAAGTAATTGTAATTTTACTCAACAACTGAAGCATAAACAATGGAAGAACCTGGAGCTACAACTAGGGATGATTGTTCCACAGATATGCACTCGCCTCTAACATAAATGAGATGCATTCCATTGTTTGGTAAGATTACCAGCAATGCCAAAATCAAAGGCAAAACCAAATGCTAGAGATACAAAACCACCCATTTCAATTTTCAATTGATTCAGATGCAATCCAAAAGGAAACAGAAATAAATCTTCTTCTTGTGCCTTCTTCCCCTAGTGTTTCTCCTGATTCATTGAATCCGTTGCTTTCTCCTTCTCTCTTACACCATTTCTTTAGAAATTCAACTGTCCCTGTCTTATCAAGGTTCTATGCTTTCAATTTTTTTTTAGGCAGAAACATATATAGTAAGTGGAATGGTAGTTAAGTGTTGGAGCTCACTAGTACCATGCCTGGGCAATGTGATTTGTTGTCCACAACTATAGACAATGTTTCATATCCTTATTGGGAAGTCTAACAAAATCAATGTGTGGCTTATTTGAATACAACAGTTGCAAATTATTGATTTTTAGACGTTCAAAATATCTTGACAAGTGAGGGAGCAAATGAGATTCTTCCTTTGATTTTTTCAACTCAACCATAAAATCTCACTAAAGGCTCTAGTCCTATTAAGAGCATAAAATAGATTGAACAGCAAATTAATGGGAGTAAACTTTTGATTGGTTGCAAAATAGTGGATTTAGTGAAACAATATTGCAACACTAATTATCAACCTGCCATCTCAAAAGTTGCAAGAATACTTTCTTTGAAGGTGCCTAGGTTATTTATTCCAGATGATGTGTGAGTGTCATCTGTTAAACAACCTATAGTGAATCATTTTGAGAGTGTTTTCTTTCAATGGATGGCAAGCATATTACCTCTAAAAAATCCAAATTATTTCTCAGAGTTATTTTCAATTGCAATGTGAATAAAGTATGTGATATATTTTCCATAAACCCTTTAAAGGTGGCAAGAAATTGTATTTTTTCAATATTGGCTATTTTTTCAACACTCTGACCCAATGCATAACAATATTCTGCTGCAAGTATGCTGCTCATTCACTGTGGAAAATGTCACTGGTCTAGGGTCTCTAACCACAAGGTCTGCCCCTCCTCTTTGACTTCCATAGGCTCCTTATCAAACTGATCCATAACTGGTCCTATCTAGGATCCAACACCTACAAACACTTCATCAAAGACACATACCATGTTGACTATTTTGCTGTAGCTCCAATTTTGCAATCTAGGCCTGGTTGGGGCATATAAACCAGTCCCTAACAGTCCTCTAATTTCTGCCCAGAATTGCCTTAAGGAGGCACTGACAGCCTTCTATGAAAGGATATGACCCTCATTGATGATTTCTAGGCTATTATATCCTCCACCAGCTCTTCTACCTCCCTTCAAACAGCTTCGGCACCCTACAGCAAGGCTGTGTAGGGCTGCGACATCCCTTCTAAGAGTCTGCCCACCTTCCTTTCACCTCAAAATAGCCCTCCCTTACTTCAGCCTTCAAGAACAACACTTCAGTCCTGCACTCAGCTCGGACCCTTCTCTAGCTACTCGGTCACCTTCCTACGGCCCTAAAATAGACTTGTTCCCACGCTGGTATGCCCTCTTCTCACTGCGACCAAATCAAAGATATGTATTTTCCCTTCAACGCTTATGTTTGTGTTGTGTTGCACAAGGATGGATGCTAAAATGAGGATCACACATGTCTTATTTATAGCCTTTTAAGCCTCCAAGAATTTTCTTGAAGAGACCCATCTATTGGAACCCTTTTACACCAAGCCTACATGACTTGGCAACCAATAATTACCTAGTCAACTTCAAAAATTCATTTCTCTCTAACAACAACTCGGATCTGAACGATTCTCGATGAGTTGGAATCGTATCATCGATCACTATCATCCTTATCCATCACATGTCAATTTCTCATCATGGTTTTGGCCCAAACACGATGGGTGAAAAACCCCCAAGCTTGGATCTCAAGCCCACAAGCCCATTTGTGGCGCTTTGACCTCCAACCCTCGATCACTAGGGTTTGGAGTACCTCCCAAGCTACATAAAAAATCAACAAAAAATAGATCCAATATCTAAGTTGTCGTAAATATAAAATAAGAAAAGATCTAATATCTGAGAACAGGCCATAACAACTAGGAAACTAGTTCAAGGAAGAAAAGGATAAGAACATGAATATTTAGGTAAAACTGAGTTGTAAAATCCTCGTAATGAAGGTAATGCATTGATTAGCTTTTTTTTGTGGAAATGGAAAAATACACTGAGTAGTTTTATATCTATGAACATTAGAAGAGGGGGAAAAGATGAAACATTTAGTTTGCCAGTCATATAGTTGGATGAGTAAATAGCCAACTTTTATTTTAGATATATATTTTTTACAATCATTGTTTTTGCATGGAGCATTCCAACATGAATGATGTTTACTATTGAATTTTGTTTTTAAAGGATGCTAAGTCACCTTCCCCAATAATTTGTTAATCTCTTTTGTTGAGCAATAAGATGAATCTAACCTGTGACTTTTGAGAATTTGGATTATCTAACAAGCTACTGTTGTGATGAACTTATATCATTTTTTTTCAATTTTTCTTTATGTACTTTATGGATTACTAGGATTAAGGCTCACAAAGGAAGGTATGAGACATTCAAGGATGTGCATATGACATTTTGGAGCTTAATTTCTCCCATTTTCACTATCTACTTTTACCATATGTTTCAAGCATATATATGCTTGATGCTTTTCTTTAAATTTGTGTTGAATGATCAAATTCATTTAGAGAATAGTAGAACAGGAAAATTAAAAACTGATAAGTTGTCAAATCCAGTGAAAAATTAGTATGATTTTAGTATGAATATTTTCATTGCTAGCCATAATTGTGCCATAATTTCTACATATGAACTGTGTTAGAATGTAGAAATGTCCCAACATTTCAAGTGGACGCTATGCCCATCATCAGGGGATCCAATTGAACCTTTTGCACCCATCATCAGGGGATCTAAATGAAGCTTATGTAGTAAGAGGCTTAGTAAATGGCTATAAAAAATCCATGGCATGGAAAGTTGGATAAGTTACAAGTAAAAATGAAGTATCCTAGAATTTAGAAAAATATATTAGATAATGTGAGGTCTGCGATCAATTTTGTAGTCATTTCCAGTTTCCAAGGGCTCCTAAGGTGGGTCTTAAAACTCAAAATACTGCTCAAATTTGGATTCCTGAAGATCATATTCCCTTTTGGAATTTTGTCAATCTGAACTGTCTTCAGGGGCACCAATGACACCATCATATGTCCTGATTTTAATTTCATTGTATTCTTTCTCTATGAAATTTGAGACAAAGGGGTCATTATGCACCCATTTTTCAACTTTTGAGCCATTCAACCCCATTGTATCAGGTGCAGGTCTTTTAGCAGTGTTTTCTTTGATAAGGCATACAACATCATTATTAATAAGTTGATCTCTGCATGGTTCAAAAACAGTGGCACTCTTTGAGCATAAATCATTCTCCCACATCTACACAAAGAATAATATTGAAGTTAACACCCTAGCCAAGGCATCAGCCGAATCGGCAGCAAGCTAGCTGATAATTGACATGTACAAGGGAGAACAAAATTCCATCTCCACTAGAAAATTACACTAGAAGTCATTCTCCAACTACCCGTAATGAGCTTACTCCTTTCAGATACCTTCTTGTCTTTCCCAATGAAAGAAGTTGAAAGTTCTGAATTTGAAAAACAACTCTCACTGGAGTTATTGAACTGAATTTTACAAGCCTGTCTGGCCTAATTTATTTGGATTTAGCTAGCAACAATTTGTATGGTAGTATTCCGCCTAGCTTGTGGACCTGTAAAAATATCCATTCTATGAGCCTAGCAAGAACCAAATTAAGTGGTGAAATCCCTCCTGGCATGACACCCCTTCAGGTTCTCTCTTTTTTTTCTGTATAGTGTCCCTTTTCTCTGCGCCTTAGCAATAGTCAGAGCAGAGATATGTCAAAATTTGCATGTTGATATCTTAGCTAGTTCAAAATACAGTATAAGGATATTCAACATATAGTGATCATAGCTATTTCACAATCTCTCCCTTCTGAAATTAGTTATTTTTTCCTCATAGAAGAGCATCTTATGCTTGCAAACACTTTCTGCTGGCACTCTACTATAGATAACTATGTTGGCTTGCAATATTGGAGAGATGTACTTGAAACAACCTTATATATCAAAGATTCTACTTCCAATACTTGAAATATTTGAATGGATTTATGTGGCATATCACCATGCAAAGCTTTTGTTAGAGATGAACCTTACTCTGAATTCACAGAAACCCATTCAACAGTTTTGGATGCACGTTTTCTTTGAGACATCATGCAAAAATCCAAGGTTGACAGGATCAATTTCATTATACCTGTAGCTTCATGACACTGACGGTGCACATGAGTATTTCCATAAATATGAGCTGAAGCATTCCCATAGAAATTGAGATTTACAAGTTCACCAAACTTAAAAATTTCTGTATGGGCATATTCAGAAAATTCACCATAATGAAGGGTAACTCCTTCGCTAAATACTCAACCTTCTTTATCCAACTTGTCATAAGTATCACAAATAGGAGGGGTCTTAAACATTACCATTTTATGACTGCTTCATCCAACTTTTAGCGACAGATAACTATGTCTGTTAGTACTGGAGGTATGTTTATCACTTCCACCAGCATCCAGAAAAACAAACATACCCTCACGGAGTTGACGATCAGTGTTGTAGTCATTTCCAGTTTCCAAGGGCTCCTAAGGTGGGTCTTCAAACTCAAAATACTGCTCAAATTTGGATTCCTAAAGATCATATGCCCTTTCATAATTTTTGCAATCTGAACTATCTTCAGGGGCACCAATGACACCATCATATGTCCTGATTTTAATTTCACTGTCTTCTTTATCTATGGCATTTGAGACAAAGGGGTCATTATGCGCCCATTTTTCAACATTTGAGGCATTCAACCCCATTGGATTAGGTGCAGGTATTTTAGCAGTTTTTTCTTTGATAAGGCAGACAACATCATTATCGATAGGTTGACTTCCACTTGGCTCAAAAACAATGTCACTCTTTGAGCATACATCATTCTCTCACATCTGCACACAGAATAATACTAAATTTAACACCCTAGCAAATGCATCAACCGAATTGGCAGCATGCTAGCTGATAACTGACATCTACAAGGGAGAACAACATTCCAGCTCCACCAGAAACCTACTCTAGAATTCATTCTCCAGGTACCCTTGATGAGATTTCTCCTTTCAGGTACCTTCTTATCTATCCCAATTCAAGAAGTTGAAAGTTTTGAATTTGAAAAACAACTCTCTCACAAGAGTTATTGAATTGAATTTTACAAGCCTGCCTGAACTAATTTATCTAGATTTAGCTAGCAACAATTTGTCTGGTAGTATTCCACCTAGCTTGTGGACCTGCAAAAATATCCAGTCTGTGAGCCTGGCAAGAAACAAATTAAGCGGTGAAATTCCTCTTGGTATGGCATCCTTTCAGGTTCTCTCTTTTTTCTCCATCTCAAACAACAGTTTTATCAATATTACAAGTGCCCTAATAGATCTGCAGGACTGTCATAACCTTACCACATTGGTTCTGTCAAATAATTTTAATGGGGATATGATTCCAACTGATACACATGGATTTCCCATGCTCTGGACATCAAGTCTTGGAAATTGTGCTCTTTCCGAGCAAGTTCCAATTTGGCTCCTGAAATGTCCAAATTTACAGGTCTTGGATCTTTCCTGGAGTAATCTCAACGGAGTTATTCCTATTTGGTTAAACACTCTTCAATATCTTTTTTATCTGGACATGTCAAATAATTCTCTGTCAGGACAAATTCCAAAGAAGCTTATGGAGTTATCTAGATTTAAGTCAATACAAATACCCCTGTATCAGCTCAAACTCCCTTTGAGCCCTCTTTATATGTAAAGAAAAATCAAAATGCTTTTGGGCTGCATTACAATCAGTTGTCTAATCTTCCCCCTTCTCTATACTTGGCCAGAAACAATCTCAGTGGCACTTTAAGCCCTGAGATTGGGCAGATGAAAATGCTTCATATTCTAGATTTAGTCATAATAATTTCTCGGGGATAATCCCAAACACACTGTCTAACTTGACAAATTTGGAGACCTTAGATTTTTCAAACAATAATTTTGTTGGAATCATACCACCATCCCTGAAGGATCTCACATTCCTAGTAAGGTTCAATGTCTCTAATAATCACTTGCATTGGTTAATACCTTCTGGACATCAATTTGATACCTTTAACAGGTCTAGTTTTGAAGGAAACTTTGGTCTCTGTGGCCAGCCTCTTACTACCACCTGCAGTCCGCCTGTGTCAATACTGGGGGTACCTATTGCTGCACACAGAATCAATAGGCTGGACAAAAATACCATTCTTGGCATAACCATGAGTGTTGGTTTTGGGATTGCTTTTATTTTGGCTGCGGTTCTTTGGAATCAATCGAGAAGACAGGTAACAGAGCAGGGAGTTGCAGACAAGATGGATTTTGACATGCCTCACGGGCTTTCTGATGCCTTGGGATATAACTTGGTGCTGTTATTCCAGAATCATTATCGTAAGGATCTTGCTATTGCTGATCTCTTGAAAGCTACTGGTAATTTTTAGCAGGAAAACATCATTGGCTGTGGAGGCTTTGGATTGGTATATAGATCCACTCTGGAAGATGGCACAAAAAATGCAATTAAAATATTGACAGGAGAATGTGGTCAGATGGAGCATGAATTTAAGGCTGAAGTAGAAGCTCTATCAAGAGCCCAACATAAGAATCTAGTGTCATTGCAAGGATACTTCAAGTATGGGAATGATAGACTGTTGATTTATTCCTATATGGAGAATGCGAGTTTGGTATATTCTATGAGCCTATGACGCTTTAAAGACCATCATAATTTCTATATATTTGTGTCAATTAGACGTGTAATAGCTCTATTCTCCAACTCACCTCATGGTGTCATCAACGATGCATCATGATAATAATATCTCCAAGTTCAGTTTCAAAGTGTCTTCACAAGATGCTCCAAGATGTCGTCAAGGTGCTCCAAATAGATCTTCAACAAGATATCTTCTATTTCTTTTCAAGGTGCTCCAAGTCCGTAGGCCTTAACTCTTCTTCAACATCCTGCTCCTAAAATCTCTCCAATATTGCAAAGAACAAGCAGTTATAGGCCTTAAAAAATACCTTAAAAGAAATTCACCAAACAATCCCTTCAGGCCTGTTATTATTTCACTTCAAATAATGCCCAAAGTCTGTTCTAAAGCTGCTAACCATTGTCCTCAAGATAAAACAAGTTTTCTTCAAGCCTTCTAAAAAATGTTTGCCAAGATCATCTTCAAAAGGAATCTAAATTATGTGCAAGAGGCTTGGACTAAGTACACATGGTCTTAATTTAGAGCTCTTATCCTAGAATGTGTCGCAACAGATAACTGATCAAGCACCAGATTCACGTGTAGAGGTCAAGAATAGGTTCAAGTCTAAATGCTGAGATATACCTTCTCACCAAGCTCAAAATGTTTCCCACAAGTCCAAATAGCCTTTTGTCCACACACAGGTCTGAACTCTTGAGAAAATCTGACATACGAGTTGTAGATATGAGGAATATATACAATGAGCCCTCCTCAGAGGACCAAGCTGCCAATTATCTTGTTTGCTGGAGGTTCAAGTCTCCATAGAATATCCTCAAGACCGAAGTTGTTTGAGGATTGCAATTCACAACAGTGTTTTAGCTTTGTCCACAGCTCCAGTTTCCACTGGTCCAAGGGTTTTGTAGCTTCCTCTTATAGATTCGAAGGTATGGAAATTTTTGTTACAGGTCCAAAATACAGAGAGTATCTTGTTGTCTTATCCACCGAAATCTTCAGAGAAATGCGAAGTCTGGACTGTCCAACAAATAAATCTGAGCCAAGAGTCTATACACAGTCTTAAACTGCTATAGTTACTATGCATGAATCACTATAATCTTCCACAGTTCGATCAAGAAGTTCACCACAAAAAATACTAGTTCTGTAGCTTGGTTTGCAATCCGAAATTTTGTCTTCTAACACAATTCTTATCACAAGTCCAAAGGAATAGATAACCATCACAAATTTTTGACCCAAACAAATTTTATTCCTCGACTTCCAAGTCACTCCTATGGTTATACTCTACTTTTTTCACCTCATCCTCAAGTCTGTCTAGATGCATTTGAGATCGCTATCCTTCCTGGATCTACTGTTGTTGTGATATCCCTTAAATTTACAATTTTTCTCCAGTGGTCCAAAAGACTTCCTACTTTTCCCCCCTGTTCTTGAACTTTGACAAAACATAGTAAATAAATTCACATTTATAGCAATTTCAACAACTAGACAAATGAATGTATGACATGAGACCATCCATCGAGTATAGGTTCCTCTGTGCATTAATTTTTATGATGTATATGCATGTCAAGTAATAGCATCATGGTTGCTTGTATCTATCGATTAATACGTGCTTCTTGTTTCCTAGAAAACATTTGATCAGTAATAATATTACCGTATCTATACTTTCTTGATAGTCATATCACAATTACTAATACACATAACCAAAATAACTGCAGTGGCCCAATCTCAAAAATTGAAGTGCCAAAATTTGTTGCTGAATTAAAACAAAGTTTTTGAAATCCATTAAAAAGCCCACATTGTATGAGACCTTGCCTTCAAATTTAATTATCTGGCAAATACAACAGGGGTGCACTGCATTAAGAACTTGAGCAACATGAAGTGGCCCAATAAACTTGATAAATGTCCCAACTTTTAGTGCTTTGGAATGCCAAAGTACTACATTTTAACTATTAATTTCCATGAGGCTTCATAACTTATCTCACTCAAATATACTCTCGGTGTAACCATTTTGCTTCCTGCTCTTACCCAAGGTCATGTGAAAGTGCTTTCTCACAAAACATCTTTGACCTCAATCTACTCTATTCCCCATTCTTAACTTCATGTTCAGCATCAGTCGTGGAGATATTATCTTGATCTTTACCTTTCGACGCAAACTTAGCCTCTTCCTCTAATTTTTTCACCTGAGCAACATGTTTCTTCCCAGAAATATGCAAGTCAAAAATAATTTGACTGTTACAAACTGCA
Source organism: Pinus albicaulis (assembly GCA_034641835.2). Lineage (NCBI taxonomy): Eukaryota > Viridiplantae > Streptophyta > Pinopsida > Pinales > Pinaceae > Pinus > Pinus albicaulis. The sequence continues at coordinate 386,103,179 of CM076569.1, read as the reverse complement.
TTACATAGAGTACATACCTTAACTTCCGCTATTGCAGTGCCAGCTTCCAATAACCTTTGTTGTTTGGTAGCTATGTCATTTGTTGCTTTTGCTTTAAATTTTCTTTTCCCAATGTTAGAATCAGAAAATTCCCCTTCTGATTTTTTAATTTTGTCTGGATGTTGTGAGCTTCGTACTGAATTTTATTGTCAAAAAATAAGGAGCGGAGGTTTATATTTATACTAGTTTACCATGTTTTAAAGGAATCGTCCTTCTAGAAGGGGAGGCCGACATGTGTGCCAAAGTGCAGGTCGGCTCACTGTTAGGTGTAATTTTCTTAGTCTTAAAAATTCAATATCTCACAAACTACTAGGATTTTCGGGACAAATAAGGGCTCATTGGAAAGGAAAAAATGCACTCCATAAGATAGTATAGGAGAAAATTTGGAAGGATGCCTCTAAGGTGGTAAAACAATTTTTCTTTGTGACTATCCTTAATGTTTGTGTGCGCCTTTGTTGAGAATTAGGTAGGGCTAGGTTTAATTCAAATTCTCTTCTTGATAATTACTTGTGAGCTTACTTCTTTTACTTATGTCTTCTCTTCTTAGCTTATTATGTCTTTCATCAAGTCAATTACCAAAACACAAGAGACACAAATTTAGGCTCTTTGAGCCAGGGCCAAAAGCTCTCCCTCTTGGAGAGGAAAACCCGCAATAAATTCTTATTATAGACTTTTAGATGACAAGTACCATGACCATGACACAGACCCTTGACCCTTGTATGCCTCCAAGACCTTGTCACTGCTTCTTCATTGACTCTTTAAGCTGATCCTTCTTTTCTGCACTGTCCTGCTCTTTTCTACACCAGGACTAGAGAGCTCAGTATAACTGTATTTCCCTTCTCCTACTGTATGTGATCCTTACTGAGATATCAACACCTTGTTATAGAATATCCTGTGCACACCTTGCACCTTCACTTCACCTTGCTCATTGATCTTCAACATACACACATGTCTTATTTCATTTCGATGAATAGTCCACCATTTTCATACTCTAATGATACCCTTACTTGTGTTGCATTACTTCGTTGAGCACACTTATTATACTTAGCACTTCACACAATCCTGTAACTACTAAACACAATCCTGTCACTTCTTCTCCTTCAAGAAATATATCCAGGTCTTGTGGGAGAAGTCATCTGTAAGAGTCATGTAATAGGAACATCCTCCTAAGGATGTCACAGGCAGCATACCAGATAAATCAGAATGTATCAACTGCAAGATATCAGTTGTCTTTATGACACTTGAGGGGAATGGTCCCCTTGTATGCCTCCCTTCAGCACAACCCTGACATATACCTTCATGATCATCTTTAAATTCAGGCATCCCTATCACCACCTTCCTTGCTTCGGGAAGGGCTTTTTAATGAAGATGTGCAAACCTTTGATGCCATAACTCTATTTGAAGAGTTGTATCACATCACATAGCCCCCAGTGAACTTCCTCCAATCGAGAAGAGTGTATCAACTCTAAAACCAATAGTAAGAGCTTCTTTGAAGTTCCTCTTCCAGATGCGTACCTTTCCATCAATGAATGCCACCTTGAACCCTTTGTCTTCCATTGCCGAAATAGACATAAGGTTCTTCTTCAAATCAGGTACGTACAACACATCTTGTAAACAGACGACCTGACCTTGAGATAGATGAAGGGTCACAGTCCCTATCCCTTTCATGAGATATGTGGCATTATCTCCAAGGATAATTTCTAAATTAGTATCCTTCTCAATCAAATTAGAGAGGGCTTCTTTATAACCAATGAGGTGCCTTGAAGCACCACTATAAATCAACCAAACATCCAGGGTGTCAGGAGGAGATGTAACAGAGAGGGCAGATACAAGAATATATTCATTTTTCTTATTATCAACAACATTAGACTCACCGTACTTGGAATTTCTTGACCCATTGAAAGGTTGCCCATTTCCACTACGATCATAGGGAGCCTTCCTTTTTCCTTTGAACCTGTTGTTCCTTTGATTTCCATTCCCCCTGAAGTTGTTGTTGTCATCATCCCTGGGAGAGTCCCTTCTATTAGGGCACTCTCTTGCATAGTGACCAGACTTGTTACACGTGTAACATCTTCCCTTCCTTCCTTTGGGCCCCGCTCTACCATGGTTTTGATTTCTCGGGCCACCATGGTTCTTCTTCTTTGCACGAGTGGCGAAGGCAGTAGGGTCACCTCTATTTCCATTAAAGGGATGATCTGTCTCCATCATTCTTGTCTCTTCTTGAGTGCATCTAGTCAACAATTCATCAAAATCAGGAATCATCTTATTATTAAAAATCGTAGTATTAAATACATACCAGTCTCGGGGAAGTCCTCCAAGAGCAATGAGGACGAGCTCTCGATCAACTACTTATCCTATGACAAGGAGATCATTCCTAATTTCTGTGAGCCTCATAAAATATGATGGATGCTCATGAATCTTCCCCTGCACATAGTCCATGAAATCTTGATCTTCTAATACCAAATCCAAGGACATCTTCATGCATGATAAGCAGACTTGTCAATCAACTTATCATCAGACCATTGGTCCTTGACAAGACTTCTTCTTCGGTGATTTATTTTCACACTATCTTGGACTTTGTCTTCACCTCAGCTCTGATACCATGTTAATTTTAGATAAACATGGTATGTTCTATATGCTTAATGCATTTTTACTTTAATCTTTCTTATAGGCCCAATTCAACACATAAACATTAAAGTAAAATGTCGATAGAACATAATAATAGATCAACAGAAGACAAGCCAAATAATGTAGATTAGATTTTACATTTTTTCTTTTCCAACAACGATAGAGAGTGATGTGCGTTATGACAGTCAACAGGATACATCAGCCAGCAAATACTTTCTCAACATCAGATCAGCCAACCTTCCAAGCGTCACACACACCCCTCAAAGACAGCTCCAAAAGTCAATGCAAGTCAACAAAAGAATCCCTCATCCAGATTTTTGACATCATCCATATTTTCGACATCCATTTCCGACATCATTTCTGGCATCCATATTTCAGGCATCATCCATATTTTTGGCATCCATTTCTGACATCCAGATTTCCAGCATCATCCATATTTCCGACATCCATATTCACACGTGGGAGAGAGAGAAGTCTCTTCTAGGCTATACGAACCAATCAGATCATGAGGAATGTGTGTGATGAGATGATGATGAAATGGACATCATATCTCTCTAATTTATATCAGTTAGTGAGGGTGTGTGATACATCTATTCGGCTTCTGACCCTACATTACAAATATGGAGGATGTAGCACATGTGTGGAAAATACAATTAAAATATATGTTCTTCTCATCCAAACAAGATGATCTTTAGATCAATCTTGCACCTCTCCGAAAGAGGAATCCAAAAAAAATATAATCATCATCAAATGAGCAGTGCAACCTAGAGTTTGGACCTAGTTGACCAAAATTAATAGTGTTGCTACTCTGAGAACAGAACATGATGGTTAAATACGAAAGGCCACTCTAAACAAATTGGCAAATTCTTACAAGATTCTTGGTACTTTGTTTTGGACACAAGATTTTTTTTTAATGGTATAACAATATTTACTTAGAATATATCTCAACATATATTTATTACTTATATTCTACATAAGCCACATATTATTGAAAAAGTAGTCTGCATGGTTGAAATTGTCAGCATAAGTTTCAAGTTATGAGTCAATATATTACTTTCAATTTATAATTGGGCACTGCCTATTTGGTGTATGTTTGTTGCTTTTTTACTTATTCTCATTTTATATTTTGTGGCTTTGAGAAATAGTGAAGGTGTTATACTTGATTTCATACCCTGGAAAGTCATAGTAATTTAGTCTGAAAGGGAAAGATTTGCAAATCTCAAACTTAGACATTAGAATATGTTTATCACCTTTTTAAATAAATCAACAATAATATCAACATGACATAGTCTTATTCTATCATCTTTTTGTAGTGGAACAATGGCCCTTTGTATTTGATGTGTTATTTACCTCCAAATACTTTTCATCAACACGTTCTTTACCTCCAATTGCTCTACATCCACCATATAAATGTTTTAATCTTATAATTATTTGTCAAATTTACTGAAGACTTGCACCTTGCTTCATATTTCAGAAACTCTATTTGCACATATTACTCCTTGTGTAAATATTTCAAAAACTCTATTTGTTACTTGACTTTGGTGTGGGCAGGTTACAAGAAATGTGATTGGAAAAATGATGGGGAGACAATGAAAATCATGTCTCGGATATGATTCATATGTTGTTGGAGATCCTTCAGGCACCTAAGCCATTGACTTTGGAAATGTTTCTAGGAGGGGTTTCCATGCTTTTTTATGTTGTGATTCTTTCACCTCATGGTTATTTTGGGCAAGGAAATGTTTTTATGAATGCTAGACAAGACATCGGTGGAAAGGTATTTTTTTTTAATAATTGCAATGTCCATTCCATGATATTCTCTCTTTTTTGTTTGATTATATTTTGAACATTTCTTTTGATTTTGTTTTGTATTTTAACCATGAAATTGAAATTACTTGATATCATGTCCATTCAAACAACCAAAGCTTCAAGATGAAATTAGTATTACACGATATTGATTGAAACTTTTTTATTTGTTTTGTGTTAAAATATTTTCATGACTATTAGAAAAAAATACTTTCATGTTGTTATTTCAACACATGTTTATATACTTGACCAAGTGTATGCGTTAGAGAATGAAATGTTGTTGTGAGACAATGATTAGACATCACATCTCATATTATTTGTTTTCACAAGTTATGTACAACTTGAGTTTTTTAGCATGTAACTTAGTTCACATGATTGTGCCTAATATTTCCCTGAATGTTGAATACTAAGTTAGTAAGGTTTTTTTTTTTATGGTGACGGTTTTATTTTCTTTGTTTATATAGGTCATCTGGCTATATAGTGGCCACTATCGCCCAACTAAAGAAAACTTGTTCGAGTTTCTTGCTTTTATGGGGAAAAATGACTTTGACATTGCTGATGTTGAGGTATATGTCGTATAAATAGTTTATAGTCTAATTCAGTTTATATTATATTGTTCATCATCTTTCATGTCTTACACTCTGCATTGTATCTTCTTTTGTTTTCAGAAAATGAACTCATTATTGACGGTAAGAAGTACGAATTGAAGAAAGAGGAGAACGATAACACTGGAGTGACAAATGCAAAAAGAGTGAGAGAAGAGACGGTTCTAGTGTTACCCTTCGAGCCAATATCCTGCATAAGACACGCACATAAATACTGATGGTCAAGTCTTCAAAGTTGGTGAATTCACCTGCAATATGGGGAGACAATTCATAACACATCTTGGATATGATTCATTTGTTGTTAGAGATCCTTTAGGCACATGCGCCATCAACTTTGGAAATGTTTCTAGTAAGAATTCATATGGCTTTTAATGTTCTAATTATTTCACCTCAGGCTTATTTTGGGCAATCAAATGTTTTAGGAATGCCAGACACGACATCGGTGGACAGGTAAACAATTTTTTTATAATTGCAATTTTCATTCCATGATATCCTCTCTTTATTGTTTGATTGTATTTTGGATGTTTCTTTTGATTTTGTTTTTTCGTTTAACTGTGAAATTGAAAATACTTGGTATCATGTCCATTTAAACAAAAACCAAAGCTTGAAGATGAAATTAGTATTACACGATATTTATTGGAATCCTTATAGCTATTTTGTGGTAAAATATTTTCATGAATATCAGAAAAGTTTACTTTCATGTTGTTGTTTGAGCACATGTTGTTTATATACTTGACCAAGTTCATGTGTTATAAAATGAAATGTTTTTGCAAATAAAACGACAAGGATTAAACATCATACCTCGTATTATTTGTTTTCACAAGTTATCTACAACTTGAGTTTTTTAGCATATAACTTAGTTGACATGATTGTTCCTAAGCTTTCCCTGAAGGTTGAATACTAAGTTACTAAGGTGTTCTTTTCTATATATGGTGACATTTTATTTGCTTTGTTTATACAGGTCATCTGGCCACATTATAGTGGCCACTATCGCCCAACTGAAGAAAATTTGTTCAAGTTTCTTACTTGTATGGGGAAAAATGGCTTTAACATTGCTGATGTTGAGGTATATATCGTATAAACTATTTATAGTCAAATTTACTTCATATTCTAGTGTTCATTGTCGTTCATGTCTTACACTCTGCATTGTATTTTCTTTTTTTTTCAGAAAATGAACTCAGTATTGATGGTAAAAAGCAGAAATTGAAGAAAGAGGAGAGCAATAACATTGGAGCGACAAATGCAAAAAAAGGGAGAGAAGAGAACTGGTCTGGTGATACCCTTAGAGCCAATATCCTGCATAAGACACACATATAGATATTGATGTTCAGGTCTTCAGAGTTGGTGAATTCATGTGAAATGCCTTGGCAACGGAATGATAATGTTTTGAAGTGATGAAACATCATTTCATGTGTAAATTGTAGTCCAACCAATATTAAGTTGGAAACTCATTGTAAGACTTTAACATTTCATATAATATAATTTATGTGGTTGAAATTATTTATAATTTCACTTGATATTGTTTAGTATTATAATTAACATGTGTAACTTTATGTTTTCATATTAGATGAACATGCACATTGTATGATATTTTTTAAACCATACAAATTAATTTATGTTGATTAATAAAGAACACATAAAATCAATTTAAAACTACTAAATTAGTAGTTTATATTGATTAATGATGAACACAAATAAAATAAATATACGACTAAATTAGTCATTTATAATGATTATTAATGAAAGTAAATGAAATGAATATAAACTACTAAATTAGTCGTTTATATAATGAATATGAAACTAACAAAAAAGGATAAATGACCACTGCATATGATAAATTTGTGATTACAAATAATGATTAAATTTCACATATATACGACTATTAGTAGCTAATTTACAGTGTCTTATAACACGACCAAAAATTTAGTCATATTTCTTTAGTCATTAATTAGTTTCAAACGATGACTAAAATTTGCATATATATGACTATTAGTAGCTAATTTACAGTATCTTATAACACGACCAACATTTTGGTCATATTTCTTTGGTCATTAATTGGTTTTCTCAGGTGATTATATAGTAATATATTTTGTTGTATATTTGGTCATTAATTGTGACAATTAATAACCAAATCAATGATTAAAACAATGACCAAATCATTGATTAAAACAATGACCAAATCAATGACTAAATCAGGGACTAAATTAATGACCAAATATACTACCAGACAGCAAAATTGAGATAACCAATTAATGACTAAGCTAAAAATGACTAAAAGTTGGTCGCGTTATAAGATACTGTAAATTAGCTACTATTGGTCACCGACCGAAAAATAGTCATTTATATGAAAATTTTAGTCATTTTTTTAGTAACTAATTAGCTATTTTGTACTAGTGAAGAATATGGGTTGAAATGGGTTTTTTGAAAGGAGTCCCTTAGGAAATTAATCTTAACTTGGAGGGCTAGTCTCATCTTCAAACTCTTAATTATGAGCAAATTATTTTTAAATGCAATTTTTGCGATGAGTATGTACTTGGACCGTTATCCCTGGTACAAGAGCCCAATTATTCAGGGAGCATCAACTTCCTTCCAGCTTGCTGGAAAAATCTTGAGAGTGTTTCACTTCCTTCCAAGTCTTCCTCGTAAAGTATTGTATGTACATTGCACACTACATAATACGAAACCTTGTTAAAGCTAAATCTTGTACACGCCTTATTGATGTGATGATGCTTTATGTTTTTTGTTGATGCTTTGAATTTCTAAATGAATTAACCAATTGTAAAAAGAAAATGAAATACTGATTAACCCCCTCTTAGTATTTCCAACAAGACTTGTTCAAGATTGAATGCCCCTAAGGATGATATAAGTCAATTCGAATCAATTATAAATTAGGCTACACCTTTGGGGTCATCATTCCCCCATTCAAAAAAATTTGAGCATGATGGAACCCTATGCATGCTTAAATTTTTTGTCGAAATCTTATTGTTTCTTTTTTAATTAGTACTAGATTGTGCCTATTTTGAGGTTATCCCATATATTGGGTGGAAGAGAAATTTCCCTAATAATGACATATTGTCATCAAGGTTTTGTGAGACTCATTCAATCTTAGATACTTATAGTGATATTGTAACCTCCACAATTGGCTCCCACCGCCAACCCATCCCCATGAGATTTGAACCTAAGACCTCATGGGGACTAAACCCTACAGAAACCAACAAGTAGATTATTGTAGATGATAGAGAAGCTTTAAATATTTGATGTGTTTTTACTTGTACATTTATTTAGAAATGACACACAATATTCCTTTGTATTTAGAACTAAAGTTATGGTGGACATTCAATTTTCGATTGCATAATTTCAATCATTTAAATTTACAATTTTAAGTTGAATGTCATCATTAGAGTGCGATGAAACAATTTGTGTAATATTCTTGAATATATTTATTGCACCCAGAGGTACATTCTACAACCCAACATGAGGGAGATGTGTAATTTTTTATGTGCTCAACCTAGAGTTGAGAAATGTCAATTTTAAAATAAAATTAAAATATTCTCTAAATAAAAAAATATATATGTTATAATAGAAAAAATGAATATATATATATATATATATATATATATATATATATATATATATATATATATATATATATATAATTCCACTCTACTACTTGCTAGGTTCGATGCAATAAAAATATTTCATTCTCATCCATAAATAAAATATTTCTATGTCTATGTAAAATAACATAATTTTATATCAAATTGAATGAAATCAAACAATTACAAGTTATATATATATATGTGTGTGTGTGTGTGTGTGTGTGTGTGTGTGTGTGCAATTTTAAATGTGAAAAAGGTATATTCGCTCTTGAATGTGAAAAACATGTTTGATTTTTATACTTTTAATATTTCAATGCAAAATAAATTATTTGAATATCCATGTTAATTCATTTATTTTAATGTCAAATTATTTTTCTTTTTTTTTCTAGGTTATGTGAGTTGTGAGATTATTGGCATGACTAACATGTGGCTTGAGTAGTTGCAACCCAAGCATCCACATCATCAAAGTCAACCGGGGATCACACGTGGCCTAGGCCACACCAACCCTTAGCATAACTGGATTTTTGCCAACGAAGTTTGAAACCAACTTTTACACTTTGAAGTGCCTTAGCAGAACACCCTGTTACCGACCCCATTGACTATTTTGATATATATATATATATATATATATATATATATATATATATATATATATATATATATATATATATTCAATGTTGATCATAATAAAAGATCTCAATATCCAAAGGAAAAAGTAATTAAAATAAAACAAAATCAATTACAAGTAAAATATGTAATTCTTTGGATTCATAATGTAAAATTAATATATAACATTTAAAAAATTTAATAATAATAATAATAATAAAATCAGAATAAATTATAGATAAAATATTTTAAATGTATACCTTCTAATATCAGTAATATAGGTAATTCTTTTGATTATATATATATATATATATATATATATATATATATATATATATATATCGAAAGGAAAAAAAGGAATAATTTCATTCATCGGAAGAAATGATAAAAATACATTATGTATATGCACACTATGAGTGTATTCATTGAGAGTTTGAGTACAAAAAATGGTGTCGAAACTCATGAGCTTGTTTCCTTTAGACTAGTTCCATCTTGAGATCAAAATTTACAACAAAACATATATACGGAAATTTCAACATAAATTGAGAGAAATTTATATATCCCTCCTATTGGAAGATGTCGTTTGTGAGACTGTGTAACATCTAAAAAGACTATTTAAGCAAAAAACCATTGTTGCAAAAATTGTATGTTCTTGTCGCCCCTATAGAAAGGTCTCTATATGGCTTGTGATAGAAGGCAAAGGAAGAGATACCATCTCGTTGTTCCTTATCTCCCAAGGATATTCTTCCATAGTTAGCCCCTCTTTTGAGAGATGATTTGCTTCCCTATTTTGTTCCCTTTAGATGTGAGAACATGAAAAGAAATTAAATGTCTTTAAGCCGAATTGTTTCTTCCAAGATAGACAAGAGTAAGATATTTTTGCATGCTTGAGTATTGTTGAGCCAGTTAATTATTAGTTTGGAATAACCGAATGCTTATATCTAAGTGCAACCTTTTGCAATTGCGAAGAGTAACAAACTTTTACAAGGCAAGATTTCAGCCTGATTATCGATCCCTATGCCAAAGCCCATTTTGACATGGAAAAAATGAGCTTATGAGGGGAAGAGAAAAAATCCTCCTCCATTGGTTTTCCCTAAGTTAATTGGCGCTCTATCAAAAAATTCCCATGGCTTGGAATGATCTGGATTTTATGCTATCATCACTCTAGGAGGGGAAAATATTTTTTTCTTATTTAAAGTGTTCTAGGATAGCTAAAGCTTCAGTGACAATGTGCTTAGGGACCGTAGGCTTATTCTAGAAGATGGACTTGTTCTGAGCTAACCATTCCCCCCAACATATAATCATGGGGAGTGCTTTATAGGCACAACAAGGCATATTGAAGAGCTAGGCCCTCTAGGCCCCCTCCAACTCCCCTCCTTCCCATACCCCTAAATGATCTGCAACGTTCTTACACTCTTTCCAAACATGTTGGAATAATGGAAACATCATGAAGATATGTGTAGTTGTTTCCTCATTATTTTTGCACAGAGAACACCATCCTGGTCCTATCATAAATCTTTTGTGAATGATGGCCCATGTGGGAACTCTACTTTCCAGTAGACACCACTTGAATAACTTCGCTTTAACAAGGAAATTATATTTCCACACCACCTTCCACTACCACTTGGTTTCAACATCGACTCTAACAACCATTAGAGAAATGTATTCCAGCTTAGGGGTATAGGAACCAAAGGGGGAAATGCTTCAAACTAGTTCATCTTCTTTATTTGACAATTGAATGTGACCGAATGATAGAGAATTCAAATAACCACTCCATGGCTCTTGAAAACCCTCATCTAAGACCAAATATTCATTTGAGAACCATTCGTGGCTCCATATAAATGAGTTTGCAGGGTTCGCAGTGTGGTCAAGTTTGGATAGACCTCTATCTCTCAAATGATCAGTTCATGGTTGGGGGAGAATATGTCCTTGACCGCTTCTTGGCCATGGGTAAAGGCCAATTCTCACCTTGTTCCCATTGCAAAATTTCCATGCAATCCCATCGTTGATGAGGTCAACAAAATTCAGAAAAATCCTCCATATCACTTGTATGTTCACCTGCGGCTTATCCACCCTTCTAATGCAGTATTCCAGTGAGCTCGGGGATATGTATTTTTTAATAACTATTGTCATCCATAGACTTTGTGTTGAGATTAATCTCCATCCACACATGGCCGCCAATGATTTTGAGAACAATAAAATATTCTTTAAGCCCCATCCTCCCAGGAGCATTGGAAGATCCAATCTATCCCATTTAACCCACAGAAGCACTCCATGATCATGCTTCCTTGACCAGAGGAAATTGAAGCAGATTCTTTTGATTTTTTCCAAGATGCCTTTTGGAATCCATGCAAGGGACATCCAGTATACAATGATAGCTCATAGTACCAACTTTATCAGCACTAATTGACTTGCCCTTGATAGCCACTAAAAGAACTAGCTTTTCATTCTTTTCTCCACCTTGGCAATAAGCCAGTATCGATCCTCCTTTTTATAACAACTTGGCTTTGGGATTGAATCCTAGATACTTCAACCCCTCATCTAGTGGCTTGGGTTCAAAAGGGAGCAATTGGTTTACATGACAAATCTCCTCATCTTCCAAGTTTTGCATGGAGATTATGGATTTTTTGTTATTTATAGTCATTCTTGTGGCTTTCTAATTTAGAGAGAGAATCTATGTCAACGTGTCCACCACTATGGGAGCTCCATTGCAGAAAATGAGGATGTTGTTGACAAAGAGGAGATGTGCGATAGCCAGAGCCCGAGCAATGAGGGTTCCTTGGAAATCACACCTTCTTTTTGGCTCTGCTAGTAGATGATTGAGCCCTTCTGCTACTAGCAAAAACAAGAGGGGGAGAGGGGACACCCTTGACGCAGACCTCTTTACACCTGAAAGAAGGGACATATCGATCCATTTATTAATACTGCAAAAGAAAAACTCTGTATGCAACTCATCACCTAAGAAATGAAGTTCAAATTGAAGCCCACGTGAGTCATGAGAAACCTTCAGTAAATCCAATTGACTCTGTCATAGTCTTTAAACAAGTCAATCTTGATGACAACCCCCTTCAGATTCTGAATTTTTAGGTTGTGTAAGCCCTCCCGAGCCATGCCTATTACTTCATGGATCTTTTATCCCTCCAAGAATACAAATTGTTCTTTGGGAATTGTTTATGGAGGAATGGGCTTGATTCTATAAGCAATAATTTTTTGGATTACCTTATATATGGAATTTCACAACGAGATGGGGTGGAAATTATCGAAAGATGCACAATGTTCCTCCTTGGGGATGAGAGATATGAAGGTTACTTGAAGGCTATAACATTTTCTTCTCCCTTCTAGATCCTTCAATCACCATTAGTTGGTCATTCCCAATAGTGTCATACAGCTAAAGGAATGATTCAACAACATAACCATCAGGACCTAAGCTTTTGTCTTTATGAAAGCTATGTAATATCATTTTTAGTTCTTCCTCTAAAACTTTTCCCATGATGGCCCTATTATCCTCTGCTTCAACAAGCCTTGGGAAGAGTTGTGTGGTTTTAATAACTTTTGTGATTGAGGCATGAACAAGGGCACGAAAGAGGTTCTCAAAATGATTCTTTCCCATTGTCACTAGGCCATTGAAATTCATAACCTCCTTGCCATTCCATATGGTGTTGTGCACTTCCCTTCCCTTGGAATACACTTGGAATAATTTAGTATTATCATCTCCACTTGCCAACCAAATGGCTTTGCTTTTTAGGCGTCATTCCATCTTTCTTCCTTCTAGCAGTACTATTTTCCATTTTTCTAGAGTTATCAGTGGCTCTCTAGATTCTGGTGAGTTGAACCCATCCTCCTCTTGGTTGCCAGCATCCTGAAGTTGATTTTCAATCTCCACCAATTCATGGGATTCTACCATCTTCTTCTTCTCTGCCCATTCTTTAGTTTTTTGTTTAATAAGTTTTAGATTGGCCTGAAATTGACTAGCCACAAATAAGTATTGATGTGGATCAAAATATTTCCAATGGGTGTGGACTGAGTATATAAATTCCTCCTCTTTTAACTAAGCAGATTTCATCCTGAAAGGGTTGGTCAACTTTAGTGTTTTCCCTTTAATTTATAGAAATATAGGGGAATGCTTTGATTCTCCCCCTCGCTCCTATCCATTTCTTGATCAGAGAAAATATATCCACTAGAGCCTCTGAAATTAAGAATCAATTAATTCTCTTAGCTAGCCTATCACACCTAGTATGTCGATCCTGCCAAGTAAGAGCCATTTTAGTTGGTCCTACATCCACCAATTAGCGTCATACATGTTTATTTAAAAAATAATCAGCAAGTGGATCCTACCTTGCCCCGGGACCCTAGGGTTCAGTTTCCCCAAGGGAGAAGTTCATATCACCACCAAGAATACGACTCTATGAATTTATTAAATATTTGTCAAAGAGTCTATCCCAGAACTCATTACGATTGGAAAAGGGCCCATATAGATTAATAGAGTGAGAGATGAATTGAGTTCCTCAAAACAGGGCTCTACACCTGGATCGATCGTTTGCAGGCATCCAATGTTAGAACCTCCATCCATTCAAAATAACTTATAGGCACCTAACTATGGAATCACCTTCTCCTAAGGTTTCTTGAAGAAAGATCACATTTGGACAATGAATTACTTCTATCAACCTTCTAAGAGCACATTTTTTATGGGGACATGCTAGACCCCTGCAGTTAAAAGATAAAACTTTCATTTGTAAACCCCTCTATGGGTTGATAATGCTTCAAGGGCCGCTTGAATAGATTGTTCTTTTCCTGTAGCTAAGTCTTCTCAAGATTTTTCTTTAGCTTTGGTCAAGTGTAATTTCCCGCTTCTTCCTCTGATGTTGACAATGGAAAGGGATATATTTTCCCTAGACCTCTGGAAATGCTCTTCTTTTGGGTCTAAATTGACCGTGAGCAAAGATTATACACAACTTCCATTGCTACTGAGTTCTCAAATCTAGCTAGGGAGGGAGAGGACATAGTCGAGGAGTAATCACTTGGTGCAGATGGGGTGTATAGGCACAAGGCTTGAGCAGGAGAAGGAAGCCCCAAAGAGGGATGAGAAGAGGGGAGGGATACAATGATTTCAGAAGCTCAAGGACAATTTTCGGCGGGATAGTAATGTTTTAACATTCATTGAAAACGGGGAGGGAAGATGAAAGAGGGGGGAGAGGGGGGCGGACCAGGGAAAGTTGAGAAAAATGAGGGATACAATTGATTCCAACAAACCCCCATGACTCATATGGGAAGACTATTTAAATGATCATAAATGAGAAATATGGGAAGTAAATGGAAGAGGGGGAACTGGGGATGTACCTTCTTTGGTTATTTTTTCCTTCGGAGCTTCAATTGAATTTCCGTCCTCCATCCTCAAGATATCTTCTCCGACGGGTGCATGGCCTCTAGACTTTGATTGAGCGTATGATGCCTCCAAACCTTGTGCCAAGACCTTTCCCCTAGGGCCTAACACTTGTTTCTTGTTGCATGTTATGTGAGCTTTCTTGGATAGTAGGAGCACACAATCCTTGACCAGGTGACCATACCTATGACACCACCCGCATTTGAAGGGGATGCCTTCATAATCCAAAGTCTGGATTCTTGCCTCCCCTAACCCTACATCAATGTTTTCTGGCAGCCCTTCTCGTAGTTCAATGTTGACTAGAATGCAGACAAGGGACTTATTCTCCATTGTCAGATAAGAGGAGTTGTGATCCAAGTAAGTAACCAGAGAATTCCATATGTCTCAAAAGATTAGGGCATCCCAATAATTTGGAGGAAAGCCCGAGAGTCTTACCGAGATCGGTACAGTTTAACACGAAAAGGATCAACTCAATTATGTGGAAAGAATTACACTCGGAGCGATGTTAAGTTGGACGCTTATTATTTGGCCTCATCCCAGCGAAAATGAGATTGAAACGTTGGGTCGATGGCATTCCTACTGGACCAAATTAAAATGAAGACTAGGTCCGTTTTGCGTCTTTGACCGTTAAAAAGAGAAAGAATGAAAGTAGTCTTCATGATCAAATAATGAGATTCGGGTACTCTGTTTTGTGTTTTTGACCCTTGAAAAGAAGAAATGACTATTAAAGGAAAGATGTTTCTCTGAGTTTTCAATATTATCTTTATTCTTGACAAAATTGATTTGTCAATTTTAGTCTTATACGTCAAATGATGAAGAATTTAGGGAGTTCGTGGTTGCTGCAAACGATAAAATTAAACAATATGGTTAAAATTATATGAATTTAGAGAGTTCCTTTATTGCACAAATAATTTTAAAAGCTCGGATGCATGAAAGATTACAGATTAATAGATAATTTTATTTTCCCTCTTAAAAAACACTATCGAATCTAAAATTAAATTACCCAATGTGCTGAATAAAAACACCATCGGGTTCAAATTTAAAATTGAAGTATCCAATATGGTGAATGAAAACACCAGGATTAAATTTAATCAGCTGATGTGTTTTTAAATAAATGTATAGGGTTTAGTTTAATTTATAAATTAAATGACTTTTTTCATTTGTCAAATTTTTTTAAAAATGCGTTTAAATTGTTTAATCTATATAATTTAAATACTTAAATTTAACTTTTTTTAAGATGTTGAATTTATTTATACAATTTAACATCAAACCACCGTTAATGGAAATAATGATTCTTTCTCAACTCCTATACATTTCTGAAAGAAAAAGTTGAAACCACAATTTTTTACCGCACATATAATTTCAGTTAACAGTGGAAAAGGGTTTATCACTGCTCATAACAAAAGAGTACACAAGGTAATGAGTAGATGAGGCAGTGAACTTATAAATTGAATTAACTCTGTGAACTATTATTATTTAAAATTATAATTATTATGGTATTATTTTACAACTAGTTAAAACTGTGCATTTATTGTCTAGTAAATTACATATGTTTATGGTTACTCCACACTAACCTAATTTGGTATTTGATTTATATATATAGACAAATTCATACAAAATTCATTGATTTAAACATAGATTTAAGATTTATCATCTTAGATACTCATACATGATTATTGATACATCATACATTTGTCAAATTTACTCAGAAAAACAAGATTGAAGATAGTAAGATATTGTAGTTTTCTCATTAAGTCATCAGAATCAAAATGTGTTACATAAGTACACTGCCAATGACAAATAGAAATAGAAAACAAAATACAAAAAAACTACAGTTTACAAGACTAAAAGCCTGAAGCCTCAATGAGTCAGAGTCAAAGAATTCTCTTTCTCCTTGCTAACCCTTCTTCCTTGCTCACCCTTGCTCCTTGATCACTTCAGAAAATGAAAACAGTGAGAAAGAATGACTGAAATGGAGCTTTTATTTTAAAAAAATCGCACTTTTTTGGGATGGTGTGTCCTACCGTACCGTACCCTATTCACGGGTACAGCCATATCTGTACAGAGTACAGTCGGGATTCGTTGTACCCTGTACAGATATGGCCATACCCCGTGAATCAGGTATGAATCCGGCCTAATCATATCCGAATCGCCAGATTCAAGATTCGGTCACCCTCGGGGACGAATTCGGTTTCAGAGATAATAACATAGTAAGACAACAAACAAACTTGTGCAGGCTTTGCTTCAGATTTTCAGAGCAAAAAAAACAACTCTTTTAAAAACAAATGATTTCCCTCTATACCTATAAAGCCCTTACAATGTTGGCTGTAATCCATGGCTTCAAAGGCCACCAAAATCTCCAGCGCAGAGGCTGTGGAAATAGCCTTTCTATGGCAGCAGATATTGCAAGGGGAGGCCGCCATGATATGCTGAATTATTTTGCGCAAAGTTGTTCCCATTTTTTTCAAGGTTTTGAGTAATGATGCGGCCATGGATGCAAATATCTCCCTTTTTATGTTCCCTCTCTTCGGCGGAAGCCTCCCCCTCATTTTCTGGACTCTGCCAGTGGTAGTGACCGTAGCCGGTGAGCACAAAATCTCCAAGAAAAGCAAAAAACGCCAGATTTCTAATTAAAAAAGAAGAAACAGTAACAGGGCGCATGACTGTGAACCGATGTGGCCAGAATTTATAAGAATCCTGAATAATAAAATTCCCTTCTTCTTTTTTTAACGGAAAGTCAAAATAGAAGAATATGAAAATCGGTACAGGCAGCAATTGATTCAGTTTGCTTTCAATGAATTGTAATGGGAAGGGGAGAGAGATTTTAAAAGGTAAGATGGTTATAATTTTTTATCATTTTCTGCTCTTTCAGAAGCAACTTGGTTGTGTGAGAGTGATTGGCACATGGTCATATTAATTAACGTGTTACGCGCTTCAGACTGGCCAACACGGTGACACGGTTTGAATTCCCTAGTCCTTCTCTTTGAATCCTCTAGTGGTGATGTTTGCCTTCCACAATTTGAGTCACCTTAATTTTAATTTTAATTCATTGAAAGCATTAAAATAAAAAGTAAATTGTTTTTTTTAATCACCAAGAAGGTAAAAAGTTAATGGATAAAAATTTCTTTTTTTTATAAGCTTAGTAGTTCCTTCTTTTTCATTCATTCATTTAAAGATAACAAGTTACAACCATGATAATCATGACTTGACCTCAATGTGGGAAACCAGGTCTCTTGGCCATCTATATGAGTCGTATGCCATCCAAAACCTCAAAACTATAAGTCTGTCATACTTAGCCTTTAGGGATCTATCGTATGCAAATTCTAAACACTGAACAATGACACTATTTATAGACACACCTCATATCGACATATACATAATCAAAATTTGACCAAACAACAAAGCTAGAAACATCCATTAGATTTAGTCCTCCAAGGGCTCTACTAGAGTTGGGTCCTTAGCACTAGATCCCAAAATTTCTGACTGAGGTGGGCATCTGATTTGCTTTTCCATATAACTCAATCTGACATTTTACTGCTGCATTTGGTGTTGGACCAATTGGAAAACCTTCTGGATTTCTTGAAGAACCGGATATGTTTTGACAATTCTAGCTAAGTGCACAATCACCTTGGCCACGATGCTTTACATAAGCCAGTATAAGTGAACCGTTCCCATGTTTCGTTCTTGCCGCCCCAATTGAGTCTAGAATGTTAATCCCACAATGATAAATCCACCCATAACTGGAGTAAGTCGCGTGTTTCACAAGCCAACCCACCCCATTGAATTGCATGTACCATTTGAGCGAGGGCGACTCCCCTTTGAATTTCATATACCAATAAAGCCAAACCGACACCCTACATGCACTATACGGGGGCGACCTCAACCATGTACATAGAAAACCAGACCAGACATGCCATGCACACAGTGAAAAATTCCCAATACACACAGTGGAAACTTCCCAATACATACAGCGACAAGAAACCTCCCAGTATGCCCGGTGGAGTTTTCTTGTACACATCATACCCATTCTGAATAGTAAAATACCAAATGTATTTGACAACGATTTAGAACCAATAGGGTCTTTCCAATTCCCCTTTAACAAGAAAATTTCTTTAATTTTAAACACTAGCCATCTATCAAGGATAGGGAAGGTGTTATGGGCCATATTCCTAACTTCCATTGATTCCATTCTACAAGGATAAGAAGGAAACCAGACATACCTTGATACCAACGCCTGAGAATTCGCTCCTCTAGCTGTTCCCCACCAGAGACTCGCTTCGACCCTTGTCGCAGTGAAGCCTTGCACTATCAACCTTCCTCCTCCTTCAACCTGCACACTACTCCACGGGCTATAATACCATCAACATATCAAGGCAGAGACCAGCTGTCAAATTGAATGGTGGCATGGCCAATGCTCCACAGGCTATAATACCATCATCATATCAAAGCAGTGACCAGTTGTTGAATTGAATGGTGGCACGCTTGGCCACCCACCCCATCCTCTCCTGCATTTCTTTGCCTGACATAACCTCTATCATGAGTAACCTCTGCGAGACGTGTCATTTCCTTGCCACGACCTCCCCTTCTCATGACTGCTTGTCATGTCAATTGTCATGAGCCACAAGTTGGGCATGTTCTCCACACGCACCCAATCGGGGGTCTTGATTAATTTTTGCATGGTATTGTTCTTTCTGTCTCTCTTGGGCCAGTATGCATGCCAGCGGTTTCAAGTCTTTTGGTATATTATCACTCCACGGGGCATCGAGAGTTTGACCCATGTGGCTGCATCCCCAGTCTGTGAGGAAATTTTTTGCTCTGTTGCCATTTCAGCACATGTGAGAGGGGATAATATGCTCGAAACTCAGCACGAGGTTGATTATCTCATCTATCAGATGCGTCATTCTCCAACTTTGACTTAGTTTCTCCCATTTCGTGCCTTGATTCATCTTTTTAATGGCTTCGATGACTAGCTTAGAGTCCCCTTCCATAAATATCTTTATGAAGCCTTTTCTTTTAGCAATTAGCAGCCCCTGCTTTACTACATGAAGTTCTCCTTCATTGTTGTTGGCATAAATGCATTATGTTTCATACACATACCTCGCCTAGCCATTACAATCTCTGAAAACCCCTCCAAAGGCTGCTTCACTCGGGTTTCCCTTGGATGCCTCGTCAAAGTTAAGTTTGAGGAAGCCCAAAGGGGAGATCTGGAATTTATCAAGGGATACTTGGGGGCATACTCGTAACTTCCAAGATGAAGGAGCCAACATTTGAGGTTTTAATTTTAAATCCCTTAGGATGCGTGTCTCGTGGGGTGCCACTTTCTAGTCATATGAGTGTCATTTCTCTGCTAGTATTGTTTCATGAATACTTTGGATAATACAGCTCCAGAATTCTGCTTGAGGGAGGATCATGTCCCTGAAAATCATTCTATTCCTCTCCTTCCATATCATCCACAAGAGGAAGCCCAAGCCTATGAGCCATTCTCTATTTAATATCAAGCTAGAAATGATCTCATCTCGCCACCTTTCTAGAGTGTTTTGAATACTAGTAATATCTAGGCTTAAGTGTCCAAATAGCTATCTCATATTATACCACATTTGATTAGCAAAGGGGCATCTGTTGAGGAGGTATTCTTGATGCTTTGCACTCTCTTTTCACATCACGCATAAGGAGGGTCCGTGGAATCCCCTTCTTTGAATCTGGTCCATCCTTTTACGACATACTAGCTATAGAAAATGCTTAACCTTAGGCTATAGTTGTCCCTGCCATATTTTCTTCCATAGTTGATCTCCCTATTCCTGAGCTTCCCCACTGGCTAATCGGTATGCTTCCTTTCTAGTGAATGCCCCTTTGGTTAAATAGCCCAATCTTAAAATATCCATGACTTCCTACTTAGTTATCTTATGGGATTGTAATTCATTTTCCAGTATCGTCCATTGCTTTGTTAATGGTGGGTTTGGCCAATCATGCTTTTCCTTCCATTGTCTCGAGGCTCCATTTGTTATCATTTTCCAGTAATTTCCCACAGTGGTACAATGTTGGATATCTGTGTACAGGAAGAGCTCCGCTAGGTCCTTATGACTGAAAATTTTGAGTCTCTACTACCATGATTCCTACCAAAACAGGGCTCGTTTCCCATCATGGATCTCCCAAAAGCTATGGGAGCGTCTAAGGTCCTGATTTGATGAGGCTAGATTCTAGATCGATGAGCCATTTTTCCTATTTTGTGTTCTGAGGGATGCGTCTTGCGATGTGGGCATTTGATACTTCCTTGTCCATATAGTTTTCCAAATGGAATTCCCTCCTTGTAGCCATCTCCACCATATCTTCGCTCCCATAACTTGGTTTAATACATAAGGGTCTCTGAGTCCCAAACTGCCTTCCAGTTTTGGTTGCACGAGTTTCTCCCATGAGACAAGTGCCCATTTCTTAACTTCTTGAGCCCCTCTCCATAATAAATATCTAAAGATGTTCACCATACTGGTGTAGGCCGTCTTTGGAGCAACCAATATCGATAAATGGTAAATCGGTATGACTGTAGCAGAGCCTTTAGTAACACCACTCTACCTGCAATGTTCAAGGCTTGAAAGGACCGGGACATTAGGCGAGATTGGATTTTTTCAAGAAGATCTTTCTAGCAAGATGTGCATAGGGAGTTTGTGACCAAGGGGATACCAAAGTATTTATTCGGAAGGACGCCAATCTTGAATCCTAGAGTCCTGGCTATAAAATATTGGGTGGTTGCCGCAGAATTGAAGAAGAAGATGTTAGAGTTGTCATTATTTATCTTTGTACCTGACGGTTGCATAAAGTCTGAGAGGATGTCCTTGATTTTTTTGGCTTCTTGGAGGGACACTTGGCAAAACAACATGATGCCGTCCACAAATTTTTGGTGGGTGAGATGGATGTCATTACCCCATAGGGAAAGCCCTATGATATTTACAGACTAAACAACAAAGTGGATATAATGCCCCAAGTCTTCTACTGCAAGGATGAAGAGAAAGGGTGATAAGGGGTATCCTTTTCTAAGTCCTCTGGAGGGATTAAAAGGCTGCGAGGGGGAACCATTGAGGAGAATGGAGAAGACAGGGGTGGAGATAAGGGAGGATACCTATGTGATCCATCTAGAGCTAAACCCATAAGCTTTGAGGATGCTTAAAAACTATGTCCAGCTTAGGTGATCATAAGGTTTGGAGAGGTCCAGTTTAATAATCGTGCCTTTGTGTCTGAATTTTTTCAGGGAGTGAACAACCTCCTGGGATGTAATAATCCCATCCAGGATTTTCCAACCCTGGAAAAACCCATTTGTTCAGGGGAGATCAAATCTGGGAGCAAGGGTTTCAACCTTTTAACCATGATAATGGATATTATTTTGTAAATAACATTACAGAGCGCAATTGGTCCGAACCCTTGGGGATCTTTCAAATGAGCATACTTAGGGATTAAAGAAAGAAAAGTAGAGTTTAGGGTTGGATGTACCTATTAGGATCTCCTAGATTCCTCCACAACTTCCAGGATGTCAGGGCCCATGAATTTACAAGTTTCCTAGAATAAATATGTTAAGAAGCCATCCAGCCCTGGTGCTTTGTTTTGGGCCATCCCTTTGATCACTTCTTCCACTTCATCTAGGATGATACTCCACATTAGAGCCATGTTTTTTTATTTTCTCACCATTCAAGGGATATGTCTCGTTATGCACTGTAGTGCCTCAGATCTATCTTGGTTAGGTTTGGTGAGGATATTTTGGAAGTGATCTACCAAAATATTTTCCATTTCCTCCTGTTGGACTAACCTATTCCTTGTAGCATTTTTTAGGTAAAAAAATTTGTTCTACTGACGATGTTGAATCATAGCTTTATGGAAAAACCTGGTATTTCTTTCACCTTCGCGCAACCATTGTACTCTTGACTTTTGATTCCATATGATCTCCTCCTTCTTTCTTCTTTCTTATAACTTGGTCAAGATTTGCCCTTCCTCAATGGTCAGGGTTTCAATCCTTCCTTCCATGATTTTCCTCTGTTGGATGTGTTGCATTCGGGCTTGGAGGTGCATTTGTTCTTTCATTATATTCCTAAATTCGTTCTTATTCCATTATTTTTCATTTCCTTTAGGTGTAGTTGGAAAGTGTGCATGTATTTCTGCCCTTGCACTGAGCATGATTTCCACCAGCATTCCAGGTTCCCAATTAGGGCAAGATCCCTGAGCTAGAAAGCTTCGAACCGGAAGGGTCAGTTTCTGGGAGCTAATTTGAGATCCATCTCCATTATAATTGGCCAGTGGTCAAATCCAATGCAAGGGAGGATTACAGTTTCGAAGAAGATATCCCTATTGATTAGGCCTTCTGATACTAGAAATCGATCTAGTCTTGAAGATACCTAATTTTTTCCCCCACGACGGTTGCTCCAAGTGAATACTCCATTGTTGGTGGGGATATCCATGAGTTTCAGGTCAACAATCATTTCCCTGAAGTCCTCCATCTCCTAGTCTTGTCTTCTAATACCTCCCCTTTTTTCCTCAAGGGATGTAATCAAATTGAAATCTCCTCCAATGATCCACAACTCATCCATGCATATACTTCTGAGATTTACTATATTATGCATGAAGGTGCTCTTCTCATTTGGGATATGTGGCCCATATACATTTGTGATCATTGCCCAGTATCTTGTTCCTATGTGACAAAACTATCTCAATAGGAGTCTTGGCATACTTATCCAGTTGTTCATAATGATTTCCTCTGGGTTTCAGAGGATCACCAATCCTTCTGCACTCCCTCTAGCATCTTTTGCCACCACTTCGTATCATATTCGCATGTATTGGATGATTCCTTTAAGTTTTTCCTCTGAAACCTTAGTCCCCTGAAGCATCAATATACTGGGTTTTTCCTTCTTTATCCCGCCCTAAAGATTTCGTTGTTTTCCTTGGCTATTGATGCATCGTATGTTCCATGAGATTACAATCATTGGGAAGGTTTATTTATTTTGTGAAATACCGCCGAAAGCAGTATCACCCTTCTTGAATTCCTAGTAGTTCCCCCACCATCTGAATCGACTCCTATAGGTGATTTCTGCCTCGTTTTTTCCCTTCTTTGCTAGGTCATCCACTTTCTTGGGTACCCCTTGTTTGGGATCCAATGGGGTCTAGTGAATCTCGCGGTTTTTGAGCTTGTTTAACTTGATACTGTTCAAAGGTTTCCCAGTACAATTGTTTCTAGTCCTCCATTGTGAACCTCTCATCTAAGTTTTTTCCATTCATGCAGGAAACTTTTGAGGACTTGCTCTTCATCACTAAGGTCATCCTTTGTTCCATATAAATCCATATTGATTTGATCCATGGTTGCTTCATGTATTCACTTTTCATTTGGGTATTCTCGAGCCTTCCTTTTCTACTTCGAAGTATTCTTCGGGAAATTTCTTGACTTTGTTTCCTTGCCCTTCTAATTTGCATTCGAGGCTTCTCCCATATCTTGTAGAACGACGAATCTGTTCTCATGGTTATGACCTTTATTTTTTTTATTTTCTGAGTTCTCTTGTTGTGGTTTTCTAGCCTTTTTCATGTGGGTAGCTTCTTGAAACCCTTCTTTATCATCCTGGGTCTTCCCTGCTTCCTTCGAGCCCACTGGTCTTTTGGTATCTCCTTGATTGAGAGGGAATTGCTTGTATAGGTGCCCATATTCATGGAATATCCTGCACCGAAATCCAGTCATTGTTTCCATACTGCTCCTTGATATTCCAGTTCCATTGTTTCCGGTAGCGGTTCTGTAATATTCATATATACACATATCCAAACATACGATGTGTATCTTCCCCTCCGTGTGGCATCTACAACCTTGAAAAGTCTTCTAATGGAGTTCCCTATGCCTTCCAAAATTTTTGGATCCTGGAAATCTATGGGGAGGGAAAAGAGTCGTACCCATATAGGGGCTGCCATAAACTGTTCTTGGTACAGATTGTAACATTCTTCGCAAAATTTCATGAATAATCGTACATTATAATAGAAGTACTGACCATTTTCGAAAACACGTTCTTTAGCTTTTAGGCTGGTGAAGATCACTGTGAAAGATCCTTTGGCTCCTAGTTTGAGATCAATATTTCCTTTATGTTTCCATTTTAGGTGGATCCATTTGATAAGATCATTTTCCACTAGCTTGATGCCTAGGAATTTACATATCAGTGCATGGTATTTCATATAAGTTTGATAGTTATCTAGCTTGTTGGCTGGAATAACAAAGCGAGGTTTATTTTTTGCACAGGGAAGGCATTTCCCCCCGAGGTGGGTCTGCCGGTACACTCCCATTACCATACCTCCATTAGGGCTGACGCTTACATTGTTCTCGTTATGCCTGCCACTTACATCACCTGTGGTTACATTTCGGTAGGAGGGGATCTCTCCCCTCCTAGATGATGTGCTCATTGCTTGTGTTAGGGAGCGTCACCATTCTTGCTGCCCTCTGGAGGATGTCAGACCTACTCTCTGTTCTCTGTCCCAGTTCAATTGAAACCCTAGCATCCACAACGCTGCTCCCAAAGTGCTCTTTTTTTACTTAGAGTTAGTTGTTGATGGGGAAGCAAAGTATTACACTCCAAATTTGTTACAGGGATTCAAATTTCAATAATTTCTTGAAATGAGATGGGCTTCCAGATAAAAATTAATTTTGAATTTTATGTAGGTAATGGATAAAAATTACTTTTGAATTCTATGTAGGTAATCAAGTTTAGTTAAATGTTTGAAGTATATGACTTTGTAATTAAAAAAATGTTCATAATAATTATTATTATTTATAACTACTCCAAGGGTGTTTCTATTTGAAATTGGTCAACCTAGGCATTTGTCTACCCTTTTCATCTCCATTTGACATCTATCTGTATGCCATTTTTTCCCTTAAATGACATATGTTCATCTGATTATCCGTATGCATAGAGGTCAAAGGCCATTGCAGTTCCATTATATGAAGATGACACTCAAACACCAGAGTCGTTTTCTTCAATGGACACCGTGCATTCTGGTTATTATCACAAGCATCAACCTGAGTTAATTAGGAATCTCAATAAACTCAAAGCCATTTCTATTTAGGCGTCTAAGCTTCACTCCATCTGTAGAAGAGAAAAATGAGTTTACGAATCTGAATCAACGCAAAACAAATTTTGTTGAAAAACCTCTAAGTTTGACTTCATTGTTGGAACACAAGTTTAATAACTTGAAACAGAAGGAGTCAAGTTCTGCTGAGCAGCCTCCATGACTTACTTCATTTCCAAAATAATGTTCTATAAATATTTCCCCACAAGTTAAGTCATTGCCGGAATCAGAATCTGTTGAGCTTCCTCCAAGATTGACTTCATGGTTAAAAGGTTGTGATATACTTGAGTCGATTGAACTTGGTATTAAATTTTTACCTTCACTCCTAGTATTATTTTAACCTGAATCTTAATTAATCCAATTATTTATTTACCCTTATTCGATTGCTAAAGGTTGTATAAACTCTTCATTTTCAATTTATCAGATGATGGATTAATTATTCCTCCTCATGTAGGTGACATCGATTCATCAGGAAATGCCTCCTCCAACTCACTTTATCTCAAAGGGAAAATCATAGTATGGCCTTAGGTAACATTAATCTGGCACTTAATTAATTCCTTTATATTTTGGCCCATTGAAAATAGACCTTGCGTTTTACCATATCTCCATTTTTTACATGCTCTGCTCACCATATAAGAATCTTGGCATTTCATGCTTGCGTTTTGGATCCCACATTTCAAGGTATGATAATTGTTTTACCTTTCCCAAGTCCATATATCTCATGGGAGCATAAAACATGTCTCATGGAAGTGGTTGTTTCCTATGTCCTTTATAGATTTCATATCCAATGTTGAAAAAAATTGTGATAAGCTTCGAGTGGCAGCATTGGAAAAGGACGTTAAATACAGAATAGGGAAGCCAATGTCATAAACCAAAGTACTCACAGGAACTTCTACTTCATTTTATGTGGCTTGGCTTACAAGAAATCCAATGTATTAAACAAAAGTTGTTAGTATGAATCTTAATTCCAAGCGTACGAAAAAAGACCACTTTAGCTGTGCATAACAAATAGCCCTAACAGCAGAAATGACTGCTAATATATTCAGATCTGCAGTTAGGTGATCAAGATAAATGTTGCAAAAATCTATATCTATGCATTAGAAAACATTAAACAATAGAAAAAACAAGATTTACTCCATGTATCCAATAGACAAGACAAGAATATATCAAATGAATTTTGTATTGATGGCACCTGGGAGGAAAACACAAGAGGGTGTTCCCTTTTCTCCTCAATGGGATGGGTTCTTGTAAGTCCTCAGCACTTCAGATCCAAAATTCCTCTCTCTTGATGGTGTAGAAAACCCAGACAAAAATAGTAGCAAAATATGACTATGGTGGTGGATCAATAGTCAGACCAAAAGTTTAGATCGAAAGGGATCTTTAGGCAACAAAAGGTGGTAAATGAATGAGAAAAACCTTCTATATATAACAAAATATTGAGTTAGTCTAGATATTGGTGCATAATTAAAATATTATTAACCAAATCAAGATCCAAATTTTATGGAATATTTTATTATATTTGTTGGAGGGAAAAGGAATTTGACGTGTGTCAAATCCCTTTATTTGTAAATAGTAAATAAATAAATGATTTATTTATCATTTTAAGGACGTGGTTGAATAATAATCAAATAAATAATGATTTATTTAATTATTTAAGGGTGAATCAATCATATTTAACAAAGAATATTATTTAAATAATGCTTAAATAATCATTCTTAGAAAATAATAAGATAAATAATGATTTATCTAATTAATTCCCTTGTTTTGGATTAAATATAACTAGAAATATTAATTAAACTGTTGTTTAACTAATTATTCCTTGAGGAAAATCAAACAAATGTATATTTATTTAATATTTCCTTATGGGGTTTCCTGTTTAGACCATAAACAACTTAATAAAGGTGGTTTACTAAGTTATTTTCATAGTGAAAGAAATTTTACTTAGGGTAAAATTGGTCTTACATGGTGTACTTGGGTCCATCTAATAACAATAGGTTAGATGACCAAAAAATGGTGTAACAGATTGCCCCCCAGCGTGTGAGCGTTAGGAGCTAATCGTATGACCAAAGTACGTTGTAAGAACTCAATCACTAGACATCGAAGGGGAAGTCAAAGAGAGGAAAGTATAAGGTAGATCAAAGTGCTGAAAGAACTAGACCCTGAGGAGGCGAGAATTACAGGTGCGACAAGTCTCTTTGATGCGTGAGTACCTATGCTATAGGCGACGGGGGAGGCATACCTATGCCTGCCGAGGCAAAGTAAAAACAAGAAGGTGCCTAGAAAACCACGGGACTAGCCAATATAGTACATGCTGGCATAAACATGGGCCAGATAAACAAAAAGATAATGAATCCCACATACATATTGTGCCTGGGATAACAGCCAGGACTTGTACAATGATATCTGAGTACATGAGATATAAATGCAACCTAGATGCCCCTGACAATAGGAAAGGGCTCTGAAAATTTGACTGATACACGCAAACAAAAAGGCGCTGCAAGCGGCTGAGGCCGACATCATCAAATGTATGGAGCTGCATCGAAGGCTGCAATGAAGAGGTCATCTGAGTGTGTGGGGGCTACTTGTAGGGCCACCACCTCATGAGGGCTGAGACATCTCACACACACATGGGAATTGCCGATGTCAGCTGCTGCATCACTTATCCATTGAGTATACGGATCTCGATCATGCTGAAAGGAGCTGGAGCTGAGATACAATCAAGTCAAAGGGTAATGAGGAGTCCCTTTTCCTGATCCAAGGCACCGAACAGAGTGGAAGCTGGAACCAAGGTACACCGCCCTCTAGACCTGTATTCTAGAATGAATGAGCTGATGTCGACAGAAGGAGGTACGCAATAGGTGAGGCAATAAGAGATCCTCACTTAAGGCACGAGATAAAATAGTAGTGACTGACATATTGACACCAATGATGATGATGAAATGGGGGGTACTGAGTAGCGACAGACGACTTCCCTTGTTAGAGCATAAATGGCATGGATGACCTGGCAGCAACTAACACAATATCATGAGGGATAGGGGACAGTGGGACTGAAGGCCATAGTGTGCGACACAAGAGAGGGACCAAGCAATGAAGGATGGAGGACTATAGCGAGATGCAAAGGGACTCGGGATAGACTCCATGAATGCAATGATGACTCAACTTGGATGCTCTAAACAAGGGTGACTCGATGGTGCTGCCACACAGAAAAGGTCTAATGGGGACCATACAAACATGAGTACAAGATGGTAACTCATGACGAAAGTCGACACGAGCGTGGACCAGTATGGAGGCAAAGTGGTGCTCCCAGTATGAGTGTTGCAAGTGAAGAAATTCGATTTTGAGGAAGTGTGAAGTGATGCTTCATGGAAAAAATGTGTCCTCGTGGAGTATCAAGTCACTTAAAATGATCAGATACCCATTTTAGGGCTTGGTGAGATCTTTCCAATGGTATAGATGGTTTGTCAAACCGAGCTATGGTTTTCCTGCAGCAGGCGAAAGAAAAATCAGGGGTTTTCTTTTAATAAGGCATTTTCCTTCCAAATTCACTCATTTGCAGGTGGATTTGTGGTGAATTAGTGAGGAGAGGAGGCCCTAAATCTTGCGGCGATCGTAGTAGACAAAACGACCATTGGAATTTGAGATCCGTCACTTGTAGGTAAGATGCCTAATCCTACTCTTTCATTTCAATGGGTTGAAAGTTCAGTTTAGGTACCTAGAGCTCATAAATAGGCCAAGGCGCACTTTTTGGGGTCTATTCTACGTCCTGGGTAGCAGGTATTGGGAAGAAAACTATGACCTGTCCCAGGAAATGACCTGGAAAGTGCGACCTGTCAGAGAAAGGGGGTTTCAGTGTTGTTTTTGGCTGAGATCTGGGATTTTTATGGTTGAGGGGCATAGGTGCCCCCAAGCATGTTGTGGTCATGCCAACATGTATTTAGAAAAAGGGGAATATAAACACATTTGAATGATGTGGTGCGCCATTTGTTTTTTTTATGGTTATGCAGTTTGAGAAAGGGAATGGAGGATTACCAATCTCTTTTGGTACTGCATATATGAATCAAATGGACTTTAAGTTTCCAGATTGACATACATGGTGTCATTATCCCAAAGAGAGGATTTGGAGATAATGAACTGGTTCTCTCATAGAAAACTTACAGGTTGGTCAACAACAATGTCGAAGGGACTGGGTTGTTTATGTAGTAGGAAGGAATGATGGGGGGTATCATCCTTAGAGTGATCTGAAGTGATATGGGACTCTAGAGGTTATTCTAATTGTGGAAGAATAATGGTACTAGAGTCGACATGACCAGATACACTAGGAGAGTTGTGGAGAATTTCTTCTCCTAGTCTCTCAAATATGGGTGCCCCCTTACCCAAACATTGGGTGTCGATGTAATGGCCACAAGGTGTATGTGGTTAGAATGCATGGGTTCAATGTAAGGGGGGATAGATAAAGTCAGGGGTGGTGACTACGTCCATAATGTCATCATAGTAATAGAAGATGGGGTGACTGGTGGAAGAAATACCACGTGACGCAGCGAAGCTACCTGACTCATCATCATGAGAAGAGAGGTTCACATGCACATCCTCACAGGTGGTGACAGAAGAGTAAGTAGATAAAGGATCTACTGATGTTGAGCCCAGGGTGATCAATGAAGGGAGGTCAGGCGAAACATCAGGGGGAGTCTCCAAGGGGACTTCTACCGAGGGTCTCATGGATGATGATAGATAGCAAATGGTGGACAAAGGCTCCGTCATCTCGACATTAGGAGGGGGAATTTAAATGGGAGCATTCGTGTCCTCTAGTTTTCCAAAGCAAAATGCGCAAATAGGGGAGCGGTGGACTCATTGCGCTTGGCCTTAAATTGGCGAACCGCTTCCAAAGAGGAGCGGTACTCTTTAAGGCTGGGATAGAGGTGGGTATAATGGCCATGGAGATCACACAAAGCACATGGGTGGTTGGTGTGAATAGTCTTTAGGCTCCTGGTTGCAGTCGAGGAAGGGACGAAGGTTTCTGGGACCGTAGACTTAGGGGACATGACATTAACCATGGGCTTGAGATGAGGCAACTTCGGACAAGTATGGGTGGCATGGCCAACAACATCACACAAAGCACACTGTATGGTACACTTTGGAGGCCGATAAGGGGCAGGGTTTGTCGAGGCAACCTTGCCCTTTGATGCCCCCTTGCGAGCTTTTCCCTTCTTACCCGAAGCGGTCGCAACGGAAGGTGGTTCCTGTTGAGGTGACTGAGGCACCATTGTAGCGGGAGAAGTCATAGGGACCGATTGAACCGGGGCTAAAGCAAGATAAGGTTTGCGTTGACTAGGTGGGGTAGCGATTGGAGGATCGAAGTACCAGATGAGAATCCCGAGGGTTAGGTTAGGGAGAGAGAGGGTGGCCATAACAGGTACCATGTACACGCCTGGTGGGGGAGCTAGGAACGATATCTGACCAGAGGGGTAATGACCAGGCGGGACAGCTCCAAGATGGTTAAGGCCTGGAGGAGTCGTTCCAAGAGGATAAAGGTGCTCATGAGTACCAGCTAAAGATGAAGGGCTAGGAGAAGAAGGTTCAGAAGGCTGATCAAAGGACATCATGAGAATCTGGTAATCAGGGGAACCAGATGGAAGAGGTTGGGTGGCCACCTAGCCTTTAGGTGGTTGGGTAGCCACAAATCCTTTCTGAGGGAAAGGATTAGTGAGCACAGCCGGCTTGCAAGGCGCAACACTGGGAGGGATGGAAGGGGAGGCTTGTTGTCCTCGCAATGTTTCTTGAGACTCCCATAGCTGTCGCATCTGTGGAAAAAGAAGATAATCATGTGTGTAATGGACATGAACACTACAACAAGAACAAGGCTTGTCCATAGTGTTAGGGGAATTACCTTGATTAGTTCCAGGATGACCAGGGACAACTTGATTTTGAGTGCCTTTCCTCTTCATTGTTGAGGGAATAGGATAAGTCGCGCCCTGTTGTGCATGCACCCACCCCTGAGGGGGCGGTGGTTGCTGTTGCGGGGGTTGAGAAGGCAAGGGAGGAGGAGGTGCTAATGCTGGGGGAGCTGGATCACCAGGCTGTGGATACGGAAAACAAGGAGGTTGGGAAAAAAGAGGAGGCATGCCGTATCCTGGATACGTGCTACCGGGAGGGGAAAAAATGTAGGAGGTGTTGCCCCTCCCCCCAGGAAAACCATAGCCCATGGGAGGTTGAGCGTATAGATGAGAGAGAGCTCTAGATGCCATCAGCGGCATGAGGTGCCTCCGGTGTGTTGGCACCACCGGGCTTGGGAATATCAGGTAGAATGGTATAAACATAACCCGTCTAAGCGTAGATCAAGTCATATTTTAACACCATTTGGAGGGCGGCTTCTTCGGTTTGAGGAAAATGTGATGAGAAATCTTTCTCGATAGGAGGCAAGAGAGATCTAAGGAACCAGTCCATGTAGACACGGTCTTCGAAGGTAGGGGATTGACATAGGCTCTTTCTTCTCCGCCATTTCTGGACATGATCGAATAGGCAGGTCGTAGATGATTGACGGAAAGAAGTCAAAAGTTCGATACCAGTGTCATAACAAAGGGGAAGCTGGAAGTAAGACAAAAAATCTTGGGCAATAGTCACAAAGGTGGTATGAGAGGAAGTGGCCTGACCAACATACCACTTAGAAGCTTCACCTGTAAGCGTTCGTTGGAACAACCGAAGACAGACAGAGTCATTAGTAATGGAGTTAGACGAACA
Source organism: Pinus albicaulis (assembly GCA_034641835.2). Classification (NCBI taxonomy): domain Eukaryota; kingdom Viridiplantae; phylum Streptophyta; class Pinopsida; order Pinales; family Pinaceae; genus Pinus; species Pinus albicaulis. The sequence continues at coordinate 386,070,711 of CM076569.1, read as the reverse complement.
CCACATGTGGAAAGATCGAATATGATTTGAAGGATCTTCTCCAGCAAGGCCTTCAAAATTTGGGATGTTCGAAGGGAGCTTTGTTGGCATAGCAGGCCAACTAGAGTCATGGTGTATAGGGTCATTTATCAATTGGTGAAAATTGGGGAGGTTGAGGCTTGCCATGAAGGGGAGCATGGGCGCAACCAGGGTAGTGTCCATTGTGGTCCCACTAGTGGTATTCCTGGTGGGAGGGCCGGGGTTACCACCAGCATTAGGTCCTGCACTAGACATAGTGAAGGTGTCAAGGGGAGAACCGAAGGCGGAATGAGAAGGAGAACATAAAGGACCAAAAGAAGAGTCGGTGTGCGGACTCGGTGGAGGACTAACTCAAACCCTACGTGGAGGAGTAAGTCTTCCTATCGGAAACTGAGGATGAAGGCCAAGAAGTCTCCGGGATAAATGCCTTGGTGGCGTAAAGGTGTCGACACAAACACGGCGCAAAGGAAAAAGAGACCGACAAGGGCAGGGAGGTGCAGGATCAACTGATTACAATGTCGAAACAAGGGCGAAGAGGTGCAGGATCAATTGATTTCAATGTTTTAGATTCTTTGCTTGGCGATGTTAACCAAGCCCTTTTTCGCTTAGGATGCGTGTGTAAAAGTGTGTAAATTTTAATTTTTAAACCCAAACGTTTGTAGAGAAAAAGAAAAAGTGTGTTGTATAGCTGTAAATAAACCTGCAAATGACAGTATATAGGCTTGCAAAAACAACAAGTAAACAACTAATAATGCAATAATCTAAACCCAAGGAGGCGGGTCTCTCAACAACTAGTCTATAGGTGACTAAAAAACTAATCAAAACACACTAAAAAAGCTAATAGATCTAAGGTAAAAAGTGACAGGGATCTAAAAGACAAAATCTGCTGGAAAGTGGTGCGGAAAACAACAACAAATCAGAGGAAAAATTGTTGTAAAAAAGGTGGTGAAAGGCTATCTCTTGAAGGGAAATAGAGTGAACCCTAGAGGAAAACCCAAACAAATCTAGATGAGGTGATTTGTAAGGATAAAAATCCGATCTAAAGCGAATGTGAAGGTGAGGTATTAGATATGAAAAAATGGCTGAAGACTCTGAAATTTCAGACAACCTACAACAGAAAAAACTCTTCCACAAAAAGTGGAGGGTACTGAAGCCCTGGGGGGCTACGTTCCCACTTAGTTGAGAAAAACAGAACAAGTACAGGTCCAAAATGGGCGGAGACGGAGGTCAGACAACCCTGAACAAAGGCTCGGACAAACCCAGAAAACTTTCAGAAAAATCCCTGCAAAAAGTTCAGGTCGCAGTTTCTGACATGTTTTCAGCAGAGGTCGCATTTTTTGGGCTGTAAAGTGTGCCCTGAAGGTCTAGGTCGCAGATTTTGGGCCAAAAAGTGCGACCTGCACTTCCGGCACTCTCAGCGGAAGGTTTCAGAAAAATTTGTCGTCTCAGCTGCGGCTGATGTCTGTCAGCTGCGCAATAGGTCCGCAAACACATGGAAGTCGGAATTTTTATCGTTTTAGGGTTTTATAGGTTAAAAACAACATCAAGAAGATAAAAAACAAGGGGCTGAAGAGAAATCCTAGGGTTTGAAGTAGTTGGATATGCAAGGATCAAAAAAATGACAGTGGTCGTAATCGTAAACCCATGTGGAGTCGCCAGTTGCTAGTATGAATCTTAATTCCAAGCGTACGAAAAAAGATCACTTTAGTTACGCATAACAAATAGCCCTAACAGCAGAAATGACTGCTAATATCTTTAGATCTGCAGTTAGGTGATCAAGATAAATGCTGCAAAAATCTATATCTATACATTAGAAGACATTAAATAGTAGAAAAAACGAGATTTACTCCATGTATCCAACAGACAAGACAAGAATATATCAAATGAATTTTGTATTGATGGCACCTAGGAGGAAAAAACAAGAGGGTGTTCCCTGTTCTCCTCAATGGGATGGGTTCTTGTAAGTCCTCAACACTTAAGATCTAGAATTCCTCTCTCTTGATGGTGTAGAAAACCCAGACAAAAATAGTAGCAAAATATGACTATGATGGTAGATCAATAGTCAGACCAAAATTTTAGATCCAGAGGGATCTTTAGGCAACAAAAGGTGGTAAATGAATGAGAAAACCCTTCTATTTATAACAAAATATTGAGTAGTCTAGATATTGGTGCATAATTAAAATATTATTAACCAAATCAAGATCCAACTTTTATGGAATATTTTATTATATTTGTTGGAGGGAAAAAGAATTTGACTTGGGTCAAATCCTTTTATTTGTAAATAATAAATAAATAAATGATTTATTTATCATTTTAAGGATGTGGTTGAGTAATAATCAAATAAATAATGATTTATTTAATTATTTAAGGGTGAATCAGTCATATTTAACAAATTATATTATTTAAATAATGTTTAAATAATCATTCTTAAAAAATAATAAGATAAATAATGATTTATCTAATTAATTTCCTTGTTTTGGGTTAAATATAACCAGGAATATTAATTAAACTGTTGTTTAACTAATTATTCCTTAAGGAAAATCAAACAAATATATATTTATTTAATATTTCCTCATGGGGTTTCCTGTTTAGACCATAAACAACTTAATAAAGGTGGTTTACTAAGTTATTTTCATAGTGAAAGCAATTTTACTTAGGGTAAAATTGGTCTTACATGGTGTACATGGGTCCATCTAATAACAATAGGTTAGATGACCAAAAAATGATGTAACAAAAGTACTAGAAGGAACTTCTACTTCATTTTATGTGGCTTTCCCCTTATTAGTCCTTGCCTTTGGTGAACTATAGTGATCGATAGATGTTGACCCAGCATTAATATACTTTGACCAACCGTCTTCTTCCATGTTTTATGCAATGTTTTATCTTAAATATCCAATCAAACAAAATTTATCCCATGTTTCAGATTGACCTCTTATTGCGAAGAAAATTATATAATTTTATTAAAAGTTAGTATAATAAATTTTAAACTTCAGTTCAATGCTAGTTTAATGCTGGTTTAGATTTAACATTACTTGAAAACATTTAATATTTTTTTCTTTTCCTCGCAATGAATAATCTCAAAGCTATGACATATCTAAAGCCACCACCAAATCACATCTCTAGCCAGTTTTCTGCATGAGGTTTTATTGCAATTCAAATGCCACATGTTTGACACTTGACGCTTGCTAAAATATGAATTTCTTTGCATGTAGCTTGGTGCTTTCAGATATCCTTGTTATTCTATGTTATTCTTCTACATGTAGACAATGATGGAGAACCTGTTAATTTTGATTGATCATAGACAATAAAATGATGCAAAACTTGTTTAGTTGTAAATTTAACATGGCAGCTGCAAGGTGAATTTACCAAAACCTTGTTGGGAAAACACATATTTAACACAAAATCTTCAAATGCATATTTAACACGGAAGTTTCAAGGTGAATTACCAAAACCTTGCTAAAAAATGAACGGAAATTGCATCAATTTTCTGTGCTTTAGATGTCTATTTATTGCATATTGCAGATGAGTTTTAACTGTGTCTATTTATTTTATGTGCTTTAACTGTCTATTTATTTCAGATGAGTTTTAATTGTGTATATTTATTGCAGACATGTTAATGATATTGAATAGAAAATGCTTCCTATATTGACAGTGAGGAGGGAAGCATTATTTGTGAAGGAACACCTCTCTTACCTCTATGAAATGTAAGGTAAAAAAATGTATTTATATATATAATTCCATAAGTAAAACCTGAGTCACAGTCGTACGCTTTCAAATTAACCTTCCACATCAAAGGCACTTCGAGCGAAAAATGATGCAAGGCCACAGTGAATGGGGAACTTCCTCGAGACCTCAGAACTGGCAAGTAATTGTTATTAGGGGTATCTTGTCATATCTTGTGCACTTGTGCACGAATTAAAGAGCGCCCCCTTCACACCTTTCACTAACTGGATCCTTCCTTCATCATCAAGATCCTTCCTTCATCATCAATGAATTCAAGAACCTTTTTATAGCAATTGGGCTCTCAGGAGTAGCATCTCATCTCACTCAATAGGGACAAGAAGAACGAGCAAAGGGATTTTGTAGGCAGACTTCTTACATGCATAACTGTGGTTAGTAGCAGTAGCTTCCAGTAGCAAGCCACCAACCCTTCTTTATTGAATGAAATCTTTCCTGTTTAGTGAGTGGGGTCTTTTTTTTTCCACTAAGCCCACTAAGCAGGACTCGTGGACAAATTGGCCCAAAATCTTGTGCATTCCCTATCAACTTCATAGGTGCATTCCCTACATAGGAAATTTACCAAAATTGTCCTTTCATATATTAATCTCTATCAAATTCAATATTACCATAAAACATATTAAAATCTTCCAAGAATTATTGCATAACAAATGGTGGAGATACAGAAGCAGAGTTATATAACCTTCCTAATGGGATCATCAAATTCCTCTCTTTGGTGTCGAGACTTCAAAGGTTTCTCTAGCTAATTTTGACTAAATATTATAACTTAAATTGGAATCTATAATTTTCTCTCAACAACTTTAATTTCCCCTACTAGGAAAAAATATTGATAATATTTGGTTTCTATGTAATTGTTTTTGCAGACTTTTTCTTAATATTTAGGAAACTATTCATGCAGATCAAGTTCAATGGAAATCACTCGGTTTCGCTAAATTCGATATAAGCTAATGTTTGAGGCACACAATTTACAACAAAATTCGTTGCATCTGGACATTTTGATTTCAGGAATCTAAACATTTTTCTGGTAATCATATAGGAATACAACTATACAATTATGCGATGAAATTGTTATTTGACATTTTAAATTATTGTGTTTTTATATATAAATTGATTCAATGTGCTCATGTTTTATGAATACTGCACTTATACTATCTCAATTTCAACTAATAAAATATGGCATTGCAATAAAATTACAACACAATTTACCAGAATCTAAACAAAAACCATCAAAAATACATACCGAGAAAGGTGAAAAATAGAATGTCTTGACTATGCTCTGATTACTTAAAATTATATCACTGTCTGAATAACTAAAACGGTAACTATTCCAGAGTTATAATTCATACCCATCAGAGCTTTTTGACGAACTCCAAAAAATGAATAATGAGTAATCTCCCAACTCACCGGGATCTCCTATTTTTGGGTTGCAGGTGTATATTTTCCAAGGGTTTAGTTATTCCTCCATACTGGAGGCCATGGTGATTAATTTTCTGTCGAAGGATATCAAGCTCCATAAGATGTGCAAGTAGCAAATGTGTGTCGTCCGGTTGCTACAGAGACAGTTACTGGAGATCTCTTGTAATCTTCGCAGATCCCAACAGGAAAATCAATAAACTAGTGAGATGGACTGCTGAGAAAACCTGTTCTGACAATAAGTTTTTCATTTGATAGTGGGGGTTACGGGCATTAAAGCCTAATATCAAATGCCTCTTATTTGTGTTGTCTAGCTTGTATTTTAGGCTAGCCATCATGTAGTTTGGGCTATTGCATAGGAGACAAGTTGTAGGGTAGTGGGCCCACGACTTAAAACTTGGTGATTTTATTTCTACTTTGTTTCTGACAACTTTGCATTCATTACAAATGTCACTACAGGTTGTTCTTGCTGAGAGCGTCAAGATGGGATGGTTTGGATATTTGCGATTGTTTGGATTATTTGTATTAATTTGCATTTATTTGTAGAGAACCTTTTCTCAGTCACTTTCATAGTATTTCGGAACTCTCTTATGGGAGTACATTTTAATTTTAGGATAGTTTCAATTTTATTTATTCTTGATATGTCAAATAGGATATGTCTATTTTATTTATTTCTCATATGAAAAAGAGGTGAATAATTCACTGATTCTGAAAGAGGTGAAGAATTCACTAAGTTTGTGAATCGAAACAAACAGTTGCAACACACACACACTCTACCCTCCCCCTCCCCATGCATAGTGAAACGCATGCAAAAATTCCATGTACCCTTGCCCTCCTCCATGGTTTCGACCTCGACCTCGAGCAGGAGTAGAAATGGTGAGAGCAATGCGATGCTGAGATCATCTAATAAATGGTTAAGTAGCTCATGGAGGAAAGAATATTTTTCACAACAACAAATAATACCCTTTAAACAATTGGGTTGAGATACACCCCTCTTTAATTTTCTATATTAGTCACATCGAGTATATATATGGTATTGCCGAATATTATAATTTTGATTTCAATACTTCATTGCAGAATATCACAATTTTGGTTATAATATTTTTATCATACAATGTATATTAAATAAGAATTTATAAATAACTTATACTTTTATTTCACAATCCATCTTGATAGGACATAAATCCAATTTGAAAATCTTATTTGAAATTAAATTTTATCAAACTTAGTGGCAACAATAATATCAGTGGCAACAACTATATCCATGCTCATGAGAGCAACCCAAGATTAATGAGGAGTGGCAGGGACTACCGCTGCATGTGGCTCTTGTTAGACTCGACTCCTATAGGTGATTTCTGCCTCGTTTTTTCCCTCCTTTGCTAGGTCCTCCACTTTCTTAGGTACCCCTTGTTTGGGATCCAATGGGGTCTGGCGAATCTCGCAGTTTTTGAGCTTTTTTAACTTGATACTATTCAAAGGTTTCCCAGTACATTTGTTTCTATTCCTTCATTGTGAACCTCTCATCTAAGTTTTTTCCATTCATGTAGGAAACTTTTGAGGACTTGATCTTCATCACTGAGGTCATCCTTTGTTCCATCTAAATCCATACTGATTTGATCCATGGTTGCTTCATGTATTTACTTTTCATTTGGGTATTCTTGAGCCTTCCTTTTCTACTTTAGAGTATTCTTTAGGACATTTCTTGACTTTGTTTCCTTTCCCTTCTCATTTGCATTCTAGGCTTCTCCCATATCCTGTAGAACGACAAATTTGTTCTCATGGTTATGACCTTTATTTTTTTTATTTTTTGAATTCTCTTGTTGTGGTTTCTAGCTTTTTTCCCGTGGGTAACTTCTTGAAACCATTATTTATCGTCCTAGGTCTTCCCTACTTCCTTCGAGCCCACTGGTATTTTGGTATCTCCTTGATTGAGAGGGAATTCCTTGTATAGGTTCCCATATTCATGGAATATCCTGCACCGAAATCCAGTCATTGTTTCCATACTGCTCCTTGATATTCCAGTTCCATTGTTTCTGGTAGCGGTTCTGTAATATTAATATATACACATATCCGAGCACACGATGTGTATCTTCCCCTCCGTGTGGCATCTACAACCTTGACAAATATTCCGATGGAGTTCCCTATGCCTTCCAAAATTTTCAAATCCTAGAAATCTATGGGGAGGGAAAAGAGTCGTACCTATACAGGGGTTGCCATAAATTGTTCTTGTTCCAGATTGTAACATTCTTCCCAAAATCTCATGAATAATCATGCATTATAATAGAAGTACTGATCATTTTCGAAAACATGTTCTTTATCTTTTAGGCTGGTGAAAATCACTGTGAAAAATCCTTTGGCTCCTAGTTTGAGGTCAATATTTCCTTTAGGTTTCCATTTTAGGTGGATCCATTTGATAAGATCCTTTTCCACTAGCTAGATGCCTATGAATTTACATATTAGTGCATGGTATTTCATATAAGTTTTATAGTTATCTAGCTTGTTGGCCGGAATGACAAAGAGAGGTTTCTTTATTGCACAGGGAAGGCATTTACCCCGGAGGTGGGTCTGCCAGTGCACTCCCATTACTAGACCTCCATTAGGGCCGATGCTTGCATTGTTCTCGTTCTTCCTGCCACGTACATCACCTGTGGTTACATTTCGGTAGGAGGGGATCTCTCCCCTCCCAGATGATGTGCTCATTGCTTGTGTTAGGGCGCGTCACCTTTTTTTTGCCCTCTGGAGCGTGTCAGACCTTCTCTCTGTACTCTGTCCCAGTTCGCTTGAAACCCTATCATCCACAACGTTGCTCCTAAAGTTCTCTTTTTTTAATCAGAGTTGGTTGTTGACGAGGAAGTAAAGCATTACACTCCAAATTTCTTAGAGGGATTCAAATTTCAATAATTTCTTGAAATGAGATGGGCTTCCAAATAAAAATTAATTTTGAATTCTAGGAAGGTAATGGATAAAAAATACTTTTGAATTCTATGTAGGTAATCAAGTTTAGTTAAATGTTTGAAGTATATGACTTTGTAATTAAAAAAATGTTCATAATAATTATGATTATTTATAACTACTCCAAAGGCGTTTCTATTTGAAATTGGTCAACCTAGGCATTTGTCTACCCTTTTCATCTCCATTTGACATCTATCTGTATGCCATTTTTTCCCTTAAGTGACATATGTTCGACATATGTTCATCTGATTATCCATATGCATAGAGGTCAAAGGCCATTGCAGTTGCATTATATGAAGATGACACTCAAACACCAGAGTCGTTTTCTTCAATGGACACCGTGCATTATTGTTATTCTCACAAGCATCAACCTGAGTTAATTAGGAATCTCAATAAACTCGAAGCCATTTCTATTTAGGTGTCTAAGCTTCACTCCATATGTAGAAGATAAAAATGAGTTTATGGATCCAAATCAATGCAAAACAACTTTTGTTGAACAACCTCTAAGTTTGACTTCATTGTTGGAACACAAGTTTAAGAACTCGAAAACAGAAGGAATCATGTTCTGCTGAGACGCCTCCATGACTCACTTCATTTCCAAAATAATGTTCTATAGATATTTCCCCATGATTTAAGTCATTTCCGAAATCAGGTTCTGTTGAGCTTCCTCCAAGGTTGACTTCATGGTTAAAAGGTTGTGATATACTTGAGCTGATTGAACTTGGTATTAATTTTTTACCTTCGCTCCTAGTATTATTTTAACATGAATCTTTATTAATCCAGTTTTTTATTTACCCTTATTTGATTGCTAACAGTTGTATAAACTCTTCATTTCCAATTTATCAAATGATGGATAAATTATTCCTCCTCCTGTAGGTGACATCGATTCCTCAGGAAATGCCTCATCCAGCTCACTTTCTGTCAAAGGGAAAATCATAGTATGGCCTTAGGTAACATTAATCTGGCACTTAATTAATTCCTTTATATTCTGGCCCATTGAAAATAGACCTTGCATTTTACTATAACTCCATTTTTTACATGCTCTACTCACCATCTAAGAATCTTGGCATTTCATGCTTTCCTTTTGGATCCCACATTTCAAGGTATGATAATTGTTTTACCTTTCCCAAGTCCATATATCTCATGGGAGCGTAAAATATGTCTCATGGGAGTGGTTGTTTCCTATGTCCTTTATAAATTTCATATCCAATGTTGAAAAAAATTGTGATGAGCTTCAAGTGGCAGCATTGGAAAAGGAAGTTAAATATAGAACAGGGAAGCCAATGTTGTAAACCAAAGTACTCACAAGAACTTCTGTTTCATTTTATGTGGTTTGGCTTACAAGAAATCCAATGTATTAAACCAAAGTACTACAAGGAACTTCTACTTCATTTTATGTGGCTTTCCCCTTATTAGTCCCTGCCTTTAGCGGACTATAGCGATCTATAGACGTTGACCTAGCACTAATATTCTTTTACCAACCATATTCTTCCATATTTTATGCAATGTTTTATCTTAAATATCCAATCAAACAAAATTTATCCCATGTTTCATATTGACCTCTTATTGCGGAGAAAACTGTATAATTTTATTAGAAGTTAGTACAATAAATTTTAAACTTCAGTTCAATGCTAGTTTAATGTTGGTTTAGATTTAACATTACTTGAAAAAATTTAATATTTTGTTCTTTTCCCCGCAATGCATAATATCAAAACTACGACATATCTCAAGCCACCACCAAATCACATCTCCAGCCAACAGTTTTCTGCATGAGGCTTTATTGCAATTCAAATGCCACATGTTTGACACTTGACACTTGCTAACATAAGAATTGCTTTGCATGTAGCTTGGTGCTTTCATATATCCTTGTTATTCTATGTTATTCTTCTACGTGCAGACAATGATGGAGAACCTATTAATTCTGACCGATCATAGACTATAAAATGATGCAAAACTTGTTTAGTTGTAAATTTAACATGGCAACTGCAAGGTGAATTTACCAAAACCTTGCTAGGAAAACACATATTTAGCACATAATTTTCAAGGTGAATTTACCAAAACCTTGCTAAAAAATGAATGGAAATTGCATCAATTTTCTGTGCTTTAGCTGTCTATTTATTGCATATTGCAGATGAGTTTTAACTGTGTCTATTTATTTTATGTGCTTTAACTGTCTATTTATTGCAGACATGTTAATGATATTGAATAGAAAATGCTTCCTATATTGACAATGAGTATTGACAGCGAGGAGGGAAGCATTATTCATGAAGGCATACCTCTCTTACCTCTATGAAATGTAAGGTAAAAAAATGTATTTTTTTCTATGAAATGTAAGGCAAAAAAATGTATTTATATATATAATTCCATAAGTAAAACCTGAGTCGCAGTTGTATGCTTTCAAATTAAACTTCCACATCAAAGGCACTTCGAGCGAAAGATGATGCAAGGCCACAGTGAATGGGGAACTTCCTCGAGACCTCAGAACTGGCAAGCAATTGTTATCAGGGGTTACTTGTCATCTCTTGTGCACTTGTGCACCAGTTAAAGAGCACCCCTTGCACACCTTTCACTAACTAGATCCTTCCTTCATCATCAAGATCCTTCCTTCATCATCAATGAATTCAAGAACATTTTTATAGCAATTAGGCTCTCAGGAATATCATCTCATCTCACTCAATAGGGACAAGAAGAGCGAGCAAAGGGATATTGTAGGCAGACTTCTTACATGCATAACTATAGGTAGTAGCAGTAGCTTCCAGTAGCAAGCCACCAACCCTTATTATTGAATGAAAACTTTCTCGTTTAGTGAGTGGGGTCACCTTTTGTCCACTAAGCCCACTAAGTAGGACTCATGGAAAAATTGGCCCAAAAGTTCGTGCATTCCCTATCAACTTCATAGGTGCATTCCCTGCATAGGAAATTTATCAAAATTGTCCTTTCATATATTAATCTCTATCAAATTCAATATTACCATAAAACATATTAAAATCTTCCAAGAATTATTGCATAACAAATGGTGGAGATACAGAAAGCAGAGTTATATAACCTTCCTAATGGGATCATCAAATTCCTCTCTTTGGTGTCGAGACTTCAAAGGTTTCTCTAGCTAATTTTGACTAAATATTATAACTTAAATTGGAATTTATAATTTTTTCTCAACAACTTTAATTTCCCCTACTAGGAAAAAATATTGATAATATTTGATTTCTATGTAATTGTTTTTGCAGACTTTTTCTTAATATTTAGGAAACTATTCATCGAGAGCAAGTTCAACAGAAATCACTCAGTTTAGTTGAATTCGATATAAGCTAACATTTGAGGCACACAATTTACTGCAAAATTCGCTGCATCTGGATATTTTTATTTCACGAATCTAAACATTTTTCCAGTAATCATATGGGAATACAACTATACAATTATGTGATGAAATTGTTATTTGAAATTTTAAATTATTGTTTTTTTATATATAAATTGATTCAATGTACTCATGTTTTTATGAATACTGTACTTATACTATCTCAATTTCAACTAATAAAATTTGGCATTGCAATAAACTGACAACATATCATTGTCTGAATAACTAAAAAGGTAACTATTCCACAGTTATAATTCGTAACCATCGGAGCTTGTTGATGAACTCCGAAAAAATGAATAATGACTAATCTACCAACTCACTAGGATCTCCTATTTCTGCTCTTATTTTTGGGTTACAGGTGTATATTTTCCAAGGGTTTAGTGATTCCTCCGTACTGGAGGTGACGGTGATGAATTTTCTGTCGAAGGATATCAGGTTCCATAAGATGTGCAAGTAGCAAATGTGTGTCGTCCGGTTGCTACAGAGACAGTTAATGGAGATCTCTTGTAATCTTTGTAGCTCCCAACAGTCAAATAAATAAACTAGTGAGCTGGACTGCTGAGGAAACTTGTTGTGACAGTAATTTTTTCATTTGATAGTGGGGGGTTACGGGCATTAAAGCCTAATATTAAATGCCTCTTCTTTGTGTTGTCTAGCTTGTAGTTTGGGCTAACCATCTTGCAGTTTGGGCTATCACATGGGAGACAAGTTGTAGGGTAGTGGGCCCAAAGAGTTAGACAAATGGTAAAATTGTGGTCCCATGACTTAAAAATTGGTGATTTTATTTCTACTTTGTTTTTGACAGCTTTGCAGTCATTACAAATTTCACTACAGGTTGTTATTGCTGAGGGGGTCAATATGGGATGGTTTAGATATTGCCGATTGTTTGGATTCTTTGTATTAATTTGCATTTATTTGTATAGAACCTTTTGTCAGTCACAGTCATAGTCTTTCAGAACTCTCTTAAGGCAGTACATTCTGATTTTAGGATAATTTTGATTTTATTTATTCTTGATATGTCAAACAGGATATCTTTATTTTATTTATTTCTCATATGTCAAAGAGGTGAAGAATGCACTTACTATGAAAGAGGTGAAGAATGCGCTAAGTCTGTTAATCGAAACAGACAGCTGTAGCACACACACACTCTACCTTCCCCCTTTGCATGCTAGTGCAACGCATGCAGAAATGCCATGTACCCTTTCCCTTCGCCACGGCCTTGACCTCGACCTCGAGCAGGAGCAGAAATGGGATGATGAGATCGTTTAATAAATGGTTAAGTAGCTTCTGGAGGAAATAATGTTTTTCACAGCAGAAAATAACACCCTTCAAATAATTGAGTTGAGATACACCCCTCTTTACTTTTCTATATTAGTCACAGCGAGTATATATATGGTATTTCCGAATATTATAATTTTGATTTCAATACCTTATTACAGAATCTCGCAATTTTGGTTATAATATTTTTATTCTACAATGTATATTAAATAAACATTTATAAATAATTTATATTTTTATTTCATAATACATCTTGATAGGAAATAAGTCCAATTTTAAAACCTTATTTGAAATTAAATTTAATCAAACTCAGTGGAAACAACTATATCCAGGCTATTGAGAGCAACCTAAGATTAATGAGGAGCTACATGGAATACCACTGCATGCGGCTCTTGTTAGACTCGTTCCTTCAAAATTGTGTGTAAAATTGAAAATACATTGGATGACAATGTTGAAGGGGTAAGAGTGTTTCAATCTAAACAACTTTTAGATTCGTTGAAGTCGACTTATTCCCTTAGATAATATAAAGAAACATTCACTATATATGATGATTAAATTACTCTACAACTTCAAATATTGCACAAGATACAAAGGTAAATCAGATAATCTTCCATTTGAAATCAATGTATGTCTCATATTCATGTTTCTAACAAAATGCAGTCATAACACACAATACCTTGAAACTATAACATCAAAACTGGATCCTTGGGCCTATGTCATTGAATCTAGGTATTTGAATTCCAGTCCATTTTATATTTGAAACTTGACATGGATATCATCAATTGCACCGGTGATGAAGAAAAGTAAAATATGAGTAAGTTTGGCATCAACCCCATTTAGAGGCATTATGTCCCAGAGTGATGCAATATATTTTTACGAGTTATTATGTCCCATATATTCAATAATAAGAATTTCACTTGAATACAGGGGCAAGGGTTATCCATTCTTTTGATTAGAAATTCTTAGGTTAGAGCTAAGGTTCATAGTAAGAGACAAGTAAATAGATTGAAAATGAAAGGACCTTGTCAAAGTAAGAATGACCCTCTTCTCTTCTCTGGAGAAAGATTCAGCGAAGTACATCAAATCTTGTTTAAACCTAAAACCCAACTTCAGTATGTCTGGAGAGACATACACAACTTTTAATGCCTTCCCAAATGACAAAACTAGGAGAGCCAACAAGTCTAACAAAAACACCAATTCCCGCACTTTATGCCCTTGCGAATCACCAACTCCAAACATTTTTTTTTCTCCATTGGGCCTTTTTCGGGACAAATTTCTACCTCCATTGGCAATATAAAATTCAATTTGATTTTAATTTTTATGTAATTTTACCAAATCAAAATTTTTTAATTAATAATTATAATTAGTTATGTTATGTTATTTTATTTTTATTTTTATCAAATTTGACTTAGCCAAAAATACATAGCATAATATAACATAACATAACCTTAGGATATCTCTTCCATACTGGAGAGCGCCTCTCAGCCCAAAAATAGCTTATTGTAGAGGATAAAGAGCCTTATAATCTTTGATGTGTTTGTATTCGTATATTGTTTTTTAGAAATGGCACATAAAATCTGTTGGTATTTAGAACTAAAGTTATTGTGGACAATTAATTTGATAATATAATTTTAATAATTTAAATTTACAACTTTAAATTGAAGAAGAATAAACATTTTATGTTGTGGCTTTAGAGTGTGATCAAACAATTTTTAAGAAGCTTTTAATCTTACATAGACAAAAGGTAAACCTATTGTATTTTAATAAAGAAGTGAATTTAAGAGTCCCTAGTATATATATGAGAATAAAATGGTGTAGTGTAAACATTGTACCTCTTTTACTGTTCTAGTCAATTATCACATGAATCTAACAATGCAATGGTTGGTGAAATCATAGGTTTTCATTACTAAAATTGTATTTTAGAGTGCATAAATAGATTCATGCCTTGAATTTTAAAGCACTAGAATTGTATAACGATTCCAAAAATTTCTAACGAAATTTTAAAGAAAATTAGCTTAAAATAAAAAATAAAATAAAATAAAATGTTTAAACTATATCAAATAAGGTTATGCAATTTTAATATTTAATGTTTTCAATTTTATAAATTTAAAATAAATAAAATTATATTTTGAATTAAAAATAAAAAACATTCTTCCATCCTTTTGAAATTTAAATAGTGAAGAAAAACTTAATTCGTAATACCTTTTACTTACCACTTTACCGCATGTTTATGAAGCTCACAAGTGGGATTAAATCCATTGAACTACAAACCTCTTTTAAAGTGAAAAAATTAAGTGTATGCACCTTTAAATATTTGATCCCTCTAAGGGTTTGATATATCTAGGGTTTAAATGAATCTATTAACTTTATGTCTTAAGAAAGAGATTACACATTTCCCTCTTACTTAGAAACACACCATTGAAATGTTTTGACTTTTCCTCTAATGTATTCCTTGTAGAGCATGAAATACATGGAGTTGAGATGGATCTACATTAGTTTTCAGTTGTTATACATCTCCCTTGTAGTAGTCACATAACTTTCTCGGAGATAGTAGTCACATAAACATGATGAATATTGGACAAATTCCACCATTCCAAGGGGGAATCATCAAGCTCCTAATATCCCAAGAGGAGAAACAATGGTGCATTAGGATTCAACTTGGAAAGTAACTATCATAACAACAAAACATGAAACCATAAATCACAATGATTTGCAAGAATCGAACGACCAACTCATTTGTGACAAGCTTCACCCAAAAATACTCAAGCCTCTTTAATCCTATGTCTGACTTTAGTTTGATCATCAAACATGCAATGCACAAGTTCATTGATGTCTTTGAGGATTTAAAACTAGAAGTTGTTAAAAGGATATGGGAGCACATAAAGTCTAACAATCTCTAGAATGTTGCAAACAAGGGAGAGGTATTGTGTGATGAGAAACTAAAAACCATATTTGGTTAGAAAGAGAATGCTATTATGTTCTAGAGTGTACTAGCACAGTTATTTGCTAAGTCATGAGTCTATTTTAGATTTTTTGTTTTTAGGATTAGAGTTTAGAAATAAATAAATAAAAAATGGTCGCTACTGAAATTTCCCGTAGTGCCTATTTTAGCCCTTTTCGAAAAGTTTGCTATATTCCTGTTTCTGTATGTTTTTCTTTTATTTCGATGCTGTCAGAAATTTCAAAATCATTCTTTGTTTTTAAAAATAAATGATAGAACACATCCAATTTTGTCAAGCCATGTGTTCTAGTGTAAATACATTTCAAATATTTTTTTTAAATGTTTTATATCTTATGATAGGAGTCGTATGCAGTCAGCTTAGTTGAAGTCAAGTCATGGTATACATTAACGCTTAGGTGTCAACTTGCAGTAATACACCCAAATGTTAATCCCATCCTGTCTTTCATCCCAAGTTAGTTAATCTCATGTAAAAGTACGTATTTTCCGAACGGAGGAGATCGTGGTCATCAAACGTAACGTAATGACCGTTTGGCTGGTCGCACATCAGTGCTACCTGAAATTTCGGCCAATAATCAACAAGACAACGGAGGTGACTGCTAGTCACAGATCCACTTGCCTCAAGTCATCTGTAGCATTCCATATGAAGAGACACAACCAAATGAAGGTAATAATGGCTATCACATGGTGCATGCTATGGTCAGGAATATTTTCCATAATGAAAATTTATTTGCATGGGGTAATGAACCATAGTTGTTTTTTTAAAACCACCGAAAAAGCAAGAGTATTATCATTTGAAAGTTTAGGTGTTGGAGATCGAATTGAATAGAGTTTCAGTTTGAGGAGGAGTCTGGATTTCAGACAAGATTTCAGAAGGAAACAAAATTAACACCTGTAAGGTGAAACTCTTCCAGCTCTGCCACCTATTAGTTTCAAGAGAAAGAGTCATTAATGTCTGAAGATGACTATAATAGGTGGGAGAATAAAACTAATTGAGCCACAGGGTGCATACCTAGTGGATGAAAATTCGAGGGTAAGAAGCTTGTTTATCCAGGTAGGGTTGTATTCTCTGTGCACTAGGCTAGGTAGCTCTCACTCAGGAGTATCTCAAGAGTTTGAAAACTCTTTTAATGGACAAGAAGCCACACTTTATGGTCTTACATTGTAGGTTTAAGAAGACTCCATTGATGAACCATTTAACCTTCCACAAGAAGGAGAGAGGTGGTTTAAAGGCCAGATTATTACATGAGGAGACCTCAATAGTTTCCTCAAGGATGCACACAGAGATCCAAATTGGGCCAAGGGAATTCCAAGCAACTATCTTAAAAATTAATGGGCAGAAACTGTTAAACTTATCAATATATACCTCACTTGTAAAAGGAGGTTTACAATTGTGTTTCTTTATCATATGAGGTTTCTTTTTCATGATGAAGTTATGAAGACAATAAATATAACATACTTCTTCATGAATAGTCTGACAAAGATGTCAGCAAGGGTCCAATATCACACTGTTGTTTCAGAATATAGCATGTGTCATCAAGCTATCATCAAGGTTCTAGTTGAAGAAGAGTTAAGGAAAAGAAATCAAACTGGGGATCACTTTTTGTTTTATAGGGAAGGCCAACTTGCACCTACACCTACAGTTTCACAACCACACCCTCAACCTGCAAAAAGAACCAAGAGGAAGGCCAAGAAAGAAAACATCTATAAGGCCAAGGGAAAGAAAGAAAAGGTTTTTGCAGTCAAGGCTGAGAGAAATTTGGAAAAAGGAGAGAGCTCCTCAGCAAATAAACCCAAATCTACGAAAATGGTGCCCCCTATTCCTCCTTTTCCTAATGTATACACTAGAGCCCGAAAGGGAATTTCTACAACTATAGAGAAATCTAAAAGAGTATCAACCTATAAAATCTGATGAATAACTCCTCAAAGATGTTGGATTTTAGATCAGTAGTAAGAAGAAGAAATAAGAAGCCAAACCTATTGTTGGTACCAGAAAGAGGCATACCAGAGAAAACAACAAGTTTAGGCTTAATTCCAAGGCTCTACACAATTCAAGCTTAATGACAGAGGTCATTGATATAGAAGGTAAATATGAACGATCAAAGACAATAAAATCCATAAAGAAAAAAAAAATGAAACCCCTTCAGAGCAGCACTCAAAGACCTCAAAGAGAAGAAAGGTACAAGATGGTTCTAAGGAGGAGAAAGCCACTATCAAGGAAGAATCCACAAGAAAAAATAGATCCAGATCAGCTACTGACAGCAAGATAGACTTGGATAAGATTGCTGAAGCTGCAACCCACATCGAAGGAAGGTAAAAATGTTTTTTGGTACAAATACCTTTTTTTCTTATGAATCACAATTTTGAACAACAGCTTAGATGTCAAGGAATATGAGTCTGCACAAGATTTTCAACATTTTCTGTGTATTTTTGAAAAATAAATAGAGCTCTATGAGAAATTCTGGTCGCATTCCAATTTTTGCGCAGTTAGTGGTTTTTACAAGAATTTCTAGTAGCACCTGTTTTACCTGAATTTTTAGACCTGTTAGCAAATTGTTTGAGCTCGTTAAGAAAGGATAAGGACCCATAACCAAATGGATATAACTAGTGATGGTGAAAGGTGGTTATGAGGTTGTTGGAGGTCTTATTAAATGAAGAAACATGGTTATTTAAAGACCAAAGACACAAGGATACAAGTCAACAAAAAAAGGGGCAGCATGACAACACACTCATTATTTCAACCCATATACCTTCTCTTATTTATTCTACATTTTTCCTTTCAGTTAGATTTCGATGGGATATGGATGTAAATTCTTTTGACACCTATGTAATGTGAGGAGTAATGTTTCCTTCTTTTTAGAAGAGATGAAGTTGGTTCCTCTCTTGCTCTATATACCATTTGTAAATACCATTTCCAGATGGGATGTTGGTCTACCTAAAGACTGAATATAATAAAAATCCTTTTTTACTTCATGCTAGAGGATTTTGTGACTCAAGGACCATCTAATGTATGCTGTGTCTTCTTTCTTTGTTAATTTATTCTAAAATGTGAATCGCAGCAACTAGTAAGGTGTGAGTGAGAAACTGTTAAAGGGTTTAACACTAAATTATTTGCTTTCAGTTTTATGCAAATTATATGTGTTATAGAACATGCCAGTGAAGATTTCATAAAGGATTTGTGGAATAATTTGTACATGAAATCTATTTTCTAAATGTTGTTTACTTTACATAAATAGAGTTTGTGTAAAGTGGCATCATCATAGCTGTGTGATTGATTTAGGATAGGAATATTTCATAGAATAGGTACCAACTATCCATCTTCTTCCTTTTGCTACACTTTGCTCCCTATACTACCAATTTACCTATACAATTTATACTTTCCACAACTTCCCAAATGCATGAAAGTTATAAAGAATCTAAAAAAAATCATTTCAAAGTCTTTGAGAAGCCATCCCACCACTCAAAGAACCCCTTTAAAATTTGAAATGAACTATGATGTCTAAGGGTTACTCCTTATGCAGTCAAGGAGTGACTTCTTGTGCTAACATCTTTTGCGCCATTTCCAGGGAGGTGAATTGAAGTTTACCATGGGTGAATAAAAAATTTATAAGTATGGTTATGAGGTGTATAGTTCCAGTTGTCTTTTTATATGGCTTTGCACCTGGCGACTCCATTGTTGAATTTTTGGCTCCTAGAAGGAATATAACCAGGGCTAACCCATATTCCCCTTTGAGAATCCCTGTCACTGACCATAAAAATTTAATCAAGAAAAAGAGTAAATGAAAGTTTGCTGCCTCTACTACTATTTTCTCAAAGGTTGTCCCTAAAGAAGTCCCGCAAAATTTATACCCTGATTTTGCAGAAAATAATGTACCTCCCTTGTTTTCCAGCCAAAAAACAGTTTGTACATCACAAGTTGGTGGTTCATCATATGTTGTTCACAATCCACCAATTGTTGTTCCACAAATCCCAGTAACTCACACCATGGGAGTTCTAAACCCACCCCCTAACCGAATGGATGGAATTGTTGCTACAATGTATGCCCCTTTGGTTTTACCTCAGCCTATGAATGCATTACCTGAAGGAGATTATCTCAAATACATGCCTAATTTTAGTGGTGAAGGAGAGGTAACATCTGAAGAACACCTTGCTGATTTTATGCCTATGCTGACAATCTGAATATTGAGCATGAAGATGTCTGGATGAGAATTTTTTTTCAAAGTCTTGAGGGTGATGTAAGGAAATGGTTTAGATCTTTGAAAACTGGTAGCATCATTGGAATTGAAACCCTAGACAATACATTTCTAAGGAAATGGGGTGATAAGAAAGATTTTATGTATTATATCACTGAATTTGGTGCAATAAAAAGAAAAGAAGGAGAATCTGTTTCTGAATTTTCTAAGAGATTTAATAAGATGTATAGAAAAATACCTATTGAAATCAAGCCTACTGAAGCTTCAGCAAAAATCACTTATGTTAGTGCCTTTGATCCTGTTTTTTGTTTATTATTGAGAGAAAGAATATCTACAACACTAACAAAAATTTAGTACAATGCACTGGAGGTAGAATCTAATGTGTTAGTAGCTGATAGGCTCAGAGGAGGGATTGACAAAGAAAAAATAAAGAAAAAAATTGAAGTTTCAACTTCAGGAACTTTAGACATAGATCCTAAGTTAGATGAGCTGACAAAGATGGTCAATTCATTGAATACTGAGATATCCAGGGTCAAGATGGAAGCAAGACCAGTTACTGCTAGAAATGTTTCATTTAATCAACCAAATAGGTAACAATTTAGAAGACCTATTGCTCCTCAAATTTTGTAGTGAGAAAGAAGATATGTTGATGATCAAAAAGTGCAACCTCCTTTGTAGAATGCTATATTTGAAGATTAAGAGGAAGCTGAAAGGTTGGAAAAAGCTGATGATATCAATTTCCTGAGAGATAAAGAAGGGTTGATCCATCTTACACAAGCAAAGTATGAAGATTTCATGTCATATACTCAGAATAATGAAGTGGTTCCTGATCATTCCATGATTGCAGTTGATCACCAAAGTATATAGAATCTCAGATCAAAGAATATTGATAATAATCCAAATCCTGTTGAACAACTCAAGAAGAATAATGACGCAGTTAATTCCAGCAGAAAAACAGGTCGCTAAACCAAGCAGACCAAAAATTCTGGTAGCAGTTAATACTCCTTCACTTGAGGTAAAAATTGCTCACAAGCTGCCGCCTGCTTTCAATTTTGAAAATGAGATATAAAAGATAAAGATTCATGTTTCTCTTGTAGAGCTCATGAAAAATGACGATTTCAAAAACATTTTTATGAAAGCTCTTCAACCTTGATGCAGGGGCATTAGGCAAAGAGAAAATACTTTGTATTTTATTAAACTTAGGGGTTTTTAAGTTTTTAGAGGAGCTGGATTTTATGAATAATTTGAGTGGGTTTTAAATATTTTTAATTAAATAATGTAAATAATTCTCAAATGTTTGAGAACATGACAGAATTAATCAAGTTGAGGATGTAAAGGGATTGAGAGATTTTGTATTCTTAATTTAGATATCAGTTTCATCAATTATGGGTGAAAGAGGATCCTTAGGATTCAAGAGTGATTTTAGGATTTTTTTGAGAAGTTGAAGGGATATTGAACCTAAATTGGTTCAATTAAATTTGTATAAATTAACAAGCTTAGCAGGAAAATTGGAAGGAGGGGAATGTGATTAGAGTCGAAGCAGGGCTTTTGCTTATAAGCCTGCGGGCAATTGTAAAAGGGCCAATGATTTGAAAATCAGGCCAGAGAGGAAGATTTATTATATCAGTTTTTATTTGTTAATATAGGAACTCGATTCTGAGTTCATATTTCATTTCAAAGTTATATGGGTGTATAGATACAATTGGTCATAAGACTCTATGAATTTGTGTGTTTGATAATGAATTGCAAGGTGAATTTGGGTGTATCGATCTCAGAATGAATCGATACAACTGAAGTATAATTCGTATGGTTGATATATCTCAAATCGGATTCTATATTATATAAAATAAAATGGGGTTTTTATATTCACTATTGTGCATATGCAGTGAAGGAAGACCGGTTTGAGGTCGCGTTAATATGTGACTGTAAGGCTCTGGAATCGAATGAACTCGATGATGCTGAGGAGCACAGTCTTCTAAGTACCGTTGTGAACCCATATAATGCCGTGGGAATTTCTGTTTGAAACCACGAAGGGAAATTGTGAAATTGAATGCGGCACAGTTCAATTTGAATTGGTTGTTCTCCTAAAATGGAATGTTGATGGGCGTGGAAGTTAATAAGAAGACATGGTATGAACGCAGTAAATTGGTTATACCATGGATGGAGAAAGAGCCTTGGTGTGAAATGGATCGAAGGTTCATTTGATACAAAAATATGCGAGATGTTGGGATGTATGAATCGATGTACATTTTGTTGAATGATGCATGGTAATGATGCGCAGAACTTATGGAAGTGCTAGATCGAATAATCTGGAATCAAAGTGAAGAAGTTTTGGAGAGCAGTCGAACTTTGTTGGTATGTTCAAACGTAGAGTTCCGGCATAGTGAGACCTTGAGTCAAAGCGTTGGAGCATTAAAATTGCAGTAATGCCATGATGAAAGGTATTCACACTTGTAGTTGTGGTTTTGTTAACACAGAAAGGATCAAAATTGTTCGAAGTTATGAAACTTTGAGTCGATGGAGCAACGTTGAAAGGAGTGTAACGAAACTTGAGTTAAAGAGATTGGATGGAAGCGCAGAAGAGTTTGAAATGGTTGTAGCAGAGATTTAAATCAAGGCAGAATGATGTGATGGAACAACAACAATGTATCGGAACGACGCATTGCATGAATGGTACTTTGTGTTAAAGATCTGAAGTCTGAATCAGAGACAGCGTGCTGAGAATTGAAGGCGGAACTGTAAGCAATGATATACCAGAACTATTAAAGCCGTGGATCAGTTTTGTAAACCCAGGAATGGGTTTCACGTGACTTTCAACTGGTAAGTGGTAATTTTGGTTTTGAACGCGATTATGCTGGATGATGGACGCGTGGAATTAGTGGATTTGAAATACTGCCAATTTCACGTGCTATTTAGTTGTTAACGTATAAAGCTTATGAGAACGTGATATCCATTGGATATGTGCACAGTGAAAATGTGGAGCGCGATGGAAAATTGACCATCGGATCAATTCGATAGTGAACCCAAAGGTGAGTTGTGGGACCCAGAAGAACTATTTATGTTGGCGTGTGGATCTTAGTCCATGGTATGACGTGAAGGTTTTTATAACATTCAATATTAATGAGTTAAACATTTGGATGGAGAAAATGATATTAATATTCATATTGGAAAATGCATATGGAAAGTGGAAAGTGGGCAATTATATAAAACCCTTTTATTACAAAGTATTTTATTAAGGCAAGGATTAAGTTGGGTTTTTTCATCCAATTGTGAGTTAATGCAAAGATAGAATAATATTAGATTTGAATGAGATGGGTTAAATAAAATTTTGACCATTAATAAAGCTTCCGTATATAGAATTAAAATCTGGGTTGTTTGGGTTTGTAACCAGTAGAAGAAGGAAGGCGCTTCCGCATTAATACTATTGAGATTGCCCAGATTGTAGATCTTGAAGACCAGTTTTGTTTTTAGAAATGAAAATGCATTTTTATGCATTAGAAAGTGTGTGATTGTGGGTAAGCGGGGTTCGCCCGCTATCAAGTGGTATCAATGCAGGAAGGTTCTGTTGAATTTGAAGAATTTTTAATTAAATCTGAATGAATGCATGTGATGAGAGAATGAAAGGAAGATCAGATTTTTAAATCTGATATGCAGCAGTACACAATTACAATGAACAGGATTGCAGAAATAAATGGACAACAAGATCTTACAAGGATCTTGCAGGTGAGACAAATTTTAAATCTGATTTGAAATTTATGATTGCAGAATTATGGTTGCAAGTGTGATGAAAACATAGTTTTGATGAGGATGGCAGTGAACCTGATATTTAGCTAAAGTATGGATAGGGAGAACAATTGCAGTGTTCTCAATAGAAGGTGAGTTGAAGAGATAGCCTAGAGAGAGCAGAAGAAAGTTCTCAAGAGGTTTCAGAAACCAATACTTACCAAAAGACCAAGTTGAGTGGATTGGTGAGGTAAGCGACAGTAGGAGAGCTTGTTGTTGCAGAGGCTAGTGTAACTCATGGTGAGTGAGAAACTCATAGAGAAGATGATCATGAAAGATCGGGGAAGAGGTTTAGAAGAATGCCATAGAGGTAAGATGACTGATAACGTCAGAGAAAGAGAAATTGTAGTGTTGAAGGTACAATTTCTGGTACTATAGGACTGGCTACAAGAGCAGGAAAACCAGAAAGGAGGATGGATCTTTCCACTAAGTGGAAAGAGAGTGATTTGGCAACCATTGCAGATGAGGTTGAGGCAAAGTGAGATTGCCTTATTGAAAGAGGAACTTAGAGTTCTTGAGGCAGAGATGGAATTTGAAGATTCCACATGCAGATTTTTTCAAAAGGAAGTGCTAGAGGAAGCAGTCAAGACTGAAGGGTCTTGTGGTTTAAAAAATAATGAGTTGTGTGTGTTTGCAGGTACATCATAGGGAGATGAACAAGCTTTAAAGTTCGTTAAAGAGAATGAGAAGGAATTGAATCTAAAATCTATTCAGATCAATGTTGAGATGGTAAGATCTCAGGAAGACATGAAGACAAAAGGGTCTCATGAGAATATTCAGCAGAATATTGGAGCAGAAGAAGAAATACCATCTGATGATGGGTCAAAATCCAGTGAAGGTATGGAAAATTTTGTGAATTTTCCAAGTTCTACTGCTAATGAAATTGTTGAATTGTATAGGAAACTATATCTTCAGAGAAGAGAATTGGAGAGGCAAAGAACTTACACACAGGATAATTTGCTGAAGAAGCAAGATAAGAAATTTTTCATGAATGACAGTCATGGAGCAGAGGATGGAAAGAAGGAGAGGCTAGCTCATAGTCTCTTGGAGAATTTACATCAGCATATTGATGTGCCGACATAGAAAGCTGAGGAGAAAGACAGTGGAGATTTTCTGAGTCTTGAAAGGGACTTACAACTACAGAAAGCAGAATTGGTGACTGGATCATAAATTGAGACCACTGGGTCTTGTGATTTTGAAACTGACAATTTCATTTTGCTTACAGGTATTTAAAAAGACAATACATCACTTGGAATTGTCTTGAGAGAAGAAAAACTGTTGCAGAAAGGAAATGAGACAGTCATGTCTCATAAGCAGAGGCTTGTTACCATGGGTGACAAGAAAGAGTTGGCTTGTCTGAATAGCCAAGAGAACACTGGAGGATAGACTTTTGGAGTTGCTACAATGATGGAGAATCAGAATTCTATTCTCATAGAAAAAGAAGATGTTGAATTTAAGTTGCAGCATACTGATGATGTGAAACAAAATGAGTGGCTGAAATGTTTGCTGAAGACATTTGAACCCGAGGAAGAATTTTTAGACACTAGAATAAATTTGGTTGAAGTTGTGAAAGGAGCAAATACTAGTTTGTTAAAATTGATTTTGCTTACTAGTATACAAACAGAGATAAATGAATGTGTTACTGCAGGAAGAAAATTAAATAAAAGTTTATTTTATAAAAGTAAATTTGCAGGTGTGCAAAATAAAATTGTTGCAGAGGGACATGAATTTTGGGAGGCAGCAACATGTGGGGTGACATCTGCAGGAGTAAAACCAATGTTAGCAACAATCGGGGAGATGACAGCTGAGGCAACATTGATAGCAGCAACATCAATGTTGGCAGCAATAAGAGCAGTAACAGTAGTCACAGCAAAAGCAGCTACAACAACTGAATTAACAGAAATTGGAGACAATAGCAGTAGGCTGGACATAGAGATTGAAAGCATCAGAAGACTGATGATGAAGGTGTCTCAGAGGCAACAGACATCGGCAAGAAAGAAGAGGAATTTCAACAAGGGAAAGACAAAAGCAGAGTATGAAAGCATAGTTGGAGGCAGGATGCAGAACAAGATATGGAAACCTGGAGAAAATCAACAAGCAACAACAGATGATGACTTGCAGAACAAAGTATGGGATCCAAGAGGCAGAGATTAAAGGCACATTATCAGGAGATCATGAATAATTTTGACCTTGGGAGTATGATGCAGGGGCATTAGGCAAAGAGAAAATACTTTGTATTTTATTAAGCTTAGGGGTTTTTAAGTTTTTAGAGGAGCTGGATTTTGTCAATAATTTGAGTGGGTTTTAAATATTTTTAATTAAATATTGTAAATAATTCTCAAATGTTTGAGAACATGACAGAATTAATCAAGTTGAGGATGTAAAGGGATTGAGAGATTTTGTATTCTTAATTTAGAGATCGGTTTCATCAATTATGGGTGAAAGAGGATCCTTAGGGACTCAAGAGTGATTTTAGGATTTTGTTGAGAAGTTGAAGGGATATTGAACCTAAATTGGTTCAATTAAATTTGTATAAATTAATAAGCTTAGCAGGAAAAATGGAAGGAGGGGAATGTGATTAGAGTTGAAGCAGGGCTTTTGCTTATAAGCCTGCGGCCAATTGTAAAAGGGCCAATGATTTGAAAATCAGGCCAAAGAGGAAGATTTATTATATTAGTTTATATTTGTTAATACAAGAACTCGATTCTGAGTTCATATTTCATTTTAGACTTATATGGGTGTATAGATACAATTGGTCATAAGACTGTATGAATTTGTGTGTTTTATAATGAATTGCAAGGTTAATTTGGGTGTATCGATCTCAGAATGAATCGATACAACTGAAGTATAATTCGTATGGTTGATATATCTCAAATCAGATTCTATATTATATAAAATAAAATGGGGTTTTTATATTCACTATTATGCATATGCAGTGAAGGAAGACTGGTTTGAGGGCGCGTTAATATGTGACTGTAAGGTTGTGGAATCGAATGAACTCGATGATGCTGAGGAGCGCAGTCTTCTAAGTACCGTTGTGAATCCATATAATGCTGTGGGAATTTCTGTTTGAAACCATGAAGGGCAATTGTGAAATTGAATGTGGCACAATTCAATTTGAATTGGTTGTTCTCCTAAAATGGAATGTTGATGGGTGTGGAAGTTAATAAGAAGACATGGTATGAACGCAGTAAATTGGTTATACCATGGATGGAGAAAGAGCCTTGGTGTGAAATGGATCGAAGGTTCATTTGATCCAAAAAGATTCGAGATGTTGGGATGTATGAATCGATGTACATTCTGTTGAATGATGCGTGGTAATGATGCGCAGAACTTATGGAAGTGCCAGATCAAATAATCTGGAATCAAAGTGAAGAAGTTTTGGAGAGCAGTCAAACTGTGCTGGTATGTTCAAACCTAGAGTTCCAGCATAGTGAGACCTTGAGTCAAAGCGTTGAAGCATTAAAATTGCAGTAACGTCGTGATAAAAGGTATTCGCACTTGTAGTTGTGGTTTTGTTAACGCAGAAAGGATCAAAATTGTTCGAAGTTATGAAACTTTGAGTCGATGGAGTAGCATTGAAAGGAGTGTAACAGAACCTGAGTTAAAGAGATTGGATGGAAGCGCAGAAGAGTTTGAAATGGTTGGAGCAGAGATTTAAATCGAGGTAGAATGATGCGACGGAACAACAACAATGTATCGGAACGACGCATTGTAGGAATGGTACTTTGTGTTAAAGATCTGAAGTCTGAATCAGAGATAGCGTGCTGAGAATTGAAGGCGGAACTGTAAGAAATGATATACCAAAACTATTAAAGCCGTGGAGCAGTTTTGTAAACCCAGGAATGGGTTTCGCGTGACTTTCAACTGGTAAGTGGTAATTTTGGTTTTGAACGCGATTATGCTGGATGATGGACACGTGGAATTAGTGGATTTGAAATACTGCCAATTTCGCATGCTATTTAGTTGTTAACGTCTGAAGCTTATGAGAACGCGATATCCATTGGATATGCGCACAGTGCAAATGTGGAGCGCGATGGAAAATTGACCATCAGATCAATTCGATAGTTAACCCTAAGGTGAGTTGTGGGACCCAGAAGAACTATTTATGTTGGCATGTGGATCTTAGTCCATGGTATGACGTGAAGGTTTATATAACATTCAATATTAATGAGTTAAACATTTGGATGGAGAAAATGATATTAATATTCATATTGGCAAATGCATATGGAAAGTGTTAAGCCGTGGGCAATTATATAAAAGCCTTTTATTACAAAGTAGTTTATTAAGGCAAGGATTAAGTTGGGTTTTTTTCATCCAATTATGAGTTAATGCAAAGATCGAATAATATTAGATTTGAATGAGATGGGTTAAATAAAGTTTTGACCATTAATAAAGCTTCTGTATATAGAATTAAAATCTGGGTTGTTTGGGTTTATAACCAGTAAAAGAAGGAAGGTGCTTCTACATTAATGCTATTGAGATTGCCCAGATTGTAGATCTTGAAGACCAGTTTGGTTTTTAGAAATGAAAATGCATTTATGCATTGGAAAGTGTGTGATTGTGGGTAAGCGGGGTTCGCCCGCTATCAAACCTCCACCTACTGAAGTAGCTTCTGATTTTTTTAACCTTCAAGATGACAAATCCACTGTTATTTTATGTTCATTGGTAGAAGATAAAGATGAATCTACCCCTCCTTTCTACCTATCTCTGAATATTCATGATAAGATCTCTCATAATTTCCTAATGGACTCTGGAGCCTCAAATAATTTAATGCCCAAGGTAGTCATGGATGAACTAGGTCTTGAAGTAACTAGAGAATACCAATATATCTACTCTTTTGATTCATAGAAAGTTTAATGCCTTGGTGTCATCAAAGATCTTACAGTAAGCCTTTTTCAATGTTAGGAATTTGGCTTCTGTGATCCATAAAATTGTGTATAAAATATTTCGGCAAAAATCACATTCCAACAGATTTTGTCGACGCGTTTCGAACCAGCTATTGTGGTTCATCATCAGGACAAGATAAGAAATCTGATCTAGGACACAGTTTAAATAGATAGGAAACTCTGACTAGCCGTTATTCCAAAACAGATAATTAGACTAAATCAGAAATTTCTAAGATAAAATAATATTAGAGTTATTATTATCACAAAACGAATACTTTGACTAAATAATGAAAATAATAGTTAAATTATTATTATTGTATTTTATTAATAATTAAAAGATTCAAATATAATAAATATTTATATAAAATTAATTCAAAAAATAAAAAATAAAAAATAAAAATAAAATAAAAATAAATAAATAAATAAATAAAAATAAAACAAAATAAAATAAAAAAAAAATAAGTAAAAATAAATAATCAAATGAAAATGAAAATGAAAATAAAATATAAAAATAAATTAATAAATAAAGATAGATAGAAATGAAAATAAAATGAAAATAAAAATAAATGAACGAAAAATAATAACACTCAAAGAGAAATTATTCCATAACAGATAATGTGACTCAATATGGAAATTAATAGTTGAAATAATACTATTATATTTTATTAATAATTCAACTATTTTAAATATAATAAATATTTATATATAATTAATTTATAATAATAATAATAATAATAAAATAAATATAAATATAAAAAAAAATATATATATATATATATATATATATATATATATATATATATATATATATATATAAGCACTAACATAAAATACATCAATAGATAAATAATTATTTAAATAAATAGGTAAAAACAAAAGTAAATAAATAAAATGAAAATAAAAATATAGAAATAAAATAACTAAATAAAGATAGATACAAATAAAGATAACATATATAGATGAACGAAAAAATATAATAATATTAAAAATAAATATTAATGATAAGAAAAAAAGGAAACGAAGGAGAACAGAAAGGAAAGAAAACCGAAGACTATGAGTGAAGGGTCAGGATCCAACATCTGCTAAGACTCCATTTTTATTTTTATTTTTATTTTATTTTTATTTCTATCTATCTTTATTTATTAATTTATTTTTATATTTTATTTTCATTTTCATTTTCATTTGATTATTTATTTTTACTTATTTTTATTTTTATATTTTATTTTTATTTTTATGTATTCTATCTTAGTGCATTTTATTTTTATTTTATTTTGTTTTATTTATTTTTTGAATTAATTTTATATAAATATTTATTATATTTGAATGTTTTAATTATTAATAAAATACAATAATAATAATTTAACTATTATTTTCATTATTTAGTCAAAGTATCCATTTTGTGATAATAATAACTCTATATTATTTTTTCTTAGAAATTTCTGATTTAGTCTAATTATCCGTTTTGGAATAACGACTAGTCAGAGTTTCCTATCTATTTAAACTGTCTCCTAGATCAGATTTCTTATCTTATCTGATGAACCACAATAGCTGGTTCGAAACGTGTCGACAAAATCTGTTGGAATGTGGTTTTTGTCGAAATATTTTATACACAAGCCTTTTTCAGTTACCCATGAGAGGGATGGTGATGGATATTGTTGTAGCTGACATTCCTCCTAGATTTGGCAAGTTACTTTCTAGGTCATGAATTAGAAGGTTGGGAGGAACTTTGAAAATGGATCTCACTTATGCTACTATCCTTTTTTTTGGAGGAGAACAAAGAAGAATTTATATAGAAGCTCAGCTAGAATATATCATTAGTGACAACAAAGACCCCACTAATCATCCAATTTATGCTAGAAAAAATGATGTTGGTTCAAGCATTTTACACACGGATAATGTTGTCCTATATGTAGAAAATTTTCAAATTTTGAAGCTTGTTGAAAAATAGATTAGTCATGAAGGTTCCGAGTTATGGCAAATGTATTTTGATGGCTCATGTTCCAAAGAAGGAGCTGGTGCAAGAATAGTTCTCATTTCTCCTTTGAAATAAAGCTCCACTTTTTATTTAAAACTTGAATTTGAAGAAAATAACAATGTGGTTGAGTATGAATCTCTGCTGATTGGTTTAAAAACAACAAAAGACATGAATATTTTAGAAATTTCTATTTTTGGAGATGCTAAACTTATTATTTAGCAAATCAGAAATTTTTATCAAACTAAGCATCCCAGACTTGGAGATTATCAGAATGTAGTATAAAGCATTGTAGAAGACTCATTCCTGGATTTTAACATTTCTTTTGTTCCAAGAGAAAGTAATATTTTTGTTGGCCCACTTTCTATTTCAACAAGTTCATCCAAGGTTCAAATACCTATAAGGACGAAATATGAAGTGAAAGTTAGGTTCAGACCTAAAATTCCTGATAATGTCAAGCAGTGGAAATTTTTTGAATATTATCAAGAGATTAGAAGATTCATTGAAGCTAATGAAGAGTTTTCTATCATAAACGTTGATTAGGATGAAGATTTCATGAAGGATGTTGATTTGCAAGACACCAAAAATCTGCAAAAACATATTGCTGATTAGCCTATCATTCAACTGCCTACCAATCACATTCCCAAGGGGTTAATCCCACTTGAGAAGCTCTTTGATCACAATGATTTCTCAGTCAAACCACAGTTGGATGAAACAGATACAGAATTGGAATATTTCAATTTGGGCACAGAAAAAGAACCAAGGTATGTGAAGTTGTCAAAATCTTTATCAGAAGAAATAAATATTGAATACCACAAGTGTTTTGTGAATTTGTTGATGCTTTTGCCTAGAAATATGAGGATCTTAATACATATGATACAACCATCATTGAGCATAGGATACCATTGAAGGATGGTACTAAGATTTTCAGGCAGAAATTAAGGCAAATCAATCCACTATTGTTACTAGTGATGGAGAAGGAAGTGAAAATAATTTTGGATGTCAAAATCATCATTCCATTGAGATACTCAGATTGGGTTTCTAATCTAGTTCCATTAAGGAAGGAGAGTGTTGAAGTCAGACTATGTCTAAATTTCAAGAGATATTAACAAATGCTCCAAGAAATATAATTATCCATTGCCAAAGATGGAGCATATTCTTCAAAGGGTAACTGGTTCAGACAAAATTTCCATGTTAGATGGGTTCTCCGGGTACAATCAAGTTTCAGTATGGCTACAAGACCGAGAGGCGACAAATTTCAATACTCCTTAGGGAACATTCATGTATGAAAAGATGCCATTTGGGCTTATGAATACCAAAGTAACTTTTTAGTGTGTTATGGACTTTTCATTCATTGGAGAAAAGGAAAATTTCTTGGTCATCTATTTAGATGATATTACTATTTTTAAACTTCAGATCAAGAACACCTTCAACACTTGAGACAAGTATTTGTTAAATGCAAAAAATATGGTATATCATTCAATCCAAAGAAGTATCATTTTCCTCTCAAGGAAGGTAAGATGTTGGGTCATATAGTTTCTAAAGATGGAGTGAAAATTTATCTTGAAAGAGTGATTGCAATTCAGGATTTAACACTTCCAAGATCCAAGAAAGAGGTTCAGTCATTCCTCGGTAAGATCAATTTCTTAAGAAGATTCATTCCAAATTTTGCTGAAGTGGTGAAGCATATTAATTGCATGCTGAAGAAGGACAAAGAATTCAACCCAAGAATGGAGCACCAGTAATGCGTGGATTGAACCTATGACCTAAAAAGTGGCACAAATGCCTTAGCAGCACCCATTCACATGCATACAAAAATTAAGATTAATTTCTGGTACATGTGATATATTGGTGCACTTTATAGTAACAAGTAATATGACTTAAATATTCTTGGTATTTGGAAAGTATCTTACATTTGAATATGTTTGACAATACCTATCATGTGATCATGATGGATATCCTAATTTTATAAAGTAGACAAGAAACCTTGACTTTGATATTTTTGATATTGTTGTTAGTCCCTGCAATGAGTATGTAGATATTGTGGTTGTAATTGATTGTCTCTTAAGGTTTTGATAACCCATTTAGAGGGAGAAACCTTTGATAAATACCCAACACCTATTATTATTTCCAATGAATGAATAGAACACTCATGATTGAAGATTGAAACAAGTCTTGTAGACTTAGAATGAAGATCATCCGATGTTGCTAAAGGTATGAATTTGCTAATTAATTTTATGAGCTAACAATTTCATTGATGACAAGACTAGTTTACCCCAAGCAACTTTAGGATCCATATCTCATGTAGAAATGTAGTAGAGAACTTCCTTGGTAAAGGAAAGTATATTTATTAGAACCATGGTATGTTGGAGTGAAATTGATGGATTATTGTTATTGGATTTGGTGGATCTCGTATCAAGAATATGGATCTTTGTATGCACTCTGATTTTGACAAAATTTGGTCGTATATAGCTGGGACAGGGGCATCTTCATGGATTGAGATGATGCTACTTTATGAGACAAGCTTAGGCTTGTGGTTACTACCTCCCTGCATAAGATGGAGAAAAAAATGAATATGATATTCATTTCTTTATGATATATATTTTCTCTAGCATAATATTTGCATTTAATGTCACATAAAATTGTTGCCCAAAACTACTGTACAAGGAAATATGGTTGAACTCTTTAGTGAGTTATTTTGAGCCGGTACCGAATGTGGGCACTTTGATATGTTTTTTATCTTCATAGAGCAACCTGGATTGATGGATGTGACCCTCCTTGGTAAGGGCCTTGTCTAATCAATAACGTTGAGCATAACTCTTCCCTGTTGTTTGAGCTCCCAAGGAGGGAATCAAGCATTGAGGGTTCTTAGGGTTGGGGGATCTCTTGACGATAGGATGGTTGGAATCCTTACCCTTTGAGGTAAGTGGATCTCTCCTATTATCCCCATAGGGTCTGCGTGATATAACTTATGAAAATATGGGTATCTCCCCTTATCATGATTAGCAAAGTATACCCATCTGGCCAATGGTTTGAGATTACTTGAGTAGGTGTGATCCTTGCATAGCAGGTGGATGTTCTTCAAATATATATGATGCAGGTGCTCTACCATTTGAATCTTTAAGGTCAACCTAATAAGATCAATAGACATTGGGATGGATGTGATCTCTACCCTATATAGAAAGTTTGATCTTGTCCATTGAATTAAAAACATGTTATAGGTTTGATGTGATCCTTCATGGTAGATGGATCTCGCCAAATTGTCACTAGAAAATAGGATGGATGTGATATCTACCCTATATGGCAAGTTTGATCTCGCATATTGACTAAAAAACATGATGGATGTGATCCTTGTTGGTAGATGGATCTCGTCTATTGTCATTTGATATAGGGTTGTAGCTTTAGTTCCCCTATGATGTCATATTGCTCCTCTTTAGATTCGAGATTGTTCAATAGATGGAGATGGGAAGAGAAAAGAAGAGATAAAATATGGCTTGATGAAGATGAGGATTCTACTCCAGATGACCACATTGATTATTGAATATAGGGTGGAAGTCAGATGCTCACATATGATGATGATGTGGGTTGAGTTGGAACTTCCTTATGATGATTTATTGAATAAATGGTAGTAGCTTGATCTCCCCTATGATGATTCTTCTTCTTCTATTGGATCAAGATTGTTTAGCTGATGATCAAAGGAAATTGAGACAAGATGTGAGGAGATGGATATTTTGTTGATATAGCTTAGAGGGATGTCATGTGATTTGACCTGAAGATTAGTAGGGTTTGAGTATTGATCTTCATTACCATTAATTGTGCATTATTCTTCTATGAGATGAAATGTAATATTGATGGTGTTCACTGCATTCTCGTATCGAATCATGTCATCTGATATGAGAATTATGATGTGAATGGAAATTCCTCTATAGCTGAGAGGGAGTGTTGAAATGTGGACAACCTCGGGATGAATTCCCCCTAAGGAAAACCCTGAGCCCAAAAAGAATCCCAAAGTTGAATTCAATTTAAAGAAAATATCTTTATAACTTACTTGGGAAAAATATATTTAATATTAAATGAAATTCAAATTTAATAATTTTCCTTCCATATTATAAAGAGGGCTTGGTCACCAATGCGATCATATGAAAGTATATTAATGTGGATATGGGCTATTCAATATGAGGGGATATAAGGAAATTTCGATATAATATATGATTTATAAGTTTATGAAGTTGGCGGGTTCGTTTTGTCTTAACTTACGCTCAATCCATGATTTCGCTACATATGTAAATTTTTGTAGATGTTCTATTCTTGATGCAACTTTAATTTTATCCCCAATATCAAACATCAATCACATAAAAAAGAAAGTAAAATGTAGAGAAAAAATACTAATAGATCGATAGAAGACAAGCCAAAAAATACACTTAACTTGATCAGCAAAATATATGTGTTGCGGTGTGTTACGACAGTCAACAGGATGATTCAACCAGCAAAGTCTCAATACGGTCACCCAACTAGAATGTGTCACACAACCCTCTTGGAAAAATCTATATCAGTCAACCCAAAGTCAACAAAAGTCAACGATGTCCCATTCAATGGTCAATGCAAAAACAGCAGCAACAAAAGTCAACGCAGCTCGGTCAAAGTCAACGTCCAAACTTGATTTCTGTGCCAATAAATACGGATTGCAAAAATTGGATTTTTGAGAGATTTTAGGGTCAGTTTTACTATGCGTTGACTAGAGTCAATGCTGGTCAAATCTGTTCTGAAACCCTAGGTCAAAACCAGAAACTTCCTTCGCTTTAATTTCCCACGTGTGAGAGAAGAAGAGCCTCCAAGGTGATCGAACCAATCAGATGATAAGAGAGAAATGTGTGATGACTGATAATGAAAACGAATTCCAATGTTGACCTATATATATCCATAAGTGAGGGTGTTTGCCACATTTGCTGGGGCTTCAAGCCTACATTTCAATTATGGCTGACCTTGCACATAAGTGGAATAAATTCAAAATAAATGTTCTGCTCATCGGATTAGGATGATATTTAGATCTATCTTGCACCTTTTCAAAAGAGGAATCCAATAAATATATTGGTATCTTCATCTGAACATCACAACATGGAGTTTGGACCTAGTTGTCAAAAATTAACACTCCCTCTCAACTAGGGAGAACTCCATCCACCTGTGCCATCCAAACATCATGCGTCATCCCGCCGTAACTTGCTTTGTTGGTTTCTTTATTTCAGAAAAAAAGGTGAGTCACAAAGACATCACTCCCCACTCAAAAATTCAGCTCAAAGGTCTGAAACCTCTTTTTGACTCAAAGGAGTCTCATACCAACCCAAATTTTTTTTACCTGACCCGAGTCAATTGGAGGTCCGAAACCTCACTAGACTTGATCCCAGATCAAGTGGTTGGACACGTGCCATCCTTAGAGAGTACAAAAATCTCTGATGTGTCCACCGGTCTTTACTACTAGTCTCTAGCTTTTCCCACCCCACTGGCCAAATGAGAGGTACTTCCCATGAGTCTAGGGCTCAATGAGTAGGATGCATATGGGGCACAGATCATGAGAGGTGAACCAACTCAATATCATAATGGTGAGGCAGAAGCACAACAACAAGGTTCTGTAAGCCTATCCCTGTGGTTTCTTATAGCTCCGAGGAGCTATTCCCAAAGCCCCATAGAGCTTCCAAAGCTCATCGTCCAACATGACCCTCAACATAGGGGCATTCCACGATTCCAAGATTCTCATGGAAGGTTAGGAACTTGACATTCCCCAAGGGATTTGTGAGAATATCCGCGACCTGTTCATGAGTTCCTATTGTTGGACATTGGGTTCAACACTCCCTGTGTGTTTCGTGACATGGACTAACCGCCTCTCATGGATCCTAACTCTGGTGATTGTATCGGAGACTAACACTTGCGCCTGAGGGTTTTGGTCTAATGGCAATCGTGATTCCAACAATGGGTATCAAAGCGACGGGTCTCGAGTTCGAAACTCACCCGACTCACGTTGGGGGGGAGATTGTTGGACATTGGGTTCAACGCTCCCCATGTGTTTCGTGACATGGACTAACCGCCTCTCGTGGATCCTAACTCTAGTGATTGTATCAGAGACTAACACCTGCGCCTGAGGTTTTGTTCTAATGGAAATCGTGATTCCAACACCTATATGATCGATCCTTATAGCGCCTCGATGTACCATATCCCAGATAAAGTGGTACCTGATATTAATATGCTTGTATCAATCGTGGAACATGGGATTCTCAAACAACCGAATCCCACTCTGATTATCACAAAGTATCACGGTCATATCTAGCACATGCCCGAACATCTCACTGAAGAGCTTTCACAACAAAAATTCTTCACAGTAGGCCATACTCACTGTAATGTATTCGGCCTCAGTGGTGCTCAAAGCCACCGACTTCTGCTTCCTGCTCATCCATGATATCGAAGTAGGCCCAAGTGTGAAGTAGCATCTAGATGTGCTCTTGCGATCCACCACACTGCCAACCCAATCAGCATCAATATATCCATGGAGTGTCACGCTCCCGATAGTGTATCTCCTCCCATGATTTATCGTGCCTCGAAGACATCTCAATATATTCTTGGCACCAACCCAGTGAATGTGATGAGGATCAACCATGTGTTGACTCAAAGTGTTCACTGCAAAACATAAGTCTGAATGGGTTTTCACTAAGAACATCAAGGCCCCTACAATTTGACGATACTCAATAGGATTTGCTAGCACGGGCCCAGTAGCGCTGCCACTCAAATTCTTGAAGTTTAGCTCCATCGGTGTCGACACGGACTTATAGTACACCATTCCAAATATTTCCAGCAGCTTCACAATATATTTTCCTTGAGAAAGGAAAATATCGCCAAGTCTCTGCCAGACCTCTTAGCATAGGAAGTAATGCATCAGTCCTAGGTCCTTCATCTCGAACTTAGAAGTGAGCTCCCTCTTACACTGATGAATGAGAGGGTCTTCACCTATCAAGAAGAGGTTGTGCACATATAGCACTAGGATGAGAGGCTTTTGTCTATCAACCTTGAAGTAAGGGTTCAGATTAGCATTACTACGAGTGAAGCCCAGCTTAATCAGGTAATTATCTATCCTCTCGTACCAAGCCCTCGGTGCTTGCTTGAACCCATAGAGGGTTTTCTTCAACCTGCATACATGGGTGTCTCGATCATGGACTTTTAACCCCAAAGGTTTCTTCACATACACCTCTTCCTTT
Source organism: Pinus albicaulis (assembly GCA_034641835.2). Lineage (NCBI taxonomy): Eukaryota > Viridiplantae > Streptophyta > Pinopsida > Pinales > Pinaceae > Pinus > Pinus albicaulis. The sequence continues at coordinate 386,032,920 of CM076569.1, read as the reverse complement.
ATCGCACCATGCAGAAATGTGGTCTTCACACCCATCTGATGAAGATTCCATCCTTGTGTAAAGGCAAGGGCTATGATAAATCAGATGGTGGTATATCGGGCCACAGGTGCAAATATATCATTATAGTCTATGCCTTCCCTTTTAGATAAGCCATGGGCAAAGAATCTTGCCTTGAAATTTTCAGCACTACCATCAGAGCCATGCTTGATCTTATAAAGCCATTTCAAGGTGACAAATGCTTTGTCCTCCAGTCTCGGAACCACATCTCAGACATCATTCTTCATAATAGACTCATATTCTTCATGCATAGCATCCTTCTAGACTTGATTCTTTATGACTTCCTCAAAAGATCCAGCATTAGATTGTATGATTGTACTCATGGCTGCTAGATACCCTTGGTATCTATTCAGTTTCTTGCTTTCACGAAATGTCCCCCTTGGGGCCATATGTCTCTCAGCATCCTCGAGAGTGTCCCTGAGCCATGACGGCCTTCTATTCGTTGAAGGAGGTGGATCAATAGGGTCCATCAGTCCTTCAACATCGGGAATCATCTCATACTTCGATTCTGCTTGATTTCCAGCTCTTACTTCAAGATATTCCTCAAAGTTAGGAAGATTGATTACTTTCCTTGGGGAAGCATATTCATCAAGGTAACATCGTGGCATATCTCCACTTCCCTTTGACCAAACACATAGACTCTATAGGCCTTCTAAGTTTCATTGTAGCCCAAAAACATTCCCTTCTTCCCAGAAGCATCCAGCTTGCTCCTCTTCTCTTTCGGCACATGAAAATAAACGGGACAACTAGAATCTCTAAAATGTGAGACATCAGGTTTCTTACTAGATAAAACCTCTTCGAAAGCTTTGCAGTCCAGAGCATAATGCAAGCATCATTTTTGTATGTACACAGCAGTGTTCACAGCTTCTCCCTACAGAAACATCAGAAGACCTTGGTCACATAGCATGGCATGGGCAACTTCCACAATGGTCCTGTTCTTTATTTCAGCAACGCCATTTTTCTCAAGAGTATATATGGATGTGGTATCCCTCTTGATGCCAACTTCTCTGCAAAATTTATTGAACTCGTTCATCTCATATTCAGTGCCATTATCGGTCCTCAAAATCTTGATCTTCTTCCCTATTAGATTTTCCACCAAGGCTTTGAAGGTACAGAACCACATGAAAGCCTCATCCTTCTTCTTCAATAATTATACCCAGGTTTTGTAATAGAAATCAACTATGAATGTCACATAATAAGAACATCCTCCCAAGGATGTCACGGGCAGCATACCAGAAAAATCAGAATGTATCAATAGCAAGACATCAGATGTCTTTGTGACACTTGAGGGGAAAGGGCCCCTTGTATGATTTCCTTCGGCACAGCCCTAACACACCTTCATGATCATTTTTGAACTCGGGTATCCCCGTCACCACCTTCCTTGCTTTTGGAAGGGCTTTATAATGAAGGAGTCCAAACCTCCGGTGCCATAGTTCAATTTGACAGATAGTATCACATGTCATCGCTCTTAGTGGACTTCCTCCAACCTGATAGAGTGTATCAACTCTAAACCCAATCGTGATAGCTTCCTTGAAACTCTTCTTCTAGATGTGCACCTTCCCATCAACAAATGCCACATTGAAACCTTTTTCTTCCATGGTCGAAATAGACACAAGGTTCTTCTTCAAATTAGGTACATATAGTACATCTTGGATGTGGAGGACTTGACCTTGAGATAAGTGGAGGGTCACAGTCCCTATCCCTTTCACGGGATATGTGGAATTATCTCCAAGGATAATATTCAGATTAAAATCCTTCTCAACCATATCAGAAAGTGCTTCCTTAAACCCGGTGATGTGCCTTGAGGCACCACTATCTATCAACACCTTCATGATCATTTTTGAACTTAGGCATCCCTGTCACCACCTTCCTTGCTTTGGGAAGGGCTTTATAATGAAGGTGTCCAAACCTTCGGTGCCATAGTTCAGTTTGATGGATAGTATCACATGTCATCGCTCCCAGTGGACTTCCTCCAACCTGGTAGAGTGTATCAACTCTAAACCCAATCGTGATAGCTTCTTTGAAACTCTTCTTCCAGATGCGCACCTTCCCATCAATGAATGCCACATTGAAACCTTTGTCTTCCATGGTTGAAATAGACACAAGTTTCTTCTTGAAGTCAGGTACATATAGTACATCTTTTAAGCGAAGGACTTGACCTTGAGATAAGTGGAGGGTCACAGTCCCTGTCCCTTTCACGGGATATGTGGCATTATCTCCAAGTATAATATTTAGATTAACATCCCTCTCAACCATATTAGAAAGTGCTTCCTTAAACCTCGTGATGTGCCTTGAGGCACCACTATCTATCAACTGGACATCCATATTGTTGAGTGGAGATGCAGTAGAGAGGGCAGATACAAGAATGAATTCATTTCTTTTATCATCAACAACATTAGATTCCTCATACCTATAATTTCTCGACCTTTTGAAAGGTTGTCGATTTCCACCAGAGGGAGCCTTCCTGTTAATTTTGGACAACTAGGTCCAAACTCCATGTTGTGATGCTCAGATGAAGGTGTTAATATTTTATTGGACTCCTCTTTCGGAGTTGTGCAAGATCGATCTAAAGATCATCTTGATCTGATGAGTAGAACATTTATTTTGAATTTATACAAAATATGTGTAGGTCGGCATGAAGGCTTTGTGCCCCAGCAGTTGTGTCACAAACCCTCATTGATGGATATAAATTGGTCAACATTGGAGGAAATTTTCACTCATCTCGTCTTCACACATTTCTCTCTCCTCACTTGATTGGTTCGATCACCTTGGAGGCTTTTCTCTTCACACGTGGGAAAATTTCAGCAAGCAGCTTTTTTTTTCGGTCTAGGGTCTCTGTAGCAGCGTTGACCAGCGTTGAATTTGGTCAACGCAAGGTCAAATTGACCTGAAACTCTCCCCTTCCTTCAATTTCCTCAATCCACACTTTTTGGCACCATTCTCGAGGCTGGGTATTGACTTTGACTTGGATGCATTGACCTAGCTCTTACTGCTATTTGCATTGACCGTTCACTGACAACGTTGACTTTTGGGTTGATTGTTTTGGCTGTCCTAGAGGGTTGTGTGACACTTCTGGTTGGTTGACCATATTGAGACTTTGGTGGTTGAAGCATCTTGCTGACTGCCGTAATGCACTAACACACTTATGTATTTTGGCTTGTCTTCTGTCGATCTACCGGTATGTTCTATTAGCATTTTACTTTATTGTTTATGTGATTGCTGACTAATATTGGAATAAAAAGTAAAGTTTCATCAATCATAGAAAATCTACAAAAATTTACATGGTATCAGAGCTGAGTTGAAGACAAAGCCCTAGTTTGTAGAAATCACTGAAGAAGAGCATGGGTTCCTCCAACTACAATGGATTTAAGAATAATGAAAAATTGACTGGGAAGGATGACTTCCATGTCTCGAAGATGACATTGGACCTTATGTTGGAAGACCAAGATGTCATGGACTATGTGCAGGGTAAAATTCAAGAGCCTCCATCCACTACAACTACTACTGCAAAACAAATTACAAGAAGGGTGAAATCAAAGAAAATTTGACTATCAAGGACTCAATTCATAAGATTCTGGTTGCCTACATCTTCAAGCTGGGCACATCCAACGATATGTATGATAAGTTGGTCAACATGTTCAAGGCCAACAATGAAAATCAAGTTCTATTATTCAAGAACCAATTGAAGAATCTGAAGAAAGGCGGGGATGAGTCTGTTCAATCATATTTTCTGAAGCTGACCGAGATCAGGAATAATCTTCTGGCTATTGGGGAGACAATACCTGACCGAGAGATGGTTCTCACCGCACTTGGAGGTCTCTCATCCGAATGGAATGTATTCAACACTACCATTCTCAATAACAATGTGATACTTGATTTTGATGAAGTACTATCGAGATGCGTACAAGAAGAGACAAGGATGAAGGAATATGAAAATGAAGGAAATGCTACCTTCGATGCTCATTCTAAGAAGAATAAATTTGGTGGTCCAAGGAATAAAAGAAGATCAGGGGCCCAAAGAAAGAAGGGCAAGTGTTACACTTTTCACAAGCCAGGTCACTATGCTAGAGAATGCCCTTTTAAGAAAGATTCTCCCAATGATGAAGACAACAACAAAAACTAGAGGAATGGAAATCAAAGGAACAACAGGTTCAAGGGGAAGAGAAAAGCTCCCTCCAGCGGAAATGGTCAACATTTCAAAAGGTCGACAAATTCCAGGTATGAGGAATCAAATGTTCTTAATAAAAGAAATGAATTCATTCTTGTATCTTCCCTCTCTGCTGCATCTCCACTCGACACTATGGTTTCCTAGTTGATAGATAGTGGTCCCTCAAGGCACATCACTGGGTTCAAGGAAGCACTTTCTGATATGAAAGGGATATCACTGCAACACGATCCTCCACTTGTTGGCCTCCCTCAAAACCACTGACCTTGTGCATCCCTCATACCTACCACCTCCCGCTCGTTGACCCTTCCACTTTGCGACCTTAATCACTGTCATAAATCCATACATTACCTTTGAGCTTCCGTTGGCTTTCCTCCCTCACCACAGCCTCCCTCCATGCTGGCTCCCGTTGCTCCCTCTCTAGCTATTACATTACAACCTCAGAGACCATAGAGAAAGAGCCTCTCTAAAAAAAATCTAGAAATATGAGCATTAAGTTTTGCATGCAGTTGAAGGCATGCACAGGGGTTTTTCGTGGATCATGCGGTGAAATTTGCATTACTCAAGCCAAAAAAATGTTGTAATGACCTTTCATGGTGTGGGCTATTTGGATTGGTTAAACTATTTCATGGAAATCGTGATGTTCATTGTGCCTACGTTAGTTAATTCCCTGTTGTGAAGCCAACTTGTGAAGTTGTCTTGAGAAATGCATTGAATCAATCCTGGTTTGAACGCTGGCTTGAAGCATGGATTTTATCTACGTTAAAATTGGTTGAACGTTATAAGCCTTGGTTGGAACTTGGAATTCGGTGTGTTGACTGAAATCCTACATTCAATGGTCTATGCATGATAGTTTGGTGGGAATAATGTGTTTGGCTTCTTATCTGTGCAACCTAGAGGACACAAGGAACGTTACCTATAAGTTCATTCATAGATGGTTTCATTCTTGCATTAAATTGGGATAAACCAACGCCAAGAGAGAAGTATATGTATGCAGAAAAAAAAGTTGTGATTCTTTAGTCATTTGTATAGCCGCCTTAAGAACTATTGTATACTGATTGTTGATTTGGCGCACTTGTTATGGCTCAAATTGATAAAGTATTAGATTTATTGAGAAACATGATTGTGTCTACTATTTAAAGTACAATGATAATCAGCAAAAACACTCTTTATGATGTTAAAACCTGTATACAAAATGCACAAGAAAACATTGATTTTTTGCAGCTTGAATCTCAGCTATACCAAGAAGAATTATAACAATGGAGTCATCTTTATGAACCTGTTTTGGTTCAGAACATTGAGACAAACTCCCATCAGCAACAAGAAATTGTTCAGATCACTGAACCCAGTATAAGAGAAGATTTGCATGCAGAAGCAAACATCGAGCCTGCACCTCCCAAGCCCATCATCAGACCTTGGGAAGAGCTTGTTCATAACAAGCACAGAATAGGTCTTGGATATGACGAGGAGTTTTCCTTTCATATTTCGTACTACTCCAAGCCCATTCAATTTCATAGTTTCATATTTCTTCATGACTGTTCACCTTTAGCTGCTCCAGATCCTCCTCCTTTTCCAAAGCAGCAACAAAAAATTGTAAAATGCCAACACTGTGATTGAGTTGGCCACATGAAAGATCACTATTTTGATCTTCACCCATGCAAGCACTGTGGTCAGAACACACATTATTCACACAAATGCTTCAGAAACAAGCATCCTTCAAGAACAAAGATTCATCTTGGATGGATGGCTTCTTCGAAATGGGCATCAACAACCAAGAAGATGATTAAGTCGCATGTCAGAACTTGTTCTCAAATATTGAAAAATCTTGCAATTGAGTTTTCACCATCATCTCAACTTGTACCTAACAGGGGGGGAAATGGTGGTCATCTACAAGATTCAAAGCCACTTCAAGCGAGCCTAAGCCATAATCTCTCATTCTAGATTCAGAGTTGTAGCCAGAGACATATAAGTTCAAGCGAGCTTGAGCCACAACCTGTCATTCCAGATTCAGAGTTGTACCTAGAGACGCGGATGCCCATGAGCATTCCTTTGGTTGGTGAACAACCTTAAACCCTCCATGCGAGGTTGATATTCTTCCTCTTCAAAGAATTCAGGACACTTCCTCTAGCAGAAGAATTTAGCTTCTCACCAGTTTCGGAAGAGTTCCAGGAAATTCATCAAGCATTCCAGAGTTGGTGGTCATCCTTAAAACATTGCAGGTTGTATACCTCCCTTATTCTAGGTTGTAGGTCCCCCTCTTCAAATATGAGGGACACTTCCTCTAGCAGAAGCCCTCAACTTCTTGCCAGATTTAGAAGAGTTGAATTGCACTCAGTGTTCCAGTGTTGGTGGTCATCCTTAAACCACCTCTTTATGCCAACATTTCAGAGATCCGATTCAACCTAAGTGCTACCATGCATACCTTGTATATTTTTATTACAACTCTCTCCTTGGACTCACACATACCCCTTCAGATTAATGGGGGAATGTTGGACACCTAATCTTCTATGGGTAGGGGTGGAAGCTGAATGGACAAAAGGAGTCCAAGTGACCTTGGAATGTGGAATCCAAGAATCACACCATTTTATTATAAATATACATCATATTAATGGTAATAGAAAACTCACACCTATTTTCCTACGTGTGTGTGTGTTTACCTTGCGTGTGTTTAACCCCTACTTTGTTCGCATAATCAGATAATCAGGAAATTGATAGGCCCATCACATTAGAGGAGATTTCTTATGTCCTAGAATATTTCTCTAAAGATATGTGCCCTGGCCCTGATGGTTGGATGGTTGAAATTTTTCTACACTTCTTTGATATAATGGGATCATACCTTTTGAATATGGTGGAGGAATCTAGAAGGTGCTATAGTGTGGATGGAGTGATCAACTCTACTTTCATTGCATTTATTCCAAAGAATACATATCCAAAGACTTTGGGGGATTTTCATCCTATTCCTCTTTGTAATATCACATATAAGTTTATTTCAAATGTTATTTCTACTAAGATTAAGGAGTTGTCTATATAAATTTATGAGGAACAATTTGGATTTATGCAGAACTGTGAAATACATGACGTTATTTTCATTGCTTAGGAATGCTTACATTGTATTAAATCTCATAAAAGGAATGTCTTGATACTAAATTTGGATCTCCATAAGGCTTATGATTGTGTTTAATGGTAGTATCTTTGGATGGATCTATTCAAAATAGGCCTTAAATAGAATTTGGTTTGGATTATGGTTTGTGTTTCTTCAATTAATTATGTTTTTCTTATTAATGGCTTGCCCATATCTTTTTTTCGCCCCCATCACGGGCTTCATCAAGAATGTGCTTTGTCCCCTTTTTATTTATCACTACAAGAAAAATATATATTGGTGAGGGTCGAAAATTTTCACCACAAGCTCATTGGTGACAGTCAAAAGAGCCTCCATCACCAAAAACTGAACGTCACCAAAGGTGGCATCATTGAAAGTATAGGTCTTGTGGTGACATTCAAGGTCCGTCACCAATAATGATTTATAATGACGGATATTGACCGTCACCATTTCATATGAGAAATGGTGACGGACCTTAGCCTCCATCACCAAAAAATTGAACGTCACCAAAAGTGGCATCGCCAAAAGTATGTGCTTTGGTGGCAGTCCAGGTCCATCATGAATAATGATCAGAATGATGAATAGTGACCGTCACCATTTCAAATGAACAACAACAATTTATTGTGATGGTTTATTCATGGTCGTCATTATTAATGCATATATATGGCAATGTTCATTGACCCTCACCATTTCATATGATTTAGGGTGATGGACATTTAATGGTCATCACTATTGGTGCATATATATATGGCGGCATTCGCTGACTGTCACCATTTAATATTTCGGTGAGGGTCGAAAAATGTCACCATAAGATCATTGCTGATGGTCAAAAGAGCTTCCTTCACCAAAAATTAATCGTCGCCATTCCATAGAAATATGAGGGCACGATGGAATTGAACCACCAACCCCTTGCTTGTAAAGCAGGCGCTCTTCCATTGAGCTAGAACCCTTTAAAGAAGTCGGCTTTAAAAAATTAGACCTTAAAACTTTATAAATTTTAAATTCTACAACTTCCAATAAATTATAAAACTTTTTAACGTCTTGGAAAATCTTTTACTAAATAAGAAAAATAGCATTGAAGCTGCAGGTTCATACCTAATGGTTATGGAAGTTATGAAAAGTGGGTGGAGGTAAAATAGTTATGTATACAATAATCAATATGTTTAATTGAATACTCATTTAGAGAGGAAAGTTTGAATACATTTATTGCCTATAAATGACCTATAATTATGAAACCTAAAGTTTTCAATTACACTAAAGATTGATTTTCCACCTTTTGAATCATGTAACTTTGTTGTGGCAACATAAAACTTTGCCTCTAAAACAATGATTTGCAGGCCAAAAAGTAAAAATCAATGAGTATATATAATACAATTATGAATAATGAGCTACATGCTTGAATCCTACTAGCTATGGGGTATATAAAACTAATTGGAAGTTCTTCTCGTAATTAATTCATTCAAGATGTCAAAATACAATGATCAATAACATTGATCTTGAAATGTAACCACTAAACAGAAGTTAAAATTTTAAGCACAAAGTTTGGCTAATATCCGTTAGACCAACAAAATTATCCAAAGGGGCATTCAAAAACTTGAAAATCCACACCAAACACAAGTATCCAAAGATAAAATTGCATGTATAGAAGGAAAGAACTCTCTACCTACTAATGATAACTAGCAATTGCACTAAGAGGTCCAAAGGAACGTCGATAGGAGGACTAGGGGGAATGTGAAAGACAATAGTTCGTATATTATTTTGTGTAATATGTTGGGGTTGTACAAAGTTCTATAGGCTAAATGATTTTTCTTAGCGCATCATAGGCTTGAAATTTAGCTACTAGACTACAGTGGAGAGGAAGGAAATTTTCTTACAAATAAGAGTTAGAGAATGTAAATCTATCAAATAAATATAGTGTCATTCTATTTAAAATAGGCATCTTTATCATATTGACTGAGAGTCATGTACATGCAAAAAACCAAAATGACATCATCAATTTTGCATGGTTGACCTATAAAGCTCATATAGATTACAGATAATTGAAGATGCGTTTGATGATGAGTAAAGTTAGATAACACCTGGATATATTGTAAACTTGAGGCTAAGTACAAATCATCCAAAAATGTTCAAAGAACAAATAATCATTAATGAAAAATGTACAAAAGCATAACATTTGAGCATATCAATATATAATATGAACATCTACCCACAACATAACTATGCACAAGAAAGCTTGCATTTTTTACCAACACAAATCTAACATTTAGTTACAAAATTGACATTAAATTAAAAGTTACTAAGTAAAAATATTGCAAAACACAAATCAGAAATACAAAAATTTTCATTTACCATTTATAATTATGTGGAAGCCAAATTATGTTCCCCGTGCCATTGAGATCTAGCTTAGGTAGCTAAAAGGAGGTGTTGTGATCCTCCCCATATAGTCTATTCAAATCCCACTCGTCACATGCTTGCCCCTCGTAGGCCGATAACCTCTGAAAGGATTCATTTCATGTGGATGGGGCAGGTGTTATCCCTGAGTTGATTTTTATGGATTAGATTCCTCAATCATAACAACATAGCTAAGAGTGGATTTCATAACTCCACAAGTGAAATTCTTGTCATTGACTAGAAAAACCATGTTCCCCATCCTTCATTTTGCAACAGTCTAATCCCATGTTAATATGGGACGAGACTTATGATAAACTAACTTGAGAAAGGCAATAACTTCTTAGAGTTCTGGTATTCAAACCATGAATGCAACAAAAATTTTATGCACATCATATATAAAAAAATTGTATTAATGGAAACCGTAGTTCAATATAAAGGCTTCCAATTATTGTTATTATCATCCCATAATGCCACCCATCAAGAAGTTGTGTTGTATAGTCAATTTTTTTGATGCTTTTGTTTGTGAGAAACTTATTTATGGATGTTAAATATGCTCAACCAAAGTCACAAATTTACATCATATATCCTTCATTATTGAATGATAGAGCTTATGATTTACATGCATAGACCAAGAAAAAAAAAACAAGGAATAACACCAAACTTATCATACAACAAAAAGGAAAACAAAAAAATCATTAATATATGTACCTGCTAAATTTATAATCATTGAAGGAGACAAAATAGGTAAATAGTATGTCTCAATAACACTTTTTTTACTTTGGATTATGTACAATGTTTCAATGGATACCAGTGATGGTCAATGCAGAAAAAACAATAATGTGGCATGTCACAAAATAAAAATACATCAGTTCTCGTAGAGACTGGGCACTTGGATCCCACTCTCATACAACAAATCTATCATAGAACAAAATTTCTAAACCTATCATACAAGAAAAAGGAAAACAAAAATAGCATTAATAGGTCCAACTACTAAATTTCTAATCATCGAAGGAGACAAAATAGGTATATAATGTGTCTCTAAAACACAAATTTTACTTTCAAGCAGGTACAATGTTTCAATGTCTTCTAGTGATGGTCAATGCAGACAAAAGAAAAATGTGGCATGTTGCAAAATAAGAATACATTAGTTCCCTTGACAGTGGACACTTGGAACCCATGTATGTCAACATGATATTTCAACAGAGGAGAAAAAAATATTGTATTCAACTCATGATCATATCTTCATTCTAATCTTAACTCTTGCTCTAGAAGTGACCCCAAGAGTCCAAGTTTGCCTCAGAGCAGCTTACCATAATTAAAAGTATCTATCAAATTTTGTGTTTCATTGAAATTGGCTTATGTAGCCCAGCTTCCTAAAATCCCGATTTCATGCTTATATTGTGTCTTGACTCTTACCAATGGGTTCATACTAAATCTTGATGGGGGGAACTAAGGTCCAAGCATGCTCCAATTTAGAGACTAACTTAAGTACTAAATAAGGCAATGATATGCTCAATATTGAAAGAGACTCTACCTCGAGTAATCGGGCTTCAGATAAATGGGTTATTAGAGATTGGAGTATTCAGGACATATCGAATGAAATTAGGTGTTTTGTTACAAGGATTCTTGTAATAAGGTTTTCCTATGTAAGAAGATGGTTCAATAAGATGAGGAACTAGATAGTGTAACTAAGGAGATCATTTGGGACTAAAGAAAATTTAAGTGAGAATTCAAACCACTCCATGTTGGAAGAAAATAAGAGAACGTATTGCACATGTGGATGTATGGGAATATTGGCACCTCTAGTCATGTTAAATCAGGGCTCTCTTATTTAAGGCAAGATGCCTACTTTCCTCCACCAAATAATAAATTGGGTAGGCAACACAATTATCATTGTTTTGGGTGGAGGAAAAATATTGTTGGCTATCACTATTTTCCTAGCCTATTTTGAAAAGAACATAAAAAGACATCTAAAATATGTATAGTGAAGTCATCAATCTAGTTTGAAACATAGTTCATAGCGGGGACCAATTTCAAGAGTTTTTGAGACTCCTGCTAGACACAAAGGGGCTTGTAGTTCTACATGTACCTCAACTATACCCCAAGCAATTAAACAAGATGAAGCTTTGAATAGAAATTTGGTGCTAACACATTGGTCAGGGTGATGGTAGATGAAGAAAGGGCCATTTGTAAGGAATTTGTACATTTCATCCAGGAATACTTGAATCAAAGGCACCTAAGGATCATCTCTTGGCATGGATGGTAAAGGCTAAAAGCAATTTTTTTTGTCATGGCCCTTTCCAGCAAGCCAGAGCCAACTTAAGGCCCTACCCCCTTGGGTTTGGATCTCATGACATAGCTCAGATGTCTAATTAGACTTTGCGAATCCATCTACACCCTCAAGGAACCAATGGTTTGTGTTCAAAAGGTTAGAAAATTTTAGGTAGTGGTCTTTGATAGGTAAACAAGTGATAATATAGAATAAATTTTTTAGTAGAACCCTCTCTTAGGCACCAGTGTAATTATGTGTAATTGTGATACAATTTATTTGTCCCCCCCCCAAAAAAAAAATGAACACATTACAACATGCAATGAGTAGCAAAAGATGAAGAGGAAGATTACCCATTGAGAAGATTGTAATTGTTGGAAGTTAAAATGTTGATGTACTTTGTATCCATGAAAAACCCAAGGAAACACATCACGAACACCTTTGCAATGGGTAAGACTGCAAACTTTAGCATTTTAAATATGGATTCTGAGTCAATGCCAATTGTTAGAATCATTGTTGGAAGAAATCCCAACAATATAGAAATAGAATTGGTTTGTTTTTAGACCATATTTGTTGGTAAATCCTTACTTCATGTTAATATCCTTCAGTCCAATCAAAACACTCCTTCTCTAATTTCAACTAGAAGCTGAGATAGATCCAGAACATGGTCTCAACATCTAGCAGTCGTGATTCTAAACAATCATCAACCGTGCCAAAATGAAAATAGAATCTATTTTCTCAACAACAGACCAGAGTGGATCCTGTAATCACCAAAATTATATAGAAGGATGTTCATTTACTTAAGGGGAAAAAAACAGTGTTACAGGGGCTCTTGGTGCCCCACCTAGGGGTCTAGTTTCCTCGCCCCTTCGGTCTCCGGGGTCGTGGGGATGCCTAGGGGGCATTTCCCCATGCCGCCCAAAAAATGGAAACCGAGGGCGTCAGCGAGGATGTTTCCTCAAATTTAGGGGTCGAGGTGGCGTGAGGGGGCGTGAGGGGCCCAAAAAAATGAATTTTTTTTAAATGAAAAAAAATAAAAAAATAAAAACAATTTTTTTTATGTTTATGAAACTTTAGGTCTGGTGTTAGTTTCTTTATTTCTTCTGCTCCAGCACTCTTAGCTTTCGTCGCTCCAGCAGTGAGTACTTTCAGTCGTGTCACTTTATGTTTCAGACTTGAGTTGTAGATTTCAGTTTAAACTTTATTTTGAATCTTGATATAATATGATATCTTAAACTTTATTTTCATTGTACATTGTTAGTAGTTACATTAATGATTATACATAAAATTACAAAATTACATGTATGATTGTATGATGTCTGTTTTAAGTTTTAAGTTTTAAATTTATTTAAGTTATATGATTCATCGATTTATAATTTTATCATTTATGATTTATCTTTCATGATGTAAGTGTATGATGATTGTATATACATTCCTTGCAAAAATATAGTTACATTGTAAATATTAAATTTTCAGTGATATATCATATATTTTTATAATTTATAATTTTTATGACCCCGACGGCCCCCCCACGTTTCCTGAAAATTGGTAGGGAGCTTTTGCATAGGCCGCTCCCGTGCTCCCACCTCTAGGGTACTTGGTGGAACATTGAAAAAAGCAGTGTAGGTCATGCAAGACACAATCCATTCCAAGTTTATATAGTTGAATAGTTGTCAAACTCATGCAACAACTATTCCTTGAAATGAGTGTTAGAATTACAAGGGCTACACATATCTTGAAAGCTCAATGCTTCAATAATCACAATTTTATCAGTAAATTTGCATGTAATTTATGATGCAAAAAATATATCCAAATGAAATTTTCTCCAAAAATCGTTCAGTGTTAATTTTTTTTTACTATGCTTTAGCTATCTACCAAATATATGAAATGAATGAAGAACATAGCACTCTGTTTGATACAAATAGAAGCACAATTATGAATATTCTACAAGCAACCAATCTAATATGCTATAGATTCTGATGTAGTCTCTAATTTTTTTATTTTTATTTTGAGAAGATACTGTCAAAGACAGTGACTGGAAAACTTGGTCAGGGGCCCAACAATGTCTACTCATAATGCAACTAATATTTAAACTGCAATTGAAACATGTCATGAAATGTAGTATTCTTTTATAAAGGTGTTCATGATGAGCTACTCAAGAAGGAAAAATCACCAGAGTGCTTGTCTGAAGAGCAACCAACTATTTGTAGATTTTGCATAATTCATGTAACTATGAAACAATGATCTAAGTACACACATAATGGCTACAATTTGTATTCAATTTCTACACTTTTTGTTTTCCTCTTCATTTACACACATTATCAATTCCATAAGTTTAGAGACTTAGCATACAAAGATTGGAACTTTGCCTCTTCAAAGGGACAAGAAAAAGATTCTCTTCAAATGCTAGAAGAGGCATACCAAAATATAAGTAATAATCCATAGAATGTGAAGCACATTAACTTACCATTCAATCGTATTTTATAGTGTCACAAATATTCCCAATTTTGTAAAAATCAGACATTTTAGAAATAAAGTAAAAACAAAGTACACAGAAAAACAACAAAGTTTGTCAAAAAAGAAAAGAAAATTCAAAATAGTCAAAACAATAGCACATATAGACATGCACGCACAACTTAATACAATTTTCCACCAAACTAAACCCCTTTCCTAGAGAGGTACCTCCTGAGAGTTGGCTCATACTAAATCTTGATGGGGCAGCTAGGGTCCAAGCACACAGATCTGGGAATGATGGGGTAACAATGCATCACAATGATAGTATCATTTTTTCTTTCTCCATTGGAATATCAAACAAAAGTTGAATTTGACGCTCCAATTTAGGGATTAACTTAAGAACTGAATAAGGAAATGATACACTCAATATTGAAAGGGACTCTACCCTCCGGTAATCGGGTTTCATATAAATGGGATATCTGGGATTCGAGTATTCAAGGTCTCTCAAAGGAAATTAACTATCTTGTTGCAAAGATTCCTATAATAATGTTTTCCTATGTAACAAGATGGTACAATAAAATGAGGAACCAGATAGGTAACTAAGGAGATCATTTGGGACTAAACAAAATTTAAGTGAGAATTCAAACCACTCCATGTTGAAAGAAAATAAGAGAATGTGCGACACATGTGGATGTATGGGAATATTTGCACCTCTAGTCATGTTAAATGTACAATTATCTCAAACTTGTTAGCTCACCAAGCCATGGTGGCATCACTTCCATGATACATCCAAAAGTAAGTGACTATATCATGTGATGTGGCCTAAGGTTATAAAAGGTTGAGAAAACAACCAGAGAATGTAAGGGATTGACAATGAATGGAGTTGAACAAAGAGGATTGACATCATGAAGCTAAGGTTGTTAATAACATTAGGTTTAAATGGAAAATTCTACTGAAGCTCATAAAGGATAATGATGAAAATTTCACAGATGGAAAAATGACAACCCTGGAGGACATCATAACAAATGACAACCAGAATATTAATAATAGACGAAACCATTTCAATCTTGACCAAGGTATTGGCAGTTCAAATATCTAAGAGAGTCGCGGGGGGGGGGGGGGGGATGTAGCAAACATCAGGGCCATAATTTTTAGTGATGATGGATGAGAGCCAAGGTTGTAGGCCATCATATTCACAACCAAAATATGAAGAGGTTTCTTCATTTTTAAATTTAACAAAAGGATTATTTTTCTTTGAGCTTTGATGGGTAATGCCACATAAGTTTTAGAAATTACAATAGAACCTAACTTCACACAATATGTTTTGTTTTTTCAAAATGGAACTGGATCCTTTGACTCCTTTTCATTTTTATTTTTGTTATTGGGTGCAATTTGAGGTTGTGGTTTTCTGTGAATTATTAAGGGTTACAGTGATGTTTTAGGATTATCTATGAGTCTAGTCTAATGGACCATGTTTGGCACTGCCCAAAATAATTCCACAAAATTATTGAAGAGGAGGGGAGTGAAAGGAAAAAACTTGACTCTCTACGTACCCTGAAGTCTAGGCAGCCCCAACCTGTACAACTGTCTATTGTGTCAAAGCCCAAAAAGAATTGTAATACCAGAAGGAAATTTAAAGTAATCCATACAAATGGATCATTACTGAGAATTCTTTGAAATAAAATATATCTGGTTGGGAGTTGAGGTAGGAGTTGTGAGTGTTGTGTTTTATGGAGTTTTTGGGTGAAAAACTAATTTTCATAGCTTTCCGCACAATGGTTGTGGTAGTTGACACTGTTTTCAAATGAGAAATCCAATTCTATATGTTTGAATGTGTTGATGAATTGGGAGTGCTTGAGGTTATATTATATGGGGGTTAATGGATGGTTATGTCAAATTCAACTTAATTTATTTCATGTATAAAAGGAAAGGTAAATAAACATAATCATCAACACAATATAGAAGCAATCACACACACTAAAAACCATAAGAAATACCCTAGGAAAACCCCAACTCCAAGGAAAAACTTGGCAAACGAAATTCCATGAAACCCTGGCCAAGCTAGTAAACCCTTGACACATTACAACAGAGAATAATAAGCTATTTACAATATTATTTCCATCCAAATATCATTGGAACAATACCATAGGCCCGAAACCACTAGCTATAGAGTATCATTCCCAAGTCAAAGTTAATCATAACAATTGGATCCCCTTAACTGGATTTGTTGTAACCTTGTTTGGGCAGTTGTTAATTTGGTTTTACCATAAATATAATATTAAAAAATTATTTTATCTGCTTTACATTAGAAGTGAGTCGAGACTGTGTTGAGTAGATTTAACATGTGGCTCTTCTATCAAGAGAATATGTTTAACATCGTTCATTATTTTTATTTCGACCATGGTTTAGTATGTGCTGCTGGAGACAGTGCTTCCTATGAAAGAGTTGCTGAGTTTGGTGATGATGTTGTCATTGTTGTGTAAGTTTCCATTTTTTTTCTAGATTAATTGATGGTTTTTTAGGAAATCACTTCCAACACTTTGCATTTTTTGTGGCTGATTGAGTTAAAAGTTCTTAATTCTGGTTGATTAGCTGATCAACACCTAGTTTTTCTCTATTCGATTGTCACTTTTTCATAGCTTATTGTACCCATACCTGTAAGGCTAAACACGTAGGATTTAAGGATACTCTTGCCAATGACTTGTTTGCTCCTATTTTGAAAGTATAGATTAGTAGTTACACTGATACATTGATTGATGATTTTTTTATGTTGTTTGGAAAATTTCCCCTTAACCATTATGGTCCATGAACCATGAGTGCACATATCTGTCTCTAAATGTTCTCTAGGTTCCTGCAGGTTTTGATTGACAAGACTGGACTTAATCCAGTTATAGTTGGTGATATTAAATTTCTCGGTCTCAAATATAAATCTGTAAAAAAGGTTTTTGATTGCCTTACGAATGAAGGGCCCGTGCACCATGAATTTTATATAAATACGGTGCAAAATTATTTTCAAACATTCTCTCTTTCTCTCGGGTCCTCAAAATCAAATAGATCCATTAACCTCAGAACAAATGAATGATCAATATATTTGTTGGCCACTTTTGCATCAGTCTCAAGAGATGCTACGAACCTGAGGAGGAAATCATAGACAAACTGTAGATGTGACTAAGCAGGCTCCAAGGGTATCACCTCCTCTTCTGGATCAAAACCTTCAATAGAAGGTGGTGTTGGTGTAGGTCTTAATGTCAAAGTTCTGAAAAAATTGGAAAAAAACATCTTAGCAATCTCCTCCATTATTGTTACATTGATCCTGCAACTACCTGAAATGATGAAATCCACAAGGTCCAGTAGGTTTTGGTGTTTAATTTCCTTTTCTCTCACATTTTTGTAGGGGTCGGTGAAATAAAAAACAACAGAACATAGGCTCAATTTTTTGATGAGAAAATTTGTTAAATTTTAAATATGTTCTATGCTAGATGAAAATTTACTATAAACTTCTAGGGCTCAATGAAAGTAAGATGCAGATATAACATACCAATAGATCGATGGAAGACAAGCCAAAACAAAGATAAAGAGTGGTGGCATTATGAAGATCAGTAGGATGCTTCAACCAACAAAGTCTTCATAAGGTCATCCTCCCACACATGTCACACAACCGCAAGATGTCTCATCAAGAATACTCCACCAAGCTGCTGCACCAAGAAGCCCTGAATATAGAACCAAGAACGCTGCTCCATCACCATCCACGAGAGAAGAAAATGCCTCCACCAAATGTGTGTGTAAAATGAACTCCAAGTCACTCCAATATATAGGCATCTGTGGTGGTGTGTGACGCATCTCTTATGCCTGTGGGATAAATCAGGCTGACCTTGCACATGTGGAATAAATTCAAAGTACATGTTCTTCTCATGTGATTAAGATGATCTTTAGATCGATCTTCCACCTCTCTGAAAGAGGAATCCAATAAAAATATTGGCATCGTCATTTGGCATAACAACATGGAGTTTGGACCTAGTTGCCCAAAATTAACACTCCCTCTCAATTAGGGAGAACTCCATCCACCAGTGCCATCCAAACATCGTGCATCATCCCGTTGTAACTTCCTTTGCTGAATTCTTCATTTAAAAAAAAAAGGTGAGTCACAAAGACATCACTCCCGGCTAACCCAAAGTTAGCTCAGAGGTCTGAAACCTATATATGACTCAAAGGAGTCACATACCAACCCGAAGTTGGTTTAACTGACCCAAATTTAGTTGGAGGTCTGAAACCTCACTAGAGTTGATCCTAGATCAAGTGGTTGGACACGTGCCATCCTAGACATAGAGAGTAAGACAATCTCTGAAGCGTCCATCAGTCTTGATATGGTCTCTATTCACATTTCCCACCTCATTAGCCAAATGAGAGGTACTACCCATGAGTTTGAAACTCTATGAGTAGGATGCATACGGGGCATAGATCGTTGAGAGGTAAACCAAGTCAATATCATCACGGTGGGGTAGAAGCACACCAACAAGGTTCGGCAAGCCTAGCCCTGTGGTTGCTTATAGCTTCAAGCAGCTATCCCCAAAGCCCTCCTGGAGCTCCCAGAGCTCATCATCCAATAGGACCCTCCAAATGGGTCGTTCCATGATTGCAAGATTCTCACAAAAGGTTAGGAACATGAACTTCCCCAAGGGCTTTGTGAGAATATCCGCGACCTGCTCATCAGTTCCTATATTATCGAGCCTTACGACACCTCGTTGTACCATATCCCGAATAAAATGGTACCAGACATCAACATGCTTGGATCGATCGTGGAACACGAGATTTTGTGACAAATGAATCCCCCTTTGGTTATCACAAAGGATAATGGTGGCATCTAGAACATGCTTGAACAACTCACTAAAGAGCTTTCACAACCAAGTGGCTTCACAATAGGCCATACACGCTGCAATGTATTTGTGCTCAGTGGTGCTCAAAACTACCGACTTCTGCTTCCTGCTCGAAGTAGACCCAAGTGTGAAGCATCATCCAGATGTGCTCTTGCGATCCATCACACTGCCTGCCCAACCCACATCAGCATATACACGAAGTTTGAAATTCTCGGCAGTGTATCTCAACCCATGGTCTATCGTGCCTCAAAGATATCTCATAGAGTTTCTCTGCACCAACCCAGTGAATTTTATGAGGATCAACCATGTGTTGGCTCAAAGTGTTCACTACACAACATATGTCCAGACAGATGTTCCCTAAGAACATCAGGGCCCCTACGAGTTGAAAATACTTGTTAGGATTTTCTAGCATAGGCCCAACAACGCTTTCACTCAAATTCTTAAATTTGAGTTCCATCGGTGTTGACACGAACTTACAGTCCACCATACAAAATCTTTCCAGTAACTTCACAATATATTTTCCTTGAGAGAGGAAAATCTTGCCAAGTCTTTGCTAGACCTACAGGCCTAGGAAGTAATGTAGAGGTCCTAGGTCCTTCATCTCGAACTCAGAAGTGAGCTCCCTCTCCCACTGATGAATGAGAGGGTCAACACCTATTAGGAAGATATTTTCCACATAGAGAACTAGAATGAGAGGCTTTTCTCTATCAATCTTGAAGTAAAGGGTTCAGATCAGCATTATTTCTAGTGAAGCCCAACTTCATCAAGTAGCTATCTATCCTCTCGTACCAAGCCCTAGGGGCTTGCTTCAACCCATAGAGGGATTTCTTCAACCTGCATGCATGAGAGTCTCTATCCAAGACTTCAAACCCCAGAGGTTGCTCCTCATACACCTCTTCCTATATCGAACCATGCAGAAAAACAGTCTTCACATCTATCTAATGTAGACTCTATCGTTGCGTAGCGTAAGGGAAATAATAGATCAGATGGAAGTATATAGGATCATAGGTTCAATTATATCATCATAATCTATGCCTTCCTTTAGAGAGAATCCTCGGGCAACAAATATTTCCTTGTACTTTTCAGCACTCCTATCATATCCATGCTTGATCTTTTAGAGCCATTTCGAGGTGACAACATCTTTGTCCTCTAGTCAGGGGACCATATCCCAGACATCATCCTTCATAATGGACTCGTACTCTTTGTGTATAACATCCTTGCAGACTTGATGCTTTACGACTTCTTCAAATGATCCGGGCTCACATTGTACTCATGGATGCTAGATACCCTTGGTATCTATATGGCTTCTTGCTTTCCCGGAATGTCCCCCTCTGGGGCCATATGACTCTCGACATCCTTAAAAGTGCCTTTGAGCCATGAGGGTCTCTTCGTCTTTCTTCCATCAACGTTATTTTCTCAGGAACATATACGGTTGTGGTCTCCCTCTTAATTCCAACTCCTTTTCAAGGGTGCCATTATTAGTCCTTAGAATCTTGATCTTCTTCTTCAAGAAATATATCCAGACAAGAAGCATATCTGATAAATCAGAATGTACCAACTACTAGACATCAGATTGTGATACTTGAGGGAAAAATAAAGTCCCCCTTTTTATACTTTCCCGCGGCACAACTCTGATATATTCCTTGATGATTATTTTGAATTTGGGCATCCCAGACACCAACTTCCTTTCCTCAGAAAGGGATTTGTAATCATAGACCTGAATCTTACTCACCCACTTTCGAGGTCGTACAAGAATCATAGCCATATACTGCCATATACTGCCATATATCTGTTATACATATTGACAGGTATCATACATTGTCATATCTTTGATTTCAGTGTTGCCAAAATAATATCATACACATCACTATTGTATTTATCACAACCATACAGAATGGAGGATATCAAACTTCATGGTTATGTATATTTTTTCATATGCCTTTGAAGATACCACAGATCAAGATCATATAGATTCTTCGATATGTCACTATCCATATCTTCCTACACAGCATGAAAAAATACGATGACTTACTCGTTGAAGATGCACTCCACTTGCATCCCTTTGGTCTCTTGTCCTTTCCGTCCACTTCCCTTGAACACCTGGAAGGTCCTTGGCCACCTATGCACACAGAGAATATGCTTCTCCAATGCCTATGCCTTAGATGTTCACAAGGTCCTCCGCTACTTCAGATATACTTTCACAACCAACTCTTCAATTTTCCTTCTATTAATGACAAATCTCCACTAAGGTTATTGAACATAGCCCTATATTAGTTTTCCCTATAAAAGTGGTGTTCCACATCAAAAGCACTATTCATTGGGTCTTAAACAAACTTCCTGCATATGATAACTTAGTTGCTACTGAGTCACTAATATTAGGCTCCACAAATCTGCCTTATAACAGTGGATTTCTTCTCCAAGTCTCACTGTACATAGGCACCAATCATCGAGCATCTCAAAGTTACTTTACTTGCTCCAATGTGAATGTACATAGCCTTCAACACATTATCACTACTCACCTTAGTAGGAAAGACCTCTCGTTCCAACCCTTAACTCCTTGAGCATGTACATGATTAAGCTCCGTCCTCGCCCTAGCTATTCTGCAAGCCTTATAGTCTCTTTATCCAGCGAATACAAGGGTCTTGACCCTCCTTTAGTGCATAGACATAAACACGGCACTAACATAGAAATATACCACTTCTCTATGCTCAGAACCACATCTCAAATGATGAAACCTCCTCTCCTTTACATACACGGTGAACTTGTTATGAGAGGAGGCACCTATAGCTCTACGTTAGGGTAGTTTTGACCCTCAAAACACCATCTACAGGCCTGTGGGCTAGTCATCATAGGTGGGTCCCTTTGTCGACCTATTTCAGGAGGATTTGCTACAATTTTCTTGCCCAGAATTAACAAGTCTTCACATCAGTACAAAAAATCCGAGTTGTGATACCTCCACAAATATTATTACCACAGGTGACTGTCCATAACAATAAGCTACATGACTACACAAAACTAAAACATCGTGCCTCTGAAAACTAGTGATCCGAGCCTCTGCACACAAGTCATTGTTTGAGGTGGCTGTGACTTCAATAAGATCAAGCTTGAGATGATTTTTTTTGTCCATGTCTGAGCTGTACACAAAAATACTAACCAAAGGTCCAGGACTGCTAACAGGTTTGTTATTTGCAGTGGTAACAAATCCGAGTTCATGTAGGATTGAGTATCCTCAGTTATACAATTTCACAAATGATACCTGTCAAAAGATGGTTATTCCAAGGTTATGATATATAGGTGTTAAGTTCGAGTTTATCAGGAGATCCGAGTTCTTGAGTTTTTTACTATTCACAAGTTTTGTATGTAAGTCCAAGATTCTCCAACAGTCCGAAATACATAGTGACAGTACTCCTGAAGATCTCAATGTTCTCCACTGTCTGAAATACAATGATCACGGCGTTGAAGGTATAATTATTTTCCACAGTCCGCAATACACAGTCCTGAAGGTGTCTTGAAATTTTTACACAGTCATCAATACAAGCCTTCTTTGGCTGCGGTGCTCCAAAGTAAAGCACCTCTTCCTCCACGTTGCCCGTTTCTAGGCCTTTACACCTAGATGCTGCCCTTAAATGGCCTATAATATTTGGCTATGGTCTGTGGTCTAGAAAAACAGTTAGCTATGGCTACGGTCCTCCCTTAGACATCACCCAAACTGCCTAAGAAATATCCTTGTCTTATGCCTCTCTTCCTCGGCCACCTGGCCAAAAAACTCAACCCTTAAACAACACCCAAAAAAAATCTTAAAACAACTGATGTCTCCTACAACAATCGGCCGCCACTACAGAAATTCCCATGCTGTCCCTAGGCCTCCTTCACGCTGTCTTAAGTCTGCTTCTAGCTGCGTATAGGCTTCTCCAATTTCAGAGATCACTTAAGGATATATTTCCCATACTTCGGATTTTAAGGGAAGGGATATCCATGTTGAAGGTTAGGGCACCAACCAACCCCAATAGACCTAAAAAAAAGGTCTCCTAACTCAACCTTTCCAGCAATGTTTCTTGGCCTTCTTCCAGCAGCTCGGTCACCTGAAGATAATCCTTATCTCATTGCCCTAGATTCTCAAATATTTGGGCTTTCTCTTCTCCTAGCTCTGATACCATGTTAAATTATGAAGATGTTCTATGCTAGACGCAAATTTACTATAAAATTATAAGGCACAATGAAAATAAGATGCAGATAGAACATACCAATCGATCGATGGAATACAAGCCAAAACAAAGATAAAGAGTGGTGGTGTTACGATGATCGACATGCTGCTTCAACCGGAATTTCTTCATAAGGTCAGCCTCCCACACGTGTCACACAACCCCAAGAAATCTCATCAAGAATACTCCACCAAGACGTTGCACCAAGAAGCCCTAAACACAGAACCAACAACGTTGCTCCATCACCATCCAAGAGAGAAGAAAATGCCTCCACCAAATGTGTGTGTAAAATTAACTCTAAGTCTCTCCAATATATAGGCATTTGTGGCGGTGTGTGACACATCTCTTATGCATGTGGGATAAATCAGGCTGACCTTGCACATGTGGAATAAATTCAAAATATATGTTCTGCTCATTCGATCAAGATGACCTTTAGATTGATCTTGCACCTCTCCTAAAGAGGAATCCAGTAAAAATATTGGCATCGTCATCTGAGCATCACAACATGGAGTTTGGACCTAGTTCCCAAAAATTAACAAAATTTTCTCTGTTAGAGTTGGGCACATCCCTGAAAAAGGGTAGAGGTTCATAGTTGTTGCTGAAATATTTTGAGCTTCCATTACTCAAAACAGACGCAAGGGGCAATTTATTCCCATAATTATAAAAGATGACATTTGAATAAATCCTCCCACCTAAATGAGTGCACAAATCTGTCTCTAAATGTTCTCTAGGTTCCTGCAGGCATTGGTTTAAAAGACTAGACTTGATCCAGTTGAAGTTGGTGATATTAAATTTCTCAGTCTCAAATATAAATCTGTAAGAAAATTTGTTGATTGCCTTACGAATGAAGGGCCCGTGCAAGTGATTTTCAGACATTCTCTCTTGTTTTCAACGAGGAAACTGCATTGACGTCACCCATGGATGCACTTCACAATAAAAAGGATGTGCAACCACTTTTTTCCTTCATAAATGTGGTCATATTTGGTCCATTTGGATCCCTTCTCAACTGGACACCACACAACTCCCACAATGTATGGTCTTGGAATGGGAGCTAGTGCAGAAAGGGCACGAACAGAGTGGTGGCCATAAAACTTGCCGACTTGGGATTACAAGGTAGTCTTTCACCATATCTCAGTAGCCTTTCATTATTAGTACTTTCAATCTTTTTGGTAATTATCTGTCAAGAACAATTCCACTGGAGTTGGGTCAGCTAAAATCTCTTGGATTACTAGAACTTAGCTATAATATGCTCTTGGTTCCTATTCCAAGATCATTGTCTAATTATGCGGGTCTTCAGTGGCTCTGAATTTCCGTAAACAACTTGACAAGGACTATACCAACAGAATTTGACCGTCTAGTCAATTTTGAACATCTCTGCTTGTCAGAAAATAATATTACTGAAAGTATTCCAATTTCACTAAGAAACTACACATCTCTACAAGACCTGATCATTGGAAACAACAATATCACTGGTCCGATCCCTTCTGTTTTGGGTTTGATCAGAAATCTATCATATCTTCACGTTGAAAACAACTCTATATCTTGCCACATTCTTTTTTCCCTCAAAAAATGCATGTTTCTCCAAGATTTTTCCATTGGATACAACAATCTTACTGGACCAATACCTTCAGGTTTTGGTATGCTCAGAAATCTATCTTATCTGTACTTTGAAGGAAACTCACTAAGTGGTCAGATCCCTCCATCTCTTGGAAATTATACTCATCTGTGGTATATTTCCTTTTCTCACAACAGTTTGAGTGGAAGAATTCATTTTGA
This sequence comes from Pinus albicaulis, assembly GCA_034641835.2. Lineage (NCBI taxonomy): Eukaryota > Viridiplantae > Streptophyta > Pinopsida > Pinales > Pinaceae > Pinus > Pinus albicaulis. Next base: position 386,007,632 of record CM076569.1, on the reverse strand, counting down.
ATTGGGCTTGCTGCAAAAATTAGAATGCCTGTATCTACAAACAAACAAATTCGAGAATGCCATTCCTCCATTTTTGGGAAACCTCTCTTCCCTACAGATTTTATTTTTTGGGGACAACAGATGGTCCAAAAGTGTACCACTTGAGTTGGGAAGCTTAGAAACATTGGTAAACTGTCTATTTACGGTCCCAGAAATATTTCAGGTGTGATCCCATCTGAAATAGGAAATTACAGCAATCTCGAATGGTTGGATTTAGGAGCCAACAATATTCATGGATCCATCTCGAAAAGTATATTTCAGCTCCCCTGTCGACCTTAAGTCTGCTTATGAATAATATGAGCGGTGATATAGCTAAATCCATTACAAATTTGAGTCAATTTAACTCCCTAGTTCTAGGAATAAATATGTTCTCGGGTTTCATTCTTGAATTCATTACCATATTGAATCAGTTAGCCTATTTAAATCTTGGTACAAATAGGTTAAACGAGATCATACTTCAGGGTATTGGTAGTTTAAGTATGCTGGAAAACCTTTAATTTGATAACAATCGTTTAACAGGTGGTATACCCCAAGGAATTTTCAATTTAACCCAGTTGATCTAGGTAAATTTGGGTGGAAATAATTTCACTAGACGCATAACAAAAGAATCCATTACAAAATTTACTCAATTGTCCTTCCTACATCTAGGTTCAAATATTCTCATCGGTGGCATACCAAAAGTCATTATAGAGTTGAGTAACTTGACCTTCTTACATCTAGGTTCCAACATGTTAGGTGGTAGCATACCTGAAGGCATTGGTAATTTGAAAAAGCTTCAAAATCTCTACTTGGATACTGACAATATCACAAGTACAATCCCTGAATGTATTGAACAATGTGTGGAGCTGCAACAGTTAGATTTGTTCGAAAAAAAGTTGAATGGAACTATCCCTGATTCTATAGGGAACTGCAAGTGTTTGATGGTTTTGACACTTATGGATAACTTGCTTTCACGTATTCTACCATCAATTTTAAAAAGGTCTACAAAATTGTAGAGACTAAAGGTATCTGAAAACAACCTTAGTGGAGCTCGAGTCATAGACTTTCTAATGTCCATGAAAGTCATTCATGCTTATTCTAATAACATTTTTGGGATAATGCCTGAATCGTTGGCCATTTGTACCCAACTTCAGCTACTGGATTTAAGCAAAATATGGATTAACAGTGGAGCTTCCTCAATACATTGCATTTTTAATAACTTAAAAGTTTAAAGTCTGGGTTATAATAGGTTCTTTGGTGTTATTCCTCAATAGATTACAAATATCACACATTTTTCAAGTGTTCGATTTACCCAACAATAAATTTAGTGGAAGAATGCCATCCAACCTTCAAATACTTGAGGGGTTCAAAATTATTGGGTCTTCCCAACTTAGCAGTAATACACTCTATGAGGATTTGAGGATTGTAATGAAAGGAATTGAATATTATTTAACATATGTGATAGCTACAAATACCATATTTGACTTGTCTAGCAACAATCTTACTGAATAAAAAAACCTTTAAAGGTTTCTTTCTCTAATAATGATCGAAGTTGGTAGAGATATTTTCCACAGACAATGAAAATCATTGTTGTCGTGTGTAAATGAAAAATACACATTCGAATTTTATATGAAAGTGGAAGCATTACAAGAGTTGCTATAAAGTAATGAAGTGATGAGCATGGAGAGAAGGGAAAAAAAGAGTGAAATATGATGACCGAAGCAAAACGATGGAAGAAGCAAAGCGATAGCAGATGTAGAATAAAGCTGCAAGCACACCCTCTGAATGAAAGGATAAGTTATAGAACAGTGGAAGTGAAAACCCTTCAAGCCCAATGATGGCAGCACAAATTACAAGCGACTTTCTTGGATTTCTTGGAGTGATTGACCTTGCAGACCCTCATTCAATGAAATGGCATAAGAAATCATTAATCTAGCTATTTATCTTACTAAAAAAATGAAAAACATTTTCCAGTGCACTGACCCTACAGCCAACAATCAAAAGTTTTTTTAAAGAATAGAGAATCCCTACGAGGGCAAGGCCATCTGATATTATAAGTTTTGTGACATATATTTCTAAAATGTCTTAAGTAATGATTCCTTATCACAACCAAGGGATTGACTCTTAAGATACAACACCCACCTGAAAGGGGATGTCGTTGGTTGAGCTGTGTAGAGCCCGATTATAATTGTGCTGTACATAGGGAAGGCTCTCATCCCATGTGCATGGATGATTTGAATTGTACATGCACAAAATATGTACGATCATCCTATTGACAACCTTTGTCTGGCCATCAGTTTGGGGATGGAAAGTTGTGGACTTGGTGAGCTTGGCATCCACCATTGACCTGAGGTTGAACCAAAATGTGGTGAGGAACTTGCTATCCCAATCTGAGATGATAGACTGTGGGATCCCAAAGTGCACCCACACTTTTTCAAAGAAGAGTTTAGCAGTGGTTTTTGCTATGATATTCTTCTTGCAGACCGCCATAATGGCCATCTTCTAGAATCTGTCGATGACCACGAAAAAAAAGTTGTTTCCATGCTTAGTAGAAGGAAGGCCCGACATGTAATCCATGGAGATGGATTATCAAGGTCGACTAGGGGTATAGAGGCCTTGCTTCTTGATGGTCGATTTGGCAATGGCCCAAGCAATGCAGGATCTGATGTACTTCGCGACATCTTATCAAAGGTTTGGACAATAGAAATAATTTTGCAGTACTGCACCTGTTTTATCGACCCCAAAATTCCTAGTGACCCAACTTTAGTGCGCTTCCCAAATCATCTTGTCACACTCGCTTGAAGGAACACAAATGTGTCTCAGGTGACATAGCAGTGCATCATGGAGGTGAAAATTTGGAACTTGCGTACCCTCCAAGAGTGTCTTGTATGTGTGGCTGAATTCCGGATTTCTCTTGTGGAGAAGCAGTCAATCAAAAGTCTCGTGCCCACAAGATTTGAGAACGGTGGTTAGTGCAATGATTGGTGGTCGGTTGAGGCAGTTTGCAACATTATTGGTGATGCCCTTCTTGTAATTGATGTTCAAATGAAACTGTTACAGATATGTGGACCACTTCTGATGGAAATCGTTCTGCAACTTCCCTTGTGTCTATATGAATTGTAGGGGTTGGTGGTCTGTGTGGACAACCGTTTCCTTACCCAAAAAGTAATTTTTCCATTGTCGGCAAGCCTGCAAATGGAATATATTTCTTTGTCATAAGTGGGATACTTGCGGACTGTTTCGAACAATGTCTCACTGTGATATGCCACTGGATGCCCCTATTGAGTAAGAACTACCCCAATAGCATAGTCATAGGCATCTGTCTTGATCTCAAATGGTTGTAGCAAGTCTGGTAATGTGAGCATTGGAGAATAGAAGAGGTGATGTTTCAATTCTATGAACGCCTTCTATTGATATTCCAACAAAAATAATTTTGCTTTCGCTCCTCCCATGGTGACTTGACTCAAAGGCCAAGTGATATGAGATAACCCGAACACAAACCTACGGTAGAAATTAGCAAGTCCCAGAAAGTTGCGAAGCTTTGTTAGAGTGGTTGGGGCTAGGAAATACCGAATGACTTGGATCTTGGTTGAATCCATATGCATGCCCCGCTCATCAATAATGTATCCCATATACTAAAGCTGGGTCATGCCAAAAGTGCACTTCTCCAAATTGGCACACAAATTGTGTTGCCGCAGTGTTTGGTGGACCCACCAGATGTGGTGGAGGTGCTCTTCCCAAGTCTGGTTGAAGATGAGGATGTCATCCAAGTACAATACTACAAATGAGTTGGTGAATGGCCACAAAATGTCGTCCATCAGCCTCATGAAGGTTACGGGAGCATTTGTTAACCCGAAAGGCATGACGATCCATTTGAAAAGGCCCTCCTTGGATTTGAAGGTAGTCTTCCACACATCAGAGGGTTCAATTGGTACCTGGTGATACCTGGACTTCAAGTCGATATTGCTTAAATATTTTTCCCCTTTCATTTGGTCTAGAAGGTTATCAATTTGTGGGATTGGGTACCTATTTCAGACAGTGCTCTTTTCATCGGCCGATAGTTAATACAGTATCTCCAAATCCCATCCTTCTTCTGCATCAAAATGATCGGGATACCATAGGGCAATGAAATCGACTAGATGTGACCTTTATGTAATAGCTCCTGAATCTTCCTCTTGATTTCATCGTTCTCCAGAATAGAGCGTCGATATATCAGTGCATTGGGAAGTGGCATGCCTCGGGTTAGATCGATGGGGTGCTTGACTTGACAGTGCAAAGGCACCCCTACAGGTGAGGTGAAGATGCCCCCGTACTCCTCCATGACCTTTTACATTTGCTATTTTCATGCGGAGGAGCCCTGTCTGGAGATTGTGGTCACAATATTCTTCTTTCCATGAGGTCGAATCATCTGGAAAAAAAATTTCCCGGTTTTGGAAATGATCTTATCGCATTGTTTTGCAGTAGCCAAAGAGATAGCGATAGGCAATGGTACCTCTGGTATCTCGTACAAATTATTTCCAAAAGTTACAATAACAAGATGAGGTCTGGACTCATACACAGCATGTCGCTTCCACAAGTATGGTTGGCCTAATAATACATCACAAACATCAAGAGGAGAAAAGTCACATAATACTTCATTTGTGAAGGGCTTAATGTTGAAGGGAAGGCGACACTGCTGGCTGACACAGATTTGGGTGTGCGGTGGTCAACAAGCCCAACTGCTTCATGACCTCTGCTGAAATGAGGTTCTTTTAGCTCCCATTGCTAACAATGAACTGTAGTGGGGAACCGTTTACCCACATCTTGGAGTGAAAGAGACGATCCTCCTCCTCTGGATCTTCCGGTTCCTCCTTCTTGATCTTTGTGGTGGAAACAGTGGCTTTGGGATCTGCATCGATAATTTGCTTCCCTTTGTCATTCCCCTTGTCTAGTTTTGATTCAGAGTTGAAGCATGCATCTGATTCAGAAGCCTTCACCTCGGCCACCAGTGTCTGCTTTCCCCGACAGTCACTTGTGTTGTGAGTGGAGCTCTTATGGAACTCACACCACTTTCTCGTGTCCCTCAGCTTCATGATGTTGTTCATTGCTTCCAAATTTTGCAGGTTTTATTGGGCCGCCATGCCTTTGATTTTTCCTTTGTTCTACGGTTTGGGAGCACCTTTCCCTTGCTTTTAATTCGCAGATCCAAAGTCTCTCTTCTTTCGTTTGAATTTCTGCTCAATATTGGCAGCATACATGTATGTCATACCAAGCCAGGAGATCTCGAGGAACTCCATTTCCTCTTGAATGTATATGTGCAGAAAACTATGGTACTTCAGCACCAAATTGTTTTCTGAATCTTTGATACCCAACTTTGTGCGCAGGGTGTGGAACAGATTTGTCAGCTCGTGCACATCTTGATCCCTCTGTTGCCACAGTGTAGTCCATTGCATGCACTTGTCCTCATATCTCCCTACGGGATAATATTGTTCTTTGATGGCATCTCAAAAATAATTCCAAGTGGGTATGACTGAGAATAGAGAGGTTTCCCCCTCGTCCCTTTTCTCACAGTAGGTTTCCCACTAGTCCTTGACATGGGGGATGACTTTGACGAGTGCAAAAATATTTTTCTCCCGGTCGGAAAAGTCATGAACCGAGAAATATAGTTATAATAGATTCAACCATCTATCTATGACATCTGCATCTGTTTTACCCTCAAATATGGCAATGTAAAAGTTTACTTGTACCTTAAAATGAGTTGGGCCTCCATAGTGGCCGCTAGATGCAGATGTGCCACCATTGGGCAGTCGTTGAAGGATCTAGGCAAAATTATTCATCATCGTGTTCCTTCGTTTTTCGAGGGCCTCCTTGAGCAATATTTTGATAGGATATCCTTCTCCCTCGTATTTCTTTTCATCCCCCATGGGAGCTTGTCGAGGTTTGCGAGGTTGATCTTGCAAAGGTTCAACCAGATCGATCCCTAAATCCTTATACCCCGACCTCATTGGGGAAATGCAAAGAACGATCAAGAAATAACAGACCCCTATGATACCACTAGTCCAAATTTATGCAGGAACACAACATAATCCACATATAATCATAAATACAATGATGCAGCGGAAATAACACTTCATTTCATTAATATCAAGAACTGAAATTTGTTTATAGACAAAATGAAAATAAACTAGCTAGGACGTTGGTCGCTTATCTCTGAGAAGAGAGGTAGTGGCTACAGGCCTTTAAATTGTGTTACAATGAGGATATAGTGCATATTTATTATTGAGAAACAATGGAAAACCCTAAACATCCAAAAACCTAACCCTAGGTGATTAAGTGCCAAAACTATGGGTCTCGTTTGGGTAAATTGGTACATCAACTTCCCGAGGACGTAACTTTGGCATATGATCTTCGTTTGAGACAAACAGTACCTCATTAGAAAGATCTATCCGAGCAATAAAAATTTTGATGCAATTAAAATCAAAGAAAACTTCCATGTTGCTCCCAGTTTTCCCAGTAAATTTCGTTTAGGGCCTCAAAACTGCTCAGGAAGTTGAGGACCCGAAAAACTGCTAAAAATTGTAAACTATGCTACAATTAAGGAAATTGATAAATTGAAAGAAACAATGGTGGGCCCCCATGTGGAATAGGTGGGTGGCCATGAATATCCACCTAGATCAACACCATAACACACACATTTTTAACATTATTCTCATTATAAAGTCAATTGAAGTTGTGCATATTTGAAAGGCTCAGTCAAATGTGAAGAGGCACATGTAGTCCAAGTTGATTATTTTCTGGTTAAATTTTCGTTTAATATTCAGAATGATAATCACCAGAGTTTTTTCCCACTAACCTAAGGCATAATATCCAAGTTGATAAAACTTGGATAAACTAGTGGTAAGAGAGAAGTATATGTATGCAGAAAGTAAAGTTGTATTGATTTGGAAATTAAAAGCATTCTTTCGCCTCCATTAATAACTATTACACATTGTTGTTTATTCGGTGCACTTGTTATGGATCAAATTGAAAAATTATTAGAGTTATTGAGAAATATAATAGTGTCTACTACTCAAATCATGGTGATAGTTAACAAGAACACTCTCTGTGATATTAAAACTTGTCTGTAGTATAAACAGGGGAAGGTATATTTTTTGGATCTTGAATCTCAACTTCAGTGAGCATAATTACAATAATGGAGTCGTCATTATGAACCTGTTTTTGTTCAACACATTGAAACAAACTCCCATAAGTAAAAATTCAAGAATGTTGCAGTTCATTTAGATCCAATGCCCTATGAAGCAACAAAGTTACATGCATATGAAAAAGTTCAGTTTGCACTTTGGAATCCCATCATCAGACCTTGGGAAGAGCTTGTCCATAACAAGCACAAAATGGTCTTTGATATGAAAAGGATGTGTCCTTTCATATTCCAGATTACTCAAAGCCCATCCATTTTCAGATTTTTGGATTCCCTCATGAAAATTCACCATCATATGTTCCATATTTTTCTCCTCTTCCATAGAAACAACAACAAAATGTTAAATTCCAACATTGTCACTGAGTTGTTCATATGAAATATCATTGTTTTGATCTTCATTGATGTGAGAAATGTCATAAAACCACTCATTCTTCACACAAATTCTTTAGAAACAAGCCTCCTTCAAGAACAAAGAGTCATATCGAATGGATCGCTTCTTGGCAATGGGCTTCAACAACCAAGAAGATATTTTAGTCATATGACATCATTTGTTCTAGAGTATTGAAAATTCTTGCAGTTAGGTTTTATCCAAACACTAATTAATATAGCCATTTTAGGAAACAATTGGGAGGATTATAGCACTTTTCTCACCTACTCTTATCACACACAACTAGATTTGACTGAAATGGCTTAAGGGAAAATTGGGTGGTATGAGCAAATTTTCTCTGTCAGAGTTGGGAACATCCCTGAAAAAGGGCATAGAATCATAGTTGTTACTGAAATATTTGGAGCCTCCATTACTCAAAACAGAAGCAAGGGGAAATTTATTCCCATAATGGTAAAGGAAGACATTCAAAGAAATCCCCCCTCCTAAATGAGTGCACAGATGTGTCTCTAAACATTCTCTAGATTCCTGCAGGCATTGATTGACAAGACTAGACTTAATCCAGTTGAAGTTCGTGATATAAAATTTCTCAGTATCAAATATAAATTTGTAAAAAATCTTGTTGATTACCTTATAAATGAAGGGCCTACGCACCATGACTTTTCCATAAATCTGGTGCAAAATTGTTTTTAGACGTTCTCTCTTGGGTCCTTAGAATCAAAGAGATCCATTAACCTCAAAACAAATGAATGATGAATGATCAATATATCTCTTGGCCACTTTTGCATCACTCTCAGGAGATGCTACGAACCGGAGGCAGAAATCATAGACCAAACACAGATGTGACTCCAAGGCTCTCACCTCCTCTTCTGGATCAAGGCCTTCAATAGAAGGTGGTGCTGGTGTAGGTCTTGATGTCTGAGTCCTAAACAAATTGGCAGAAACCATCTTAGAAATCTCTTCCATTGTTGTTTCATTGAGCCTGCAACTACCTAAAATGATGAAATGCACAAGGTGCAGCAGGTTTTGGTGTTTAATTTCCTTCTCTCTTGCAATTTTGTAGGGTTCATAGTTGTTACCGAAATATTTCGAGCTTCCATTACTCAAAATAGAAGCAAGGGGAAATTTATTCCCAAAATTGTAAAAGATGACATTCGAAGAAGTCCCCACTCCTACATCACTACTGTTATTCTGGTGGTCATATTTAGACTATTTTCCTACAAACCTGCCCAATATTTTCTTTATCATAACTACTACTCCTTTAGGCCAAGAAATACCTGGATCTACACAATGCAGGCATTCCCTTTTGCATTTATGCTTTCCAGTCAGTTTTTCCCATAATCTAGCCATAAATCTAGAAGAATTTTTAGAATGATAGAAATTTCTCATTTATGCTTTCCAGTCAGTTTTGACCATAATTTAGCCATAAATCTAGAAGAACTTTTAGAATGATAGAAGTTACTGCAGGTCACGAAACATATGAATGGGACCATCCAAATTTTCTAGCGCCACTCATTTATAGAAATCAGATGCTCTGTTTTTCTCCTCTGTATCAGAATACATATTATATTTCTCTATCTTTTTTTCACAATTTGTGAGATATTTGACTTTTTGACATAAATATTTAGGTCATGAAGGTCAGCTGTTGATTTTAATTTATTTCCAGATTGGACTTATTATGAAAGCAATGGACCTAAAACATCTAGATTCGTTATTTATAACCCCGATTAACAAATGGTTTTTTTGTTGTACTAAACTATTAATGGGCCTAAAACCTCTAGATTCGCTATTTATAACCCCGATTAACATAAACAAGATGGAATTTTGATGCAAAAGAATAGCCTACTCATGATATAAGTGATCGTTGAAGAAGAAACCCCGACCACCGCAAAAGAGACCTTGACGCTCCTCGCACTTCGCTCCGTGTTTTTCCAAGGCCAAGTCCAGCAAAATTATCCCCACCCCACCAAGCAAGAACATAAACCCTGATGAGATCCCTTCGATAATATTTTTCCCTTTCACTCTTCCAGAGAGGAAGACCATAGGTTTTATGTTCCTGTGACAGGATCTTGCGCGCTGCCAATGCTCGGTGGCTCGATGATGACATCATAGATGAAGCCGAATACCACCAAGAAATAGGTGGCCAAGACAAGGGAGAATACAATCATGGTTGAGTGCACCGAAAAGGAGGGCACCTTCAGGTGCATGCAGGGTACTCTGAGAGCACTGTAAGGAATATTTGGGATGAGAAGCAAGGGATTCATTGAAGATGATGATGATAATTCTTCACTTGATGATGCCAAGCTCTGGTGATGAACATTCACAGACGACCAACCAAAGAAGTTTGGCTTTACCATTTATTGCCCCGACCCCCTTAATAAAAAAGAATTGCGGGACTTTACCGGAAGTTTCTCGGTGAAGAGCTAGCTTCAATGTGCGGTGGTGGAGAGAGCTATTATGTGGGATGGTACAACATATTATCAATCATAGGAAGATTATTGAGTTTACCCATCTGAAACGCTCACGAATCTATCTTTCCCCTCCATTTATTTTCCAGGTTACCCGAATCGATTCACTGACATATAAATAGGGAAGCTAGTGCCAAATCTGATGGCTCAACCTTGGATGAGTAGCCAGTGTTGTTGGGTGCATTACAGTGACGGAACCCCTACGAGTAGTTTCCACACCCGTCTATTGCGAGTAGAGGAACGTTTGTCCACATTTTTCTAGGGACGAGGTTTGCTCAGGGATGGACTTTAGAATGAGAGAATTGAGATGAAGATTTAAGCTTTTGTCTGAGAAATTTGTCTTTTCCCTCGGTCACTTGGGTTTTTGGTTTAAATATATGGTATTAGTTACATAGACTTTTAGGTTGTGTTAACCAAAAACAATGTTTCCTCGATAATGCATCCTCTAACATAGAACAAACAAACAAAATTCATCATTCCAATAATGTAAAACTGAATTTAATTAAGTTTTACTTAAAAATTATGGAAGAAAATGCATTTCATTATGTGAAATAAATATGTCCCATACAAATTGAAAAAGTTCATCATGGTAGAAGTATGAGATACTTTATATTTACTTAGTAGGTTTTAGGTTACTTTTTTATTTAATTTGGAGACTTTCAAAACCGTTTTTGAAGTTTTGTTGAAAATTTTATTGGAATTTTGTTCATACTATAACTTTCCACTAGAATTTTGGAGAAATAAATTGCCACCATGACTTTCACTTAATATTGGTAAAACTAATATGACTTAATTTCCACTAATATCATTTACCATTGTTGATTTCAAATAAATGTTCTTGCGTACCTAAATTATAATCTAAGGGTTTAGTTTCCATGGTAGTGGTTCAAGCTTACATACATGTTAGCTAACCCTAATAATATCATCTTGTAACAATTTTATAAATTGATTCAATTGACCTCATTTTTATGTTAATAACTCAATCACCTAAATATTGGTGGTGAGATTAAAAATGGGGTTGTTCTATAATGTTCATGAAACATGAGCCTAATATATACTCCACATGGCTTTATTTTAACCTTATCTTGATGGTTATTTGAACAAACTATTTTGTAAAAAAAAACCAACGTCTCCCTATGGTGAACCCTATGAAATTCGAAGGTAAGGCCACAGAGACTATTTTTTGTATAATCACTAATGATGCGGGGTATACTTATAAATAGAATATTAATATACTTTAGAGTTTAAAACTCATGGTGCTCCCACTATAGATGAGTTAAAACCCTAAAACACACGTTCTAGTTTTGTCCCTTAGCCAAATATACGTGGCCCTGCGAAACATCTTTTTGTTGCTAGTGACCTTTGTTGGTATTATATGGAATGAAATATTGTTAGGAAAACATCTTCCATAGGCCACACAGTTTCATTCTTCTTTGATTGTTGTTCATGTTGAATTTTTTTCTTTTTGTGAAAGAAATGCAACGAAACCTTATTTTATGATAAAGATCCTTCATAAAATTTCTTGTGGTATGATAGAACACTAATTTGTATGAACCTAATATTGTATATTATAATGCAAGTGCAAAGGATTTAGATAAAGTGGGGTATTTATACAACTACTAGAATTATAGGGTGTTTCCCCTTGCAACATGAGTAAGGAGCACCTTGGCCCTTTCGCCACCTAGTCAAACTATTCTTAATGTGGTGATAATAGGTTTTGTCACATAGTCATTGGGAATATTTGTTAAAGGAAGGGACACAAGCACAAATAGCCTCCTTCTTTAGTGAATAACAACAAATTCTTGAGTATTGTGTCAGGCAATATTTTAGGCATTGAATACTCCTAAGATATGATCCTTTGGTTACTATTGGAGTCTATTCAAAGGGGAAAGGCACATAATTGAGTTGGAATGTTAGTGTAAGACATACATACAATAGATAGGTTCCAGGGTGTCACACCTCCCAAATTTTTTTTCTTGACAAAATGGAGAACTAGTTCAAATGAATGAATAACAATTTGTGACATGAAGTATCAGTGAGTTCCAGGTGTGCTAAGGAGGGAGTCAAAAGATATGTTAGGCAGTGTTAAAGCATGCTAGAGTCTAGGGAAACATGCCACAATGTGCCAGGTGTTGGGGTGTGCCAATGCATGCCAAGGAGTGTTTGGGAATGCTAGGGAAACACAAGGGAGCACTAGTTTCAAATTCATGGAAATGAATGAATAAGAATGTGTCTCAGGTAGTGTCAGTGAGTTCTAGGTGTGCTAAGGATGGAGTGAGAAGGTATGCTAGGTAGGTCCAAGGAATTATAGAGTTCCAGGGAATCATGCCGATATGTGCCAAGTGCTAGGGTGTGTCAATGCATGCCACGGAGTGTTAGTGAGTTCCATGGAAACATAAGGGAGAACTAGTTCAAAATGCATGGAAATGAATGAATAAGAGTGTGTGATAGGGAGTATCAGTGAGTTTCATGTGTGCTAAGGAATGAGTGACAAGGTTATATGTTAGGCAGTGCTAATGCATGCTAGAGTTCCATGGCATGTCAGGGAGTGGTAGTGTGTGTTAGCGAGTGCCAAAGCATGCTAAGGAATGCATGGAATACTAACATGTGCCACATAGTTCCAAGACATTTTAAGACATGCCAGGTGATATGGCATGTCAAGATGTAAATTGTGTTGCTTAGTTGTTTTACCGCCATGGTTGGACGTGAGCCTTGTATTGGTAACTTGTTAACTGGCATGAGTTGAGATTGGAAATGAGTAGCATAAGATGAGTTTTAGGTATTTCTTAAGTGAACAAGGCATATATTCAATTTCCACTACACATGAGAATTTTGGTTTGGTCTTAGAATATTTGATGCAAACACACTCAAGTTGCACAACATATCTACTTTAATGCACAAAGAGATATACACACATCACGAAATCAACTAGTGAACATGAAAAATTTTAACTTTTTCAAGCCCTTCTTCATTATATTATAAACTATAATACAACAAGCTAGAGCTCATGTACCAGGGATCATGACCCTTTACTATCACATTGATACAAGGAATACAACTAGCGCTTGGTGTTAGTCCTTTGAAAACCAATCTATCCTGAACAAGACAACACTTGACCTACTTGCTGATGGTGACCACACACAACCCTTTCAGTCCACGTGTCTTGAAATCATATGGAAGGTCCTCTTCACTCTAATTCTGCAACTCCTTAATCTGCCTATATCAATGAGCTCAACTCCTTTAGGTTACTGAACTCATCTCAACAAACTCTACCCTCTAGCTACCTCCTTTTTCCTTCAAGGTCAGAAACACTTACAGTTTTTGATTAGTTGTTCACAACTCCATTTGTGAAGAACTCTTTGGTCTGCCCACTTTTTCCATACTACTTCTCTATGATGACAAGTATAGGGTCATAGAGTTTTCCCTTCTACTCACTGAATCAATCCTCTGTAATACAGTGAACTAGGTCTAGTTGGTTGGCTCACTTGACTTCTACTTTAGTGCTTCAAAGTTTGCACATCGTTATACCCAATACACCTACCCTTCTACCAATCTTGTTTTCCTTCACAAGTATATAACTTAGGGCTCTTCTTTGAGAGACACCTAACAACCCTCCAACTGTACTTAGACTACAATAAATTTTCCCAACCACAATAAATTATTTTACTGATCTAGGGCCCACGACATTGCCCTCATCTAGGGCTCTTCAAATGTTCCACCTAACAATGATCCGAGTCCTCCCAAAATTAGTGTTCTTGTGTGCCAATTTATTTTTTGTCCATTATATGAATAGATCTGAACTACTCCTCTTATCTTCCTTCTAACAATTTGTAGATGACTGAATTTGGGTGACAAATCATCCACTAACAGTCCATTGAATAATTGTATATAGGTTGTTTCATATCTTAGTCCAAAACTCTATGGACAATCCACCAAAATAAACTCCTTTTCATGTCAATCCATTCTTCATATGCCACATTTCTTCCTCTCAATCTTCTGCTCGGGTTCCACCCTCCTTTGGATCTGTTATCTCCACACATAGTTCTACCATATTCCAGATATGTGGTTTATATTGCAGAGATAAACCTCGCTCTAAGGGTCACAACCCCTCTTATTCTATGCATATTTTTCACAGTATTAAGGACATACTTTATGGACTAAACATGCTAGGAAACCACCGTAACTAGGGAAATATACTCTTTGTTCTAACTTCTTTAGAAGAAACCCTATCCACACATAGAAAAAACAACAACTCTTTCCTCCTTAAGAGACTAGGCCTAACTCATATGGATCCATAGATTCTGGGAATTTATTTGACTGAATATTCACATGAATTTCATATCTCTACGACCCTCAAACTAGGGTTACCTCAATCAATATTGCGCTTACAGCGGCTTCTGTTCTAGTCCTAAATTCGAGTGCATTCCCTCCTTCATTTGTGTTGGTCTTTATCATAGACCTTGCGGCCTACTAACCACCACAAGACAGGGTCTAAACCCTCTCAACTATTTTAGAATTTAATGCGGCCTTCACACAAAGAGACCAACGAAATCACATGCCCATATTCTCATGAGCAACCTCTTTTAAGCTCAATCTGCCATAAGAGAACCAACAATATCACATAATTCCTAGCTCGAACCCATTAATGTATGTGACATTCTTGTGAACCCTCACATGATGATCTTTCTCCTAGTGGATGACCATGGACTCCCTTTAGTAGCCCTTACTCGACCCTCTAACTCGGCCGTTTTTAGGACTACATCTCTCCTGGCCTCCCCGATCAAATGAGCTATTTATCATTTGATGCTCTTTCCTTCATCCTAAGGCCTCCTTAAATATATTTTCCTAGGTCTCTTAGGAGCCCTCTAGAACTTACGAGTGTTATCCACTTAGACCTTAGGAAATATTAATTTTCCTTTTTAATTTTATTTTATATTTTAAACCCCATCTTGAGTCCAAAATCCATTCTCTTTGGTTATTTTCCCACAAATCCTCTTGTGACCAAACTCACACAAATCCATTTCACTAGGATTTTGGAGTACCTCCCAAGCTACACAATTCAACAACATAATATTGTTGTAGTAAATGTAACTTGGTCAAGCTCTTGTAGTCAAGCGAAATGATACACACTAATTACTTCTTAAAAAATTAACTGACTCTAAACACTATGGCATTAGACATATTATAAAAAATACTCCACTATAATGGTATTAAATTGTTATCTTTTGACAAAAATAAATTAACATGCACATAGCGTCATCAAAAACTCATTGGAATGATCAACGACGACGAAATTTTTTTACCGTCACCAAAACTAACAAAAAGAGCATTGGTGAGGGTCATCAAAATTTTGTCACTAGAAGTGTCACCAAAAAGAAAATTAGTGATGGGCCTTTAACGACCCCTACCAAAAGTGTCTTTGAAAATGGCTTTGGTGACAAACCTTAAAGGACCATCATTATACACACTTCCAACGATGTTTTTTTAAGGATCGTCACCATATGTGACATTGGTGACGAACCGTAATGGTATGTCACAAGCATGACCCTCACCAATATGCTTTTTTCTTGTAGTGTATACTCGTGATGGATGGCCTTAGTAACATGATCAAGGTGGCCCAGAATAATGGTCTATTTCGGGGCATACAAGTATGTTGGGGATCCAGTATCTCTCATTTACTATTTGTAGATGATGTATTGATATTTGGACAGGTTTCAATCCCTTAGTGGTGGATCTTATTTCACATTATTTCTAGTTATGGTCAAGCCTTAGGGCTTATTACGGATAACCATAAATCGACTTTGATTAAGTTCTTTGTTGATGATGAAGTTGTATTAGTCATAGCTTATATTTTAATATACATACGTCTATGCTTGAAGATGGTTTCATGTACTTAGGTTATCGGTTGAAGGTCCAGGACAAAATTTGTCATTGGACGAATAGATGGCTTTCTATGGGTGGCAGGCATTCCCTAGTATAGTTTCTTCTTCAAAATATTTGTGTTTATTGGATGAATTTATTTATGTTACCCTGTGGTATTACTGATAAAATTAAGCCTATCATTGCTAAGTTTTTATGGGAGGGTACTAGTGAAAATAAAAAATTCCACTTGGTGCAACTCGATGATATAACATGCGATAAAAGATTTGGGTGCTAGGGACTTCAAGAAATCAAATGTTTTGGTTGGGATCTCTGCTTATTAAAAGCTCGTGGCATGCAAGCATGGGAAAGGGCTTATGGCATGACATTATTAATAAGAAACATATGAAGAGTGCTCTGATCATCAATTGGTTTGGGTTGGGCACTATGATTTCAATAAGAGGCTCGAGATAGTCGTTTTAGACAAAGGGTAAATTTGCACTGGGCACAACATTATTTTTCCTTTAGCTATTATTTTTATATGAGATGTGGCACACTTTGGCTTCATGCTCAGGTTTTCAAATAATCTAGGTAATTTCATATTGTACATGGTTTTGATAATGGAATGAGAAAACCAAGGCTCATCTAGCAGAAATAGGCTAATAAAATGGAAATCATGAGAGCTAGGATGGGAATGGTTTCATTTTTACAGAATCTTGAAACATGGGAAACCATACTTGAAATTGGTTTCATTTTTTTCACAAGCTTGAAACATGAGGGGAAACTATGCTTGAGAGTGGTTTCATTTTTACACAAACTTGAAACAGAGACAAACTATGCTTGGAATAAGTTTTCATGCCCCTAACATAATGACTGAATTCACGGCACATGCCCCCAAACTTCATTTCATTCGCCTAAGTAGACTAATAGGTACTAACAGGTGGATGGAATGAAGGTTCATTTATGAGATCAAGTGAAAGACTTGACTAGGAATTTACGAGATCTAAGAAAAGACTCGAATCAAAATGGGATCTATTTCATTTTTTAACAAGCTTGAAACAAGACAAGGAACTCTTCTCTAGTACTTTGTTTCATTTTTTAACGAGCTTCACACAAGAAAAGGCAATGTTCTCTAGAGAATTTGTTTCATTTTTTAAGGAGCTTGACACAAGAAAATGAACCCTACTACAAGAACCTTGATCATGGCCCATAAGAGGCCATGGCTTCCAAGAAGTTCTCATTAGATGGGAGAACAAACTCAGTCATGCCATAATTCTTCTATAGATAATTCTTATTGATGCTTTCTCAATAATAGGATAAGGATGGGAATATTAGCCACATATCATTAGATGCCACTCATGTGTAGTTGATTCATCCACCTTTTGAGAGTTTGGATCCATCACACATGTATTCCATTTTCATACTTCTTTCCAGCGATAGGGTATGATTCAAACCTCTCTAATGCTATATTTTGGCATGAAGTCAATTACAATACTAGCATACAGAGGTGTATGTAAGGCATCAAAGGTTTATGAATATGATTCAATGGAAGGATGTACAAGCACCAATTAGCGTATGTATATTCTCAGGCTTTAGTTATCATTTTGATTTGTGCACCCATGCTATAATGGGTGTCCACAAAATCAATTGATGTGTGCTACTTGATTCCTTCTATATCCAAAATTCTTATATGGGGCCACAAAAATAAACAATATTATCTTACTCTGTGATGACATCACTGGAAAGATAAATATGTTCATGCACATTGTCTCAATCCAAACTAGGATATCAGAACAACATCATATTTAGAATAGATTAAAAAAAAAATCATGTACGTATTATTATATTTAGAAACATTATGGAGAATTATAGCTTCTAATCATTGATTTGGTACTCCTAACTGGCACACGAAACTTCCTTTTGATTCCTTGATATGAGATTATATTAACTGATGGAATGAATATGCTCAAAATGCAAATGCATTTTTAGGGGTAACAGGTTGTTTGTAAGGGCTAAGGATTAATGTTCTTTCCTTTCAATGGAATTTGATTTCTTTAGGTGCTGACACTAGAACTGGGAACTGTAAGACAGTATTATCAATCCAATAAAGTAAAATAAAGTGGGTGAGAAATTAATTTATACCAAGTCACCCAAAAGAGATAAGGTGAAAGGGAAAAATTTTAAAAGTACATATTATGAATGTATACCAATTGATATGTGCACAACACTAGTAGATGGGAGAAGGTCTTAAGGGTTGTAGGGGATAAGATGTTTATTTTCCAATACCCCTACATCGAAACCCTATAGAGAGATAGTGTGCTCTATTTTTTTGTTGTAATATTTCAACCATGAACTCTTCTTATGAGGATTCCCTTGAAGGGAGGGTATGTAAAATAAGTGGAAAAACACAAATTTTCATGTTGAGTCTAAGGAAGGGTATAGATTGCAGGTGTCTCTAGAGGTTTTGACAAAGGTGAAGGGGAATGGAATTTACCTCCTATTGAAACACTTTCTATTCCACCATTCGAGTTACTAAAGGGAACTGAATTCAAGGGTCATAGGTTAGAGCTCATGAAGATCTTAAAAATAGGAAGGTAGGTGTGATTTAGCATAGGATTGATTCTTCAACGATTGCTGTTTTGGGTGAGATTTCCCAGTAAATGGAAAAAAATGAAGCCCTTCCACCTGAAGGCAACCCTCGAGTCACATGACACAAGTCATCAAATATGCCCTTAAGTCGACCTCAATCAGTGTTCAAGTCGGCTCAAATCAAGACAAAAAACTTCACACTACCATGTCGACTCAATAACTATGGAAAACAACTATATATACAGGGGTATAGTTTCACATTTATACCACATAATTTTTGACATCTTTGAAGTTTCGGACCATAGGAATAGTTCGGATCATGATCACAGGTTCGGTGTTGGAGGATAATATCTCGAAAAGAATTTAGGCAACCATCTATGCTATGATTCGGGTATCTTACATGCTATGATGTTGCAGAAAAATCGTGCCTTGGTGTCAACACAAATGGACCACAGAATCAATGCTATATGATACTAAATGCTATGAAGATGCTTGATGATCTTGATTACGATTCTCAGTGCTATGATGATGCTTGGTGATCTCAGTAATGATGCTTGGTGCTATATTATTCTCTCAAACTAGATCAAGGTAATGAGGATGGAGTTTAGGTGCAAGCAAATAAGATCTCAGTGTCATGGAGCTCTCAGAGCTAACACAGTAAAGGGATGAATTGATGGAGGAAGTATATAGTCTAAACATCTTGGTCATCTCATCTTAAATCTATTGAAGGAAGAATTTTGACTGGATTTTCCCCAATAAGTGGGGTTTTTCCCTGGCATGTGCCTACATATTATATCTTCTTCTATTTTTCTATTAGGAACCCTCTATAACTTATGGGTTTTATGCACTTAGACCTTAGCAAATATTAATTTTCCTTTTTAATTTTCTTTTCCATTTTAAACTCCATATTGGGTCCAAAATCCCTTTGCTTGGCTTCTTTTCCCACAAAGCCTTTTGCGACCAAACTAACATAAACCCATCTCAATAGGCTCGTGGAGTACCTCCTAAGCTACACAATGAAACAACATAGTCTATTTGTGGTAACTGTAACTTGGTAAAGCTCTTGTAGTCATGCAAGGTCTTGGTTGGGTTCCCAAGTTGCAAATTAAGTAAGGGTAGTTTTGAGGGCATGATAGTTAGGGAGGGATAGGGAATGCTAACACATGTCGAACAATGTCAATGCATGATGAGGAGTGTTAGGGAGTGTCGGGGCATCACAAGGGAGAACTACATCAAAATGCATGGAAAGGAATGAATAAGAGTGTATGTCAGGGAGTGTCAATGAATAAAAGTACGTCAAGGATGCAGTGTGTTAGGAGAAGTTCATTATAGGATTTGCAGGAGGCGAGCCTATGGTTGCAATAAGAGGATCGACATAGTATTTTTAGACAAAGGGTAACTTTTCACTGGGCACAACATTATTTTTCCTTTAGCTATTATTTTATAATGAGATGTGGCACACTTTGGCTGCATGCTCATGTTTTAATCTATTCAAGATAATTGCATATTGTACATGGTTGTAATAATGGAATGAGAAAACCAAGGCTCATCTAGCAGAAATAGGCTGATAAAATGGAAATCATGAGAGCTAGGATGGGAATGGTTTCCATTTTACGGAAGCTTGAAACATATGAAAATATACTTGAAATTGGTTTCATTTTTTCACAAGCTTGAAACACAAGGGAAAACTATGCTTGAGAGTGATTTCATTTTTACAAAAGCTTGAAACAAATACAAACTATGCTTGGAATAAGCTTGCATTCCCCTATAATAATGACTCAATTCGAGGCACATGCCCCCCAAACTTAATTTCATTCGCCTAAGTAAACTACTGGGTACTAACAAGTGGATGGAATGAAGGTTCATTTATGAGATCAAATGAAAGACTTGACTAGGAATTTATGAGATCTAAGCAAAGAATAGAATCAAAATGGGATATGTTTCATTTTTTAACGAGCTCGACACAAGACAAGGAACTCTGCTCTAGTACCTTGTTTAATTTTTTAACGAGCTGGACACAAGAAAAGGAATTGTTCTCCAGAGACCTTGCTTCATTTTTTAAGGGGCTTGACACAAGAAAAGGAACCCTACTCTAGGAACCTTGATCATGGACCATAAGAGGCCATGACATCCAATAGGTTCTCATAAGATGGGAGAAAAAACTCAGTCATGTCATAATTATTCTAGAGCTAATTCTTATTGATGCTTTCTCAATAATAGGATAAGGATGGGCAGATTAGCCACATATCATTAGATGCTACTCATGTGCAGTTGATGCAGCCACCTTTTGAGAGTTTGGATCCATCACACATGTATTTCATTTTCAGACTTCTTTCCCATAGTAGGGTATGATTCAAACCTCTCTAACGCTATATTTTGGCATGAAGTCAATTACAGTACTACCATACAGAGGTGTATGTAAGGCATTAAAGGTTTATAAATATAATGCAATAGAAGGATGTACACACACCAATTAGCATATGAATATTCTCAGGGTTCAACTATCATTTTGATCTGTGCACTCATGCTATAATGGGTGTCCACAAAATCAATTGATGTGTGCTACTTGATTGCTTCTATATCCAAAATTCTTATATGGGGCCCACAAAAATGAAAAATATTTTCTTAATCTGTGATAAAATCACTAGAAATACAGATATGTTCATGCACATTGTCTCAATCCAACTTAGGATATCAAAACAACATCCTTTTTAGAATGGATTAAAAAAAAAAATTTCATGTACGTATTATTATATTCAAAAACATTATGGAGAATACTAGCTTTTAATCATTGATTTGGTCCTCCTAACTGGCACACGCATATTCCTCTTGATTCCTTGATATGAGATTATATTAACTGATGGAAAGAATATGCTCAAAATAAAAATTCATTTTGAGGGGTAGAAGGTTTCCTGTAAGGGCTAAGGATTAATGTCCTTTCCTTTGAATGAAATTTTCTTTCTTTAGGTGCTGACACTAGAACTGAGAACTGTAAGGCGGTATTATCAATCCAATAAAGACAAATAAAGCAGGTGAGAAATTAATTTATACAAAGTCACCCAAAAGAGATAAGGTGAAAGGGAAAAAATTAAAAGTACATATTATGAATGGATACCAATTGATATGTGCACAACACTAGCAGATGGGAGAAGGTCTTCAGGGTTGTAGGGGATAAGATGTTTATTTTCCAATACCCCTACCTTGAAACCCTATAAATAGATAGTGTGCTCCAATTTTTTGTTGTAATATTTCATCCATGAACTCTTCTTATGAGGATTCCCTTGAAGGGAGGGGTATAGATTGCAAGTTTC
Source organism: Pinus albicaulis (assembly GCA_034641835.2). NCBI lineage: Eukaryota > Viridiplantae > Streptophyta > Pinopsida > Pinales > Pinaceae > Pinus > Pinus albicaulis. The sequence goes on along the minus strand of CM076569.1, from coordinate 385,985,825 downwards.
TCTAGAGGTTTTGACAAAGGTGAAGGGGAATGGAGTTTACCTCCTATTGCAACACTTTCTATTCCACCATTCGATTTTCTAAATAGAACTGAATTTAAGGGTCATATGCGAGAGCTCACGAAGATCATAACAATAAGAAGGTAGGTGTGATTTAGCATAGGATTGATTCTTGAACGATTGACGTTTTGGGTGATATTTCCCAGTAAATGGAAAAAATTGAAGCCATACCACCTAAAGACAACCCTCATGTAAAGTGACACAAGTCATCAACGATGCCTCCTTAAGTCGGCCTCAATCAATGTTCAAGTGGGCTCAAATCAAGACATAACACTTCACGTTATCATGTCGGACTCAATAACTATGGAAAAAAACTATATATACAGGGGTATAGTTTCACATTTCTAACACATAATTTTTGACATCTATGAATTTTTGAACCACATATACACTTCGGATGATGATTACAAGTTCGATGTTGGAGGATAAGGTCTCAAACCTATTATAGAATTTGGGTAACCAGCTATGCTATGATTTAGGTAACTTCCATGGTATGATGTTGCAACAAAACAATGCCTCGGTGTCAACACAGATCTACCACATAATCAATGCTATATTATGATACTCAATTCTATGAAGATGCTCGGTGATCTCAGTTATGATGCTTAGTGCTATGATGATGCTCGGTGATATCGGTAATGATGCTCGATGCTATGTTGTTATCTCAAACTTAGTCAAGATAATGAGGATGGAGTTTAGGTGAAAGAAAGGGATATCTCAATGTCATGGAGATCTCAGTGCTAACATAGTGAATGGATGACTTGATGGAGGAAGTATATAGTGTAAAGGTCTTGGTCGTCTCATCTTAAATCTACTGAAGGAAGAATTTTGATTGGGTTTTCCCTAATGAGTGGGGTTTTTCCCTGGCATGTGCCTACATATTATCTCTTCTTATATTTTTCTATTAGGAACCCTCTAGAACTTATGGGTTTTATCCACTTAAACCTTAGGAAATATTAATTTTCCTTTTTAATTTTCCTTTAGATTTTAAACCCCATCTTGGGTCCAAAATCCATTTGCTTGGCTTCTTTTCCCACAAAGCTTTTTGTGACCAAACTCACACAAAACCATCTCAATAGGCTTGTGCAGTACCTCCCATGCTACACAATTCAACAACATATTCTAGTTGTAGTAACCGTAACTTGGTCAAGCTCTTGTAGTCAAGCGAGGGCTTGGTTGGGTTCCCAAGTTGAAAATTAAGTAAGGGTAGTTGTGAGGGCATGATATCTAGGGAGGGTTAGGGCATGCAAAATAATGAAAATACATGCTAACACATGGCAGACAATGTCAATTCATGCTGAAGAGTGTTAGGGAGTGTCAGGGCATATCAAGGGATAACTAGGTCAAAATGCATGGAAATGAACGAATAAGAGTGTGTGCTAGGGAGTGTCAGCAAATTCAAGTGTGCTAAGGACGAAGTGTGTTAGGAGAATTTCAGAATAGGATTTACAAGAGGCAAGCCTACAGTTGTTATAAGGGGCTCGACATAACAATTTTAGACAAAGGGAGATCACTTTGTGCTAGGCATAACATTGTTTTTCCTTTAGCTATCTTTTTTATATGAGATGTGGCCCACTTTGGCTACATGCTCACATTTTAAACTATTCTAGATAATTGCATATTGTACATTATTGTGTATAATTTTTGGCGCACTCGACTTGCATCGACTTATATCTTGTGTGCCTTGTGCATATTGTGGTTCTTGCAAACTCTCAGTTAATGTTCTACTATGTATATGAACTAAATGTACATGTGAAATATTGCATGTGTAAGCTATGTTTCTTACTTTTTTTATGTCCATGGCTAGATCATGTGATCATTGTCTTTGTAACTAGTTAAGTGGGACAAGTTGAGCTTGGGCATGAGTGGCATAAGATGAGTTATAGACAATTCTTAGGTGAACAAGGCATAATCTACTTGTAGTAGGTGCAATTGGTCAAGTTGTTGTGGTTGAAGCAGGCCAATATTGTCACATGAACTATAGTAGCCAAGGACTTGATTAGGTTCCCAAGTCATGAAAAAATGTAAAGGCTAGATGTGAGGACATGAGTACCAAGGTGTGCTAGGGAATGCTAAGATGTGCTAGATAGTGAAAAGGCATGCCAAACATGCTAAGATTTTCCAAGTTATAAGGCATGCCAAGATGTGCGAGGGTGTGTCAATGTGTGCCAAGGACTATCAATGCAAAAACAGGGAAATGAACAAATAAGGTGGTTAATAAGTCATCAATTTACCTATTCCGAGAGGGGCATTCTAGTAACACCGACACTAGGCAGCAACAGGTGCCAAGTGCAAAGTCTTAGTGCATTCTAAGTGCGAAGTCTTCCTTTCCAACAATTGATCTCAAATAATTTTAATATTAAATCATGCCAAATCATACCAAGGCATCTCAACGTATTCCATACATGATAATACTTTCCAAGCGCCAATATGTGTTAGGGAGTGTTATGCACATTATGAAGTGGAAGGGCATGTTGAAGAGTGCTAAGGTGTGCTAGAGAGTGCTAATGAATGTTGAGGAGTGTTAAGGAGTACTAGGACAAAAATTTAAGGGATAACTAGTAAATATTCATGGAAGTTAATGAATATGAGGAACGTGTGCCAAGAACTAGTGTTAATGAGTGTTATCTGTCATGCCAAGGAGGGAGTGACAATTTATACTAAGAATTGGTAAGGCATGATAAGGAATATCAAGGCATGTCAATAATTCCCAAATTGTGATTGGGAGTTCTAGGGTGTGCTAATTATATGTGCCAAGATATGCCAATACATGCCAGGTGGTAAGGATGTGCAAGGTGCCAGGGTATGTCAATATGTGTCAAGAAGTGTCAAGGCAATAAAAGGAAGAACCAATAAGAGGGTTAATAAGTCAGGACTTTATCTTTTTCAAAAGAGGCATGCTAGGCACACTAATAATAGGTCCCAATACATGCCAAGTGGCATTGTGTGCCAAGTGCTAATGTACGTTAATGCATTCAGCCAAGGTGTTCCAGGGCATGCCACGGACTACATGCATGCCACACATGCTAGGATAGTTCCATGTTGTGCTAGCACATGTCACCATGTGCTTTGGCGTCAGTGTCATGACAATATGTTCTAGGTACAAAGATGCTTTAAGACATGCGAGGTGCTAAGAAATGTTATTCTGCTAAAGCATTAATTTAAGGTGTGCCCAGATTGTTGAGGAGTGTTAGGTATTTCTCATTAATAGAATTTTCAGAGCTTGATTATGTATTAAATAATATATTTCCTACACACACTAGTGGAACTTTATCTAAAGGGAATTTTCTAGATAATAAAATTAATAGATATGAATCATGTGTTGACTAATAGGAAAACTCTATTCGACTAGTCATTACTTGAGGGAAATGATACACACTAATTACTTCTTAAAAAATTGACTGACTCTAAACACTATGGCCTTGGACATATTATAAAAAATACTCCACAATAATGGTCTTAAATTGTTATCTTTTGACAAAAATATACTAACAGGCACATAGCATCATCAAAAACTCATTGGAATGATCAACGACGACAAACATTTTTTACCGTCACCAAAACTAACAAAAAGAGCATTGGTGAGGGTCATCAAAAGTTTGTCACTAGAAGTGTCACCAAAGAGAGAATTAGTGATGGGCCTTTAACAACCCCTACCAATAGTGTCATTGAAAATGGATTTGGTGATGAACCTTAAAGGACCATCACTATATACACTTACAACGATGTTTTTTTAAGGACCGTCACCATATGTGACATTGGTGACAGACCTTAAAGGTTTGTCACATGCCTGACCCTCACCAATGTCCTTTTTTCTTGTAGTGTATACTCGTGATGGATGGTCTTAGTAACATGATCAAGGTGGCGCAGAATAATGGTCTATTTCGGGGCATACAAGTAAGTTGGGGATCTAGTATCTCTCATTTACTATTTGTAGATGATGTATTGATATTTGGACAGGTTTTAATCCCTTAGTGGTGGATCTTATTTCACATTATTTATAGTTATTGTCAAGCCTCAGGGATTATTACGGATAACCATAAATCAACCTTGATTAAGTTCTTTGTTGATGATGAAGTTGTATCGGTCATCTCATTGGACGAATAGATGGATTTTTATGGGTGGTAGGCATTCCCTAGTACAGTTTGTTCTTCAAAATATTTGTGTTTATTGGATGCATTTATTTATGTTACCCTATGGTATTATTGATAAAATTAAGCCTATCATTGCTAAGTTTTTATGGGAGGGTACTAGTGAAAATAAAAAATTCCACTTGGTGCAACTCGATGATATAACATGCGATAAAACATTTGGGTGCTAGGGACTTCAAGACATCAAATGTTTTGGTTGGGATCTCTGCTTATTAAAAGCTCATGGAATGCAAGCATGGGAAAGGGAATGGGAAAGGGCTTATGGCAGAACATTATTAATAAGAAACATATGAAGAGTGCTCTGATCATCAATTGGTTTGGGTTGGGCACTCTATTACAACTCATGGCTCATACATTTGGAATAGTTTGCTCAAAATTAGTTCATGGATGTTCCAAAACCTGAAATGGACATTTTTATCTGGTGCCCATATTCTCATTGGTATAGATCCTATTATGGGAATAAATATGTCTAATCTGCCTATGGATATTCCCAATACTTTACATGCACTTGTGTATTTTTTCTATCACAAGTCATTAAGGATTCATTGAAAAAATTCTCAGGACCCACTTGGAAATCTGCAAAGGGCATCGGGTTTCTGGGCTCTAGGGCGGATGTTTGTGAGAAATATACTTTAGAGCTGAGGTTTGTAGGCTTATCGGAAGAAAAATGGTGAATATCATCATTGCTGGAGTGGTAATCTAAAAAATGACACTTCCATTGTATATATTTACGTCGATAGGCATAACCCCCCTATTGGAATTGGTTACTTCAATCACTTTTTAATTAATCATTTTGATCGGATGGTGTGAATTTAGAGATGCCAGTATATTCTCATCATCGCCAATAAATCAATGGATCAAATCTACACCACTAACTTAATTGAATATTTGAATCATATGATTAAACCATACTTAAATTAAAAATTTACAAATCTTGATTAAAAATTTACTATGCCATTTATTAATTGCCACCTATCAAGATTAACAAGTGGAATGATATTTGTTCAAACAATTTTGTTCGTGGGAGCATAAGTCACAGGAAAAATGAAAGTGAAACATTAACCCTTAACCTTTTTTTTCTCCAACGTGTCATGGTTGGACTGAATTGCATTAATTAGGAGGATAAATGAAACTTTTAACGGCTCAACGTTTTCCTCCAACCCGTGATGGTTCAAATTCTCTAATGCTCCAGTGATGGTTCAAATTTTCTAACGCTCTCGTGATGGTTCCATTGATTTGCATTCAATTATCTGGACAAACACCAATTATTTTTTGTTGTCATTCTCTCCTCCACTCCGTAGCATCATTGGTTGGTTTTCATATCGTCTAGGATCCGAACCAACGATCCCTGCACAACCCCTAGCCACAGCTACACCAGTAGCCTCTTCACTCCTTTGCGGATATTATATCCTTTATTCTCTACATTCTATCCTTCTCTGCCTTCTCCACTCTGTAGCTTCAAGGGTTATTCTCTTCCTATTTTATCCTCCTATGCATCCGTAATTTTATTTTGTGAGAAGCGTCACCACAATTATAGAAAAATAACAGATACAAACAGAAACAACCAGAAACACGCTGCCTTCCTCCCTCCAAGAGGTAAGTGCTCCTGTTTAAAATCATAGTAATATACTTGGCTGAAATCTCTGTTGTGTGGTATCAAGAAAGAAGCGCTTATGAGTGTTACACATTAATTTTTCACCATCCCTGCAATCCCCCATCCTGCACATTGGAGGGCCTTTTCTGTGACATGTGAGCAGTGACATAACCTGAAACCACTTTCATGGCATCCCCCTTTACAAGGACAATCATTCCTATGAAGAAATTTTCCTTTGAAAAACCCTAAAAACTGATTTTTTGGCCTTGGCGCGACTGGCCAATTTAGCCCTCGCGCCAATGGGGAAAATCCACCAAAGAGGGCGCGCCAACTGGTGCTCTGTCCCAGTGTATTTCCCACGCCAAGATTAATAAGGATTGTTTTTTAAAAATAAATGGTGAAAGTTTGATTCCAACCAACTCCTGAACGAGTCTCTAAAATGAGTTGGGAGGTTTGGCTTCGGATCTCCATTTAGGGGAAGTGGTTTTCCACCTATCATGGAAGCTTCCTTGAGGATAGGGCCAATCCCACAATTGCAGGGATCCCAACTACCCTTCCACCATCTATATAAGCTTGCCATTTTCCCTTAGCAAGCTAGTACTAAGAGCTGAATCTGTAGTAAGGAGACTATCACCAGATAGCCTTTGAGAGCCAAGCCGAAGAGAGAGATATTTGTCCCATTTTCGACGAGCTTCATTGAGACGTGCTCCACTGTCGACCCCTCTGAAGGAAGATCTAGCGTCAGATCCTAAGGTTGTATCATTCCTTTTTTTTATTAATGATAAGTGACTTTGATTATGGTTTCATTCATGTATCTTTATCTTTGATGCAACGAATTACATATTCTCTGACTGATGTATAGTTACAAGATTTAGATTCTATGTTGTGTATCATTATGTTTCTTCACATGTGTGCAGGTGTTCGGATGCGCTAAGCGGAAGGATTGTGATCTGCCAAAGTGGAGGATGGGAGGCATCATCCTTCTTTCGAGGACCATCGCATAGGACCTGAGGTAGGAAACTTGTCATTTCTTGTCATTTTGTAACTAGAGACCTGCGTCTTAGTGTGGCTTGATTGTTGCTAGACCTGATCTAGGCTAGTAGGGATTTCCTCTGGCCGCAGAGGGGATTTACCTCTCTAACAAACTGGTGACTCCACTGGGGAGATTGATTGGAGTTTGTCTTGTCTCTTTCAGTTGATTTTGGCTTTTTTCTTCTTGATTTGCTCTTATAGTCTGTCTCTTTCTGGTGTAAAGCCTCTGTTAAGCTCCCACCATACCCGATCTGCTCCCTATTTGCTATTTTTTATTTTTGTCTTTAGTAAACTCAATTAGTGCATTTTTTGACCCGATATTCATGCCAACTGGCACCTGTTGCTGGTTATGCCCCCGCGCCAATCCTGTTATGGCGTTAGATGCAGCCAGACAGTCACGCCAATCCTATGTGGTGCTAGGGTTTGCTTGTTTCTGAGCCTTCTGAGCTTGATTTGTGGTTTTGGTGTCATTTTTTGGACTGCCTGAGTGCCCTGAAGTCTTGATTGACTGAGTTTAACCTCCATCCTCTGGTTGTTTTCCCTCTACTATCGGTTTTACATTCTAGCCCTAGGACATCTAGGTGCTATGGTGTGTCGAGCCTCCTGTGGGAGTTTTTGGTTTTCATTTTATCAGTCAACTTCGTTTTTGCTTCCTTGAATTCGTGTGGTTGGTTTTTATTGTATCATTGCATGATTTCTCTTTTTCTCATTCAAGTTTCGCTTTTGTCTCATTTCGAGCCCAGATCACACGGTTCGTGTGAGTTTTTGTTGCGATTCCTCTTTGGTTTGAAGGATTTCTCCATCAGTTTGAGGTCTAATTATGTGTTGAGTGAACTTGCTTGTCCTTACTCTTTCGCTATCACTTCTCAAATTTTTCTCTTTATTAGTTTTCATTTCGTTTAGTGCATCTTGCTCTTAAACATTGAAAATACAAAAGCAAGTCTTTCGCTTTTGATTAGTTAGTGTAAATTGAAAACTTGTTTGTGTTATTAGTGTTATAACAAAAGAAAGATACAACCTTAAGCTCTGACGCTAGATCTTCCTTCGGCAAGGTCGACAGCGGAGCATGTCTCAATGAAGCTCGTCGGAAGTGGGACAAAGCTCTCTCTCTTTGGCTTGGCTCTCAAAGGTTGTCTGGCGATAGTCTCCTTGTTACAGATTCAACTCTTACTTCTATGATCACTAAGGCTAGCTTACAAAGGGAAAATGGCAAGCTTATATAGATGGTGGAAGGGGAGTTGGGATCCCTACAATTGTGGGATTGACCCTATCCTCAAGGAAGCTTCCATGATAGGTGGAAAACCACCTCCCATACATGGAGATCTGGAGCCAAACCTCCCAACTCATTTTAGAGACTCATTCAGGAGTTTTTTGGAATCAAAATTCTGCCATTTATTTTTAAAAAAAAATCCTTATTAAGCTTGGCGCAAGCAATACATTGGGACAGAGCGCCAGTTGGCGCACCCTCTTTGGTGGATTTCCCCCATTGGCACTCTGGTTGAACTGGCTGATTGCGCCAAGGCCAAAAGGCCAGTTTTTAGGGTTTTTCAGAGGAGAATTTATTCATAGGAATGATTTTCCTTGTCAAGGGGGATGCCATGAAAGTGGTTTCATGTTATCACAGGTCATGGAAAAGGCCCTCCAATGTGCGGGACGATGGATTTCAGGGATGGTGACAAATTACTATGTAACAGATACCCCCTAAATCATGAGGCCCGAGAGAGAGAGGGGTGAAATTCTTTATGAGAGCGTGCCCAACTGAAAACACTACCGTCGGAAAACCTGCGTAGACAAATACAACTGATATCTCAGATACATGATATGTGGTATGGGCATATCCATCCATAACAGAGTATACAATAATCAAGATCCAAGGTATGGACGCAACCATCTAGAAAGGATCATTGAATAGACTCAAGTATGGTCACAGCCATCCACTCAGTGAGTCATGTAACCAATCATGATAATCCACAAAATCCGCAGCCTAGATTCCATCAGACAAAACCCAGGGTCTTGCACTCCATCTTGACCCGAAAAAGGTACAAGTCCTAGCATGTGAATAAGTGAACTGAAGTCAAACATGCAAGAACATCGTCTGATTACCAACCAATGATGAAAGTCGTTAAAAGACGCGAGAGGAACCACCAATAATGAGGATGGCCCTCAAGGTATTATAGGTACAATCCACGGAATGTGAACAGTGAGCTAGCGTCGAACACCCACAGAATCATTCGATCGAAGGCCAATGATCAAAACATTGCGTCGAATGCGAAGAACCTGCCATTGAGGCATGTAGGATCCAAGGTACCGGAAGGGAGTCTCTAGATCAGCTTCCTAGATAATGAGCTGAAGTCGACAAGAAGTGACCTTGATCAAAGGTGGGCCATAGTGTTTCCCACATCATTGACGTGAGACAAAGGAACATAATGTTTGTGAATCAAGATCAGTAGAGAATCAGAGGAGGGTTGAAAACTGCAGAGGCCAACTTCTCTTGAACATATCGGCGACACGACACTGAATTTGGCAGTATTTGACATCAAAAGATCTGAGGTCATGATGATGAGGCAAAGGGCAGATGAGTGGTCAAAAAGGATAACCCAAACCCATGAAGGCAAGTAGAAAATGAGATGAGATGTCCCCAACCTGACACAAATGCAGACAAGTGCCATGTTCAAGAGTGACATACTACCGACACAATGATGATACTAGTTTCATTTTTCCCCACCATTTCTGGCGAGTACCTCAATAATTTTACACAAGCTTGAAGAGGATACCATATGCGTGTCATATAAGTTCTTCCTTCGGACAAATCCAACCTAGTACATTTAACGAGCCCTAGGAAGGGTGAACTCGAGTATCGTCATTATGACAGAATCCGATGTCATCAGGTTTTAACGAGTCTAACAAAGGAAGAACTCGACATCTTTTCATGTTTAGAGAGTTTGAAAAGACAGTAGAAAAGTAAACTCCGACAGCCCCTTTTCATCAATATTCCCTCAGATCGGAAAAGGTAGAAAACTATGTCTGAGAAAGCCTCCTAGTTGCGATAGGTTAGGGTATTCCTTTTTCGTAAATAATCTATCCCAACCCGAAAAAGGGGTAAATGTATACTGGGTAGATGTCATTTCACAGCCAATTTAACGAGATCAAAACGACAAGTGACTCGGAAATATTTTCATGTTTAGAGAGTCAGAAAAGAGCTGAAAGATGACTCTAGTAGTGACTTTTTTGTGTTTTTACCGAGTCCGAAAAAGTATCAAATACAACTCGCATCGTCGTCCAAGCTGCGTGAAAACCTGTTTCTACACATGAAAGCGAGCGTAAAACCCATTTTTCGACAAAATATAATAAAATATTAGAAAAATGACATTCAAATCCTAATTTAACTTTGAAAAGTTATAAATATGCTAAAAATAGTAAAAACATATTCACTTTTACTTTTTACCTCTTGTGAGAGCAACAGTGAGTTTTTCTTGTGCAAAATTGCAGCGGCGATTGTGGTCGTTCTAGTATGTCATTTTAGTTATCATTCGTTCCCGGTAAGAGGCGCTCTCATTAGCTTTGTTTTAATTCATTTTTTATAGATTTCCATTGTGTTTTTGGTTCCCTGAGCGGACCTTTGCAATTTTAGGGATCGGCCAATTGGTGTGGGTATCGGGCACGAACCTGTGCCAATTGGCTCCTTTTTGCAAAGGAATCACGCCAGTTGGCACAACTACTAGCAAAACAGTCGTGCCAATGGCGCAACCTAAAATTCCGCTCAAGATTTACAAAAATTGAACCAATCAGCTGGATTTCTGAGTGCTCAAGAGATCTAATGAGGTGTTTATGACCATTTTGGTGCAGATACACAGCCACAATGGCGATCGAGTGGAAAGAAAGGGAGCATAGTGAAGAGGATGAAATGGCCATGGAGAACGAAACATGCATGAATGTTCTCTGAAACTGCGGTCTAAAAAATTACTTCATAACACCATGTTTGAGGGCACAACCTGAGTTACTGCACTATTTGATCAGCATTTGGGACGAGAACGAAGAAAAGTTCAGGCTTCAGGACCAAGTATTGGAGCTCGAAGTATCCGATGTTTATTTCATAACTGGATTGTCCCGCAGACGTGAAGTCTCAATTTTGACAGGTACTAGGCCATCTGGTGAGAAAATGGCAATGGTGATGGAAAGAGTGTGCCCAGGGGCACGAACAGGTTCAGGCAGTGGGAAGGTTGATATCCACACAGTCCCCGATCTAGCACTCAGAGTAGTGCTCCATACCATTACATGGGCTGCGGGGTCACAGGCGCCACATGAGGCTATTAAAACATAGCTCCTCTTAGCATCTGAATGCATGAACCTGACACTATTCGATTGGGCCGCTGCCGTAACAATGAACATCAAACGATAGTTGACGAAGTGCAAGAAGTAAAAACTGAAATGGTTTGGGTATGGATCTATCTTGGTGTCGTTCATCCTTGAACGATTACCAATCTTCCAGGGCCAGGGGGCGATAGTCACCGAGCCACCATTGAGGGAGCCAAGTATGGCTCGATGGGTAGTGCTCATGCCCAGATCAGGAGTGGGCCAAAAAATGTCATGGAGGACTGAGTTCTTTGCATGGCTTCGACGACAACTGATCATCGTAGAGGACTGGCCCTATGCCAGTACAAACTTCATGGGAGACCCAGATCTTCCACTCCCAGAAGGGGATGACTAGGATGAGGAGTTGGTTAAGACTCTTTTTGATTTTATGTATTTATAATTTTTTTTGTGATACATGCCTATTCTAACAAACAATCCTATATGTATGCAAAATTTGGCCCAGAGAGGCCCGCCGGGATGTCACCCATCGCACGGAGGACCCCTCTCGCACATGATCCTCAAGCCGAGGGTGGCGAGGGGAGTCAGCTAGTCCATAATTTGAAGGGAATCGCCTGGGGGATCCCAGATTATGCTCGCCTAGCAGACATCCCATTGGATTATCAGAGGCACACTGTGGGGGTGCCTAGTCGCCTTCATTGTTTACTGAGGCGACTGGTGTGGGCGGTGACATGCTACCATGAGCACCATGCCGATTAGTCATCTAGGGCTTTTCATTTGCACATTTTTGAGAGACATGTTGTCTCCGGCTATTATTAAAACAGACATGTATATTTTTTGATTTTATGTGATGTACACAAACTACAAACCATTCGACATATATATATCTATTTCTGGATGGATCTTTTTACATATGATGATGTTTTTACAATTTTCGTAAATGTCTATCTAAAACCATGTTAGCTACTACGTTTGTTAATGCATTCATGTGTCTGGGTATGTGTTGATATGTAATGTAATCAAAATTTCTTTCCAGTAAACGAATACGTAGATACAGTCGTAAAATGGATGGGTTCCTAACTGAATAATGACCATTGAGTTGTAACACTATAAGCTTTGAGTCCAGATACACAAGTAATGCATGAATACCGAGGTTAACATCCTCATTCAATAATTCCAAAACGGCACTATATTCCACGACATTATTTTTGGTAGACCCTAGACAAACACCTTGCAAATTGCCAACTCACCAGCAGGATTGTAGATTACCCAGGCTGTCGAGGACAGATTCCTGGTACTGCGAGAGGCACCATCCACGAAACCGACGAAAGGAGTAATAGACATCTGCACGATCAGGAAGACCCAATCAGCAGAAAGACGTTTACAAAGCACACCACACCACACATGCATAAAAATGAACATACTCCCTTAAGTACACACACCACACAAGAATAATTCAAGCATAGTACTTCTTGAGGTACAACCCATTTCTAGGCTGCGCCAGAGGAATACCTTCATAGTCGATTAGCTCATATGCCCCATTTTTAATACTCGTTTGACGATATAGGGCCCATTCCACATGGGCTGGAATTTTCCCGCTCCAAGTTTATCGTGTGCTTGGTCATATAAGAGGACGAGGTCCCCTTCAATGAAAGAACGTGGAGAAACCAATTGATCAAAATGGGCTTTAAATTTTCTGTGCCTCAATGACTAAAGTAGCTAAGCGGCGAGTTTTGTCCAGTCATTCCAGATACAAGAGATGTTCTTCCTCCGAGGAAGTGTCGGGCAATAATTCCATAGCTAACTTCAGCGAAGGGATTTCACATTCAACCGGGAGAGTCGCTTCCAGACCATACACCAACTGGAACGGTGTGAATCCAGTCGCACTATTTACTGACGTTTGATAAGCCCAAAGAGCTGAGAACAATTGGAGATTCCAGTTGGATTTGTGGATACCAATCGTTCGTTGAAGCATCGTGACCAATACCTTGTTCACAGCGTCAACCTGGCCATTCGCCTGAGGGTAGTATGGCATTGAGCTATCATGACATAAGCCCAACTTCGATGTCAGCTCTACCATCATGTAATCCCGAAAATGAGTGCCATGATCGGTGACAATGGCTTGAGGGACTCCGAAACATGTAATAACATGGTTGAAAATGAATTGAGCAGTTGTCTTACCATCGGCAGCTAATGTAGGCATCGCTTCGGCCCACTTAGTGAATTATTCCACGACAACGATTATATAAGCATGCCCCCTGGCCGAGTGCGGGTTACATGTCATAAAATCTATGCCCCATTTAGCAAAAGGGCCTATGGTAATGAAAGGATGCAAAGGTAGGGGTGGTGCACGCATCTTGCGCTGAAAAAACTAGCACGCGTGACATTTTCGAACTGCAACTATACAGTCTTTGAATATAGACGGCCAGAAGTAACCCGCACGCAGAATATTTTTGGCGGTGGCATATCCGGACATATGACTACCACAGGCGCCACTGTGACAGTCATTCAAGACTTTCTCAGCCTCTTCCAGGGTCAAGCACTGCTGGAGCATAGAATCAACTCTGACTCGATAGAAGGTATCTCCTACAATGCGGTATGCTTGAGATTGATGCCGAACTTGACGTCGAGAATCTTTGGTCAACTCAGACCGGAACGTGGATGTTTGAAGGTACATGATGATGTCACTATACCATGGATCATGAGTGCTGATAAGAAAGAGTGTTTCATTCGGAATATGATCCTCGGATTGTGATGGAACAGAGTCTGTCAGGAGAGAGCAAATAAGATCAGCAAAAACCAATGATTTCGTTGATTTGGTAGTGGTGAACTCCAAATCGAACTCCTGAAGGATTACAATCCATTTGGAGTACTTGCCCCCCAGCAATTGTCGAGACAAGATGTATGTCATGGGGTTGCAATCAGAAATCACGGTTACCATATGCATTTGGATGTAATGGCGAAACCACTGAACAGCTTGGACAGCAGCAAGTGCCAATTTCTCGACATGGGCATAGCATGTTTCAGTGTCGAGAAGATTCTGAGATAGATAGTAAACTATGTGTTCATTTCCATCATCGTCACCTTATACTAGAACCATAGCTATCGTGCTAAACGGAGCGGCCAAATAAAGGGTAAAATCGCGATGATAGTTGGGAGGACGTATCAACGGAGCGTTAACAAGTAAAATTTTAAGCTTATCGAAGCATTGCTGGGAAATCTCGTCCCAATGAAAGGGAACGTCCTGTTTCAAAACTCACATAAACCCCTTGGCCACTTCTGCGTAGTTCGGAATAAAGCACCGTAAGAAGTTGGCTTTCCCCTGTAGACTATGAAAATGATGTAACAAGGATGGGGATGGGAGGTTAACAATGGCCGCGACCTTGAGGGGGTCAAGGAAAATTCTGTCTTTAGAGACAATAAATCCCAAAAGATGACCAGAGTCCACGCAGAAGACGCACTTGTGAGGATTGAGCCTAATATTGTAACATCTGCAACAGAGGAAAATCTGGCGGAGGTGTTCAAGATGGTCCTCACGCCGAGCTGAATAGGCCGGAAAATCATCCAGATACGGCTAAAAAATATGACGTATGTCGTGGAAAGCATAGGACATAGCACGCTAGAAGGTGGCCCCAACATTTTTCAAGCCGAATGGGAGCTTTTTGTAAGCGAAAGTTCCCCATGGACAGATAAAGGCAGTCTTATGTTGATCAACGAGTAAAATATTAATTTGATTGTAACCCGAGAAACCGTCCATAAGGGAATAAATCTCACTCCCCGCGCATTCATTGATGATTTTGTCTATAAAGGGAGTGGGGTAATTTTCCTTAGGACAGGCCCAATTAATTTCTCGGTAGTCAACACAGACCCGGATAGTGCCCTGCTTCTTATCTGTAGGGATAATATTAGAAACCCATTCTGTGAGGGGAATTGGATAGATAATGCCTGCGTTAAGAAGTTGTTCAACTTCTGCCTTTATAGCTGCAGCTTTTCGGGGATGCACTGGGCATAGACGCTAATGCACGGGTTTCGCACTTGGGAAGGTGAGAATCTCATGCACGACTATACTGGGATCAATCCCAGGCATCTCTTCATAGGACCATGCGAAAAAATCTCTGAATTCATGAAAAAGGCTTTTGTATACCTGAATCTCTTCGGGAGAACAAGTAACTCCCACACACCTCCCACATGAATGTTCTCGACTACCCCTGGTTTGATGGAGATGTCGATAGGCATGGTTTGAGTGATATTACTCAGATTTCCCTCTGAAATAACCTCATGAGTTAGTATCGGTGTTTGAAGAGGCGGGGTGGGAACCTGAGATGAGAAGCGCTCTAGACAATCAGACATTACCCCCAGGCCGGGCATGAACAAGGAATGATGATGTCCATTGCTCCATGACAGATCTTCAAGAGAATCATTCCAACGATAGCTTCATCAGAGGGGAAGACTTCTCTTAAAGGATCGGGTGAGTTTGCATCGCCGAGCCAAGGGGATTGAGAGTGTACATCTAGAGCCATGCTCGAAGGAGCATGTTTAGGAGGAAGAGGATCTGATGCAGCGACAATCTCGCAATAATTGATCTCAACTAGAGCTAAAGGCATTGATTCTCCAAAAGAGGTCACCTATTCAAGCGAAGGGATGATCCAAGGGTCATCTGACCTAGAGATCATGTTAACTTGAATGGTGTGCAGTGGTGGCACGGGAAAAATACCCATGAGGACGGGGTCCTTGAAAATACTGGGTCCTACACTGTCGGGGGGATTGGGGATCTGATTCATGTAAGGTACGTTGTTCTCAGAGGACGAGGTGAAGAAATACAACTGATCAACAGTGATAATTTTTCCCTCATGAGGAAACTTCAGAAGCCAAAAGAGGGTGGATGGAACACATAGCATGGTGTGAGTCCAGCTGCGACCAAGAAGAAGATCATAGTTGAGCTTGGCATCAACCACTTCTACTTCTACATTGACTATCTTACCATGTAACGTGATCGGTAAACTCTCGAGAACACCTAGGGGTTTTGATTCCCGACCATAAAATGCCTCTAGGGCATTGGGAGATGACGTGAGAGATGGAGAGCCAATGGACTTCCAGTAGGCCGATGACATAACACAGGTGGAAGCACCTTCGTCCACAATAGCTCTGTGGATGTTGAGGCCGTTGATCCTGACTTGTATAACGAGAGAAATTTGATGCGGAAGTCGAGGGACAAAATTTTCAAGGTCGAAGGTGAGAAGATTAAAATCGGCGGGATCAATACCACCGATTGCAGACAACAGAGCTTTCCATTGCGATGGGAAACTTTGAAGCACTTCCAACACAGACATTGCGGAAGGCGTCTGTGCCAAATCCTCAAAAATGCTGTAATGCTGAGCGGCACGGGTGTTTGGATTATAGGAAGATTTTCGCAGAACACATTTATAAGGTGGCCTCACAACGGGTTCAACGCTGGGCTTCTCGATTTCTAAAGGACCACAGATAGGTGGGGGAGGTGGGCCATCAACGACTTCCTTCCCAGCTACCAAGCATGATCTAGCATAATACTTCGAGCGCGTTGCAATTGAAACAGGTGCAACACCATTCATCATAAAGACTTGGGACCCAAATGGTGCAGATGGTGAAGGCTGCTCAACCATCTGGGTCTGCTGAGACGGGAACGGTTCTTTGAGAACTACCGGAGTCCCTTTGGAGCCTTTCAAAATTTGACTAACTTTAGATCATCAAGGACAATCTTTGGTATAATGATCTCCTTCAAAGATAAGGCAGGTGTACTTCGGTTTGCGTCGGGAACCATCGTCAACACAAGGTTTAGAGGATTCCGGTTTCGAGGCATCTGGTTTGGATTTTCATTTACCCTTATTCTTTCCTTTGGAGGCCTTTTCCGTAGGATTGGCCTGAACGGAATTGACCTCCGCAGTCTTACCAGAATCCGGTGGGGCAGGAAGAGCAGAATTATTGGAAGAATTCGACTTCTGCTTCCCATTAGAGGACTTCTGAGAAGTATGAGAAACAGAACCAATAACACCGTCTACTAATGGGGTAGCTGGTGCTTTAGAGGTCCCTGGCCACGGGGCATCAGTCAAGATATCATACAGCATGCTGGACTAAGAGTACACCAAATCAAGGTACTGGGCATGCGCGATGGCTTGTTCTTTGGTCACACATGCCCCCATAGAAATATCTTGAGCGATCTTGTTAATGAAGGAGGTAGTGAACCAATGAGTTAGTAGCTGATCAAGTATATCAAACTTGATCAATATACGATGACGTCTCCACTCATGAATATGATCAGATATGTGGGTGGCTTTATCCTGCTTGAGAGAAGTCAGGAGATGCGTCCCGGCTTCGTAACGAACCGGTAACTGGAAATGCGTCAGAAAAGCCATAGCTAACGTATTGAAGTCTTGAAAGATACAGTGGGTAATTCGATATACCACTTAGCGGCAACACTGGTAAGAGTGCATTGGAAAAGATGCAGACGAATTGAATCATCCACCCAAGAGTTTGAAGAACACTACAGATGGTAGGTCATGATATGAGCTTGGGGGTCCTCTCCAGCTTTACCTTCAAATTTAGGACAGTCACCAGGCACCTTGGTTGGAACCGGAGGCCAATAAGGATTGTGAAGAATTGGATCATTGGTCAATTTAGAAACATCCGACAATTCCAACGTGGTAAGGAAAGGCAACTGAGGATTGAAAGGCATGCCGGGTACCCGATAAGGACCTATACCTGTACTCCACCCTGGTTGAGCATAACTTTGCCCCCATTGGTTCTTTCCCGGGGGCTCCTGACCATAGGGGGTTAAGCCATATAGTTAGGTTGATATGGTTGTTGATAACTAGTGTACGGGGGTTGATAACCAGGGTATGGACCCTGATTATATGTCAGCCTCGTTTGAGCAGTATATGGATTTGACTGCTGAGTATAGGTATAGCCTGGTTGTTGAAGGTAATAAGTGGGGCCCTGCTGTTGGTAAGTGGGGCCCTGCTGAGCCTGATAAGTTGGGCGCACAGGCGGATTTGGCTGCGGCATAGAGTAAATTAGCTGTTGAGCAGGGTTGACTGGATGTGCAGGTTTTCCTGGTCGAGTAGGTTGACCTGGCTGAGCGGGCTGCCCTGGTTGAACAGGTTGACCTAGGTGAACAGGTTGTCCTGGTTGAACAGGTTTATCTGGCTGATAAAGGACACCAGGTTGGCTCGGCTAAGCCAGTTGACCTGATGGCGGGATAGGGCCAAGCTGGGCCTGATAACCAGGTTAGCCTGTGGCAGGACCATAAGATGGTCCTGGCTGTGCAACATTCAAAATGATGGGAAATTGGGGTTGTTGAGGTTGCACCATAGGTTGAGAAGGTTTGATTTACCCCCCAGGACCATACAATGGTCCCGGTTGATACCTCGGTTGACCTGTGGGTCCTTGAGGTTGCCCTGGTTGGACCACAGGGTGAGGCTGTATAGCTTGACCTTGAGGGTAATAGGACTGTCCTTGCCATTTGGAAGGTTGTCCAGCCTAGGTAGACAGAAAACCTTGAACATAATGATAAGCCTCTGGAGCAGGAAAATGTAGAGGGTTTCCTTGCTCATCGTATTGATATGGAAAAACATAGACGGGGGTACCATCCGGTCCATAATGGGAAAAATAAGGATGGTTGGGATCTTGGGAGGATTGACCAACCTCGGAGTTCGACTACTGTAGAGACAACCGATACTTCTCGGGAGAGATATTCTCTAGAATAGTAGATGCTATGTAAACATCTTCAGGAAGTGACAAGGTCCTGGTAGACTGAGTAGTAACAGCAGGCATATATGCCGTTACGCAAATAGTAGGCCTAAAAAGTACTGATGTGACCTAAGGAGTTGACGTGAGGGGTGTCCTTGGAGACATCCCTAATGAAGGAATAACCGGCCTCGTGGACGGAGTTGATTCTCTCATAGAGGTGACAATGACCACAATCTGACTTAAGGATCTATACCCTGCTTCCTAGGGCTCGTTAAATGTACTAGGTTGGATTTGTCCGAAGGAAGAACTTACATCAGAAGCATATGCTATCCCCTTCAAGCTTGTTTTCAAAAATAATTGGGGTACTTGTCAGAAATGGTGGGGAAAAATGAAACCAGTATCATCGTTGTGTCGGCAGTATGTCGGTCTTGAACATGGCACTTGTCTGCATTCGTGTCAGGTTGGGGACATCTCATCTCATTTCTACTTGCCACCATGGGTTTGGGTTATCCTTTTTGACCACTCATATATTCTTTGCCTCGTCATCATGACCCCGGATCTTTTGATGTCAAACACTGCAAAATCCAGTGTCATGCCACTGATATGTTCAAGAGAAGTTGACCTCTGCAGTTTCAACCCTCCTCTAATTTTCTACCAATCCTGATTCACATACATTATGTTCCTCTGTCTCGCGTCGATGATTTGGTAAACAATATGGCCCACCTACGATCAAGGTCACTTCATGTCGACTTCAACTCATTATCCAGGAAGTTGATCTAGAGACTCCCTTCCGGTACCTTGGAGCCTGCATGCCTCAATGGCATGCTCTTCGCATTCGACGCAAGATTTTCATCACTAGCATTCGATCGAATGATTCTGTGGGTGTTCGACGTCAGCTCACTATTCACATTCCGTAGATTGTACCTGTAGTACCTTGAGGGCCATCGTCATTATTGGTGGTTCCTCTCGCGTCTGTTAACGACTTTCATCATTGGCTAGTAATCAAACGATGTTCTTGCATGTTCGACGTCAGATCATATATTCACATGCTAGGACTTGTACTCTGTACGGGTCGAGATGGAGTGCAAGACCCTGGGTTTTGTCTGATGGAATCCAGGCTGCGGATTTTGTGGATTATCATGATTGGCTACATGACTCATTGATTGGATGGTTGCGACCATACCTGAGTATATTTACTGATCCTCACTAGATGGCTACGTCCATGCCTCAGATCTTGATTATTGTATACTCTATTATGGATGGTTGTGCCAATACCACATATCATGTATTTGAGATATCAGTTGTACTTGTCTACGCAGGTTTTTCGACGGTAGTGTTTTCAGTTGGGCACATTCTGGTAAAGCATTTCACCCCTCTCTCTCTCTCGGGCCTCATGCTTTACGGGGCATCTGTTACACATTAATTTGTCACCGTCCCTGCAATCCCCCATCTCGCACATTGGAGGGCCTTTTCTGAGACCTGTGAGCAGTGACATAACCTGAAACCACTTTCATGTCATCCCCCTTTACAAGGACAATCATTCCTCTGAAGAAAGTTTCCTTTGAAAAACCCTAAAAATTGATCTTTTGGCCTTGGTGCGACTAGCCAGTTCAGCCCTCACGCCAATGGGGAAAATCCACCAAAGAGGGTGTGCCAACTGGTGCTCTGTCCCAGTGTATTACCCGCGCCAAGCTTAATAAGGATTGTTTTTTAAAAATAAATGGCGAAAGTTGATTCCAACGAACTCCTAAACGAGTCTCTAAAATGAGTTGGGAGGTTTGGCTCTGGATCTCCATGTAGGGGAAGCGGTTTACCACCTATCATGGAAGCTTCCTTGAGGATAGGGCCAATCCCACAATTGTAAGGATCCCAACTCCCCTTCCACCATCTATATAAGCTTGCCATTTTCCCTTAGCAAGCTAGTACTAAGAGTTGAATCTATAGCAAGGAGACTATCTCTAGACAGCCTTTGAGAGCCAAGCTGAAGAGAGAAAGCTTTGTCCCATTTCCGACGAGCTTCGTTGAGATGTGCTCCACTGTCAACCCCGTCGAAGGAAGATCCAGCGTCAGAGCTTAAGTTTGTATCGTTCCTTTGTTTTATTAATGATAAGCGCCTTTGATTATGGTTTCATTCGTGTATCTTTATCTTTGACGCAACGAATTACATCTTCTTTGACTAATGTATAGTTACAAGATTTAGATTCTATGTTGTGTATGTCATGTTTCTTCGCATGTGTGTAGGTGTTCAGACGCGCTAAGTGAAAGGATTGTGATCTGCCGAAGCGGAATACAGGAAGCGTCATCCTTCTTTAAACAACCATCGCGTAGGACCTGAGGTAGGCAACTTGTCATTTCTTGTCATTTTGTAACTAGAGACCTGCGTCTTAGCGTGACTTGATTGTTGCTAGACCTGATCTGGGCTAGTAGGGATTGCCTCTATCCGCAGAGGGGATTTACCTCTCCAACAATGAGAATGATTTCTTTTTATAAAATGATATTGCATTTTCTATGTTATTATGAAAATGATATTTTTTTTTTACTTAAACCATAGAAGAAGCATTAGAATATTATTTGATTAGAAGAAGCATTAGAAGAATTTCCAGTCAGGTCCTATCACCCTTTTATCAAAAATAGGTTTCATCCTTTACTAGTGTGTTTTTTTTTTGCTCAAGGCATATTCTCTTTTCTCTTGAACTTCTATCATTTAATAAAGAATCCCTTGGGATTTTCTCATTTAGAATACAAGAGGTTCTGGATAAAAATACTTATCATCTCGAAACCCTCAATGGAGATTTCGTTCAGAATCCTGTCAATGACAAGTTAAGTTTTTGAATTTCTTCACCTCAATGTTGTAGTTGGATTGTTCTGTCATGCCACAACATATTTCACAGGCACATGCCACAACATAGGCGCTTGAGGCACTGACAATAGAAGCTACGCACTAATAGATCCAATGGCGAGGAGGCCTCATCATCCGACACTTCACATCTCTCCACACCATAAAGTTGCATGGTGGATAACTCGGTGAAGGGATGCAGAAGAAGGTGGACACATGGCCCTTTCCATGTCGAGAGTGAGCTCATCACCTCCGTACATATCCTCTTGCATGAAGACGAGTCTTTAATTATACTGAAACTTTTCATATTTTAAGAATTACAATTATAAACTATGATAAATGATTTTAATTTACTATAAAATACCCAAACCTAAGGGTCATGAATGAAATTTAAAATTAGTGGAAATGCAACCTAACATAATTGTGTAGATGTCCGATAGTTTTCTCCTTTGCCCAGATTTTCAAAAGAATATTTCTAGATGTCTGATAGTTTTCTCCTTTGCCCGGATTTTCAAAAGAAGCTTTCTATTTAAATAGAGATTAACTTTTGATTTGAATTTGATTTAAAATATGGTATTTGTATTTTCTTAACACTTGTTATGAATGTGGAATGCGTTGTCACAATAAAATTTTAAATACTTCATATATTAGTTAGATTAGGATTAGTGTCATTGCATTAAAAGTTGTAACAAACCCATGGATAGAGATGCATTTTATTGCATAGAAATCTAAAGATTTATTCAACGATTGTCATAGTTATTCATCTTATCTCATTTTCATGTGGCACTTTAAAGGAGATAATTAAATGCATGAGACATAAACCTAAATTCAGAACTAGAAACATAAGTTAGATTCAAAATATAATTATTTAGACATTTCATTACAATGCATCATGAACATGATAGATATATAGTCTTCTGATTTGCTATAATTTTGAGTAAGTTCTAAATTGAAACATGAAATGTAGAAACCACAAATATATAATGGGTGATATTGATATAACATACAACTTTACTCACAAAAATATAATGAGTGATATTTGATATAACAGACAACTTTACCCAATAATTTAAATAAGATATCAATAACATAACAACAAATTAAGATTTAGGCTCTGTACCCAACAAAATAAAATATAGAAAAACAAATATATAAAGATGAAAAAAAAATGATATGTTATGTAAAAAAAATAACACTATAAAGAAATTAAATCAAATAACAAATAACAAAATTATAAAATAAATGTTGGAAAATGTAGAATTGATAATGTAATACATATAGTAGAACAAAATAGATTTGAAAATGTAGCATTCATGCTGTAATACATATAGCAAAACAGAATATGTTAGAAAATGTAGCATTGATACTGTAATACATATACCGGAACAAAATATAATATGTTTGAAAATGGAGCATTGATACTTTAATACATATAATGGAACAAAATATGTTTGAAAATGCAGCATTGATACTGTAATACACATAGCAAAACAAATTATTTAGAAGTAAACCTATATAAGTTTACGTAGGCATTTCGAATCGACAGTACGGACCGGTATGGTGGGTTTCCAGCCATGTAAATATGCAAGTCTGGTGGAACATGTGCTAACATGGCAAAACGCTCGCCTCCTCCCCCAATTGGTATTGCTCGTGGAAAATTGGGCACACTAAATTATTATCATTAGTGATATCTTATGAGGATATCACTAAGCGACCCAACTCCTGCACGGATGTTTGGAAGTACAGACCATCTCTGAGAATAATTTCTATTGTATGGTATCTTATCCTAGGGTATCTTCTCCTACTGTTTATAACAGAACTCCCTTCTCTGAGGCGATTGGGTCTCATTCTGATCCTAACACCTTCACTGTTACTGTTATTGCTGCTCCTGCTACCATTATTATTGGGAGATAATGACAACAGATTTGACAGTTCACACTCCTGTTACTCTCAACTCTTCCTCTGATCCTCTCACTCCTATTACTATTCACTTCTCCTTCCATCTCCACACGTCAAATGAGGTTGGCTCTTCAAACTGCAGATTTAGAAGTAACTGTAAATCGTAAAGATGATGCCCATTAGATAATCTACCGAAAATATAAAACCATATTTCATGACATTTGTTTTTATGTGGGAAAAAAATCATCTTACAAGCTATATTACTCCAAAAAATAAGTACTTTTGCATAGGCTTATAATCAACAAACTACTATCTTATTATTACTGGTACACAATTCTCATTTAAAAATCATAACAATAAAATAAATACATACTTGCTATACAACTAACTATTCATACATAAATCGAATGAAATATCGTTAGCTGTATTCACTTCCAACATCAAATGAAAAGTTAAATCATATCAAAGAGCTTGGCTGCATCTTTATACACGCGCAACGAGAATTTAATTCCAATTACATGCTTTATTAGGTTATTATATACTAAGTTATTATAAACCATTAGGACAAAATAGTTTTCAAGGTTTTTTACGTTTATTTTTGTTATTTTAATATAATTATATAAAAAATGTTGTGTGGATTTACAGTTTGAAGAATGATTTTAAATTTATTTTCTAAGTTTTAGAAGTGTTTTTAAGGTTTTTTAAGTTTATTTTTGTTATTTTAATATAATTAGATAAAAAATGTTGTGTGAATTTACAGTTTGAAGAATGAATTTAAATTTATTTTATAAGTTTTAAAAGTAAATTTTGTAGAAAAAATTGTA
Organism: Pinus albicaulis; assembly: GCA_034641835.2. Lineage (NCBI taxonomy): Eukaryota > Viridiplantae > Streptophyta > Pinopsida > Pinales > Pinaceae > Pinus > Pinus albicaulis. The sequence continues at coordinate 385,961,399 of CM076569.1, read as the reverse complement.
TCACATGCTTGATAATTCGTGTAATATAGGCCTGTTTTGATATTATTTAAAAAGATGAATAAACGGTTTTCACAGGTGTACAACACATAAAGAGATTCACATATTTGGATGTTCTTTGGTACCCAAATTAACTTGTTCATGTAATAAATAGTGTAGAATTGCGGCTTTTATCATTGGTTGGTCTCCTAAAAAGTCATGTCATAAAATTTTTCTAAATACACTTTATCTTTGGGCATGGGTTCTATTTACACTTTCCTTTTATTTCAAAACCCCTGCAGGTCAACCTTTTTTTATTTTCCTCTTTTTTTTTCAGGTTTTGAAATATGAATAATTAGCCCCGTCAGTGTTCTCCCCAAGGGAAATCCTCAATCTTATTCAAGCGACCAACATCGTCAATTTGGCACACACACGTACATTAAGATCTGTGAGGCCATCTGGCACATATTTTTAATCATTAGGTCCACGCAGCCCAGGAGATCATAAGGTGTTTCTGTATGCCTTGACTGGCAAGGCAGTTCCACCACATTAGCCATCTTGCAAATAAAGGTTGCACACAAGCACTTTCTAATCTCCTATCTTGCCTAGACCTAACGATTAAGATTTGAGCCGTTAAGGTGTAGGAAAGGTATATGTGTGCCCAAATTAGGACACTGATCACTTGAATAAGACTGACGATTGTCTTATTCAATATAATATAATACTTGAATAATATAATACAATTAATACAATTAGTACATTAATATAATACAATTAATACAATTTATATTATTGTTGCAACCTATATCAATAAAATCTCAAATGTTTATTATTTCATATTGTTATATTTATATTTTTTTATAATTTAATTAAATTAGATCAAATTAATATATATTTATTATATTTATGAAATTATTTTTTTAATTTTATTATTTAATATTATTTTTAATATTGATACTCTTAATATAATATAATTAATTTAATTAACTCAATGTTTTTTTAGGTTCAATGACAATAGAATTAAAAAAATTGGTATTTTCATATCATTTGGTCCATGTAACATTATGTTATTTTATAACCGAAGGTTTATAAGACAAAGCTTTTTAATATTAAAAAAAAAAATAGGTTAATATTTATATTGAGCATCAAACATTTACATCAATATTAAACATAGACATTAATAGAGAGATAAAAAAATACTTATTAAGATTAATAGTAAAATTGTGAGTTATTTTTAACTATTGTAATAATGTTCTTGTGGCTCATATGATTTTATACATTATGTATATGTGCATTTTACTATATTTGTAGATGGAAAATTGCTTATGGGTCAAATCGCGAAGTTGGGAAACAGTTTTTGGCGGATGTTTAGAATTCGGGAGAAATTTTTAATTTCTCAGTCGAGAAAAAAGTCAACTAAATTTTTCGGCCGAGAGTTTTAAAAATTCTCGTCCGAGAGATTTTCATCAAAAAACTTGAAGAAATACCAGAGATTGCTCTGCCTGTAGAACAACCGATCAAAATAGCTCTTGCCTTAGCTGACAGAGGTTTGGTCGGGCAGTTTATGGGTCGATGGCCATCAACAAAAACGACAGATGATTGGGTTCAACGAAATTGGAGGCCTCTGCTGTCGAACAACGTGATCTGTTACGCTGTCGGTAGAGGATTTTTCATTTTCGAATTCACTACCAAGGAAGACAGTGACCTGGTGTTCAGAAATGGTCCGTATTTCATGGGAAATCAAGGCTTGTTCCTCAACAAATGGACCCCTGACTTCGACCCTTCTGTCGATGTCCCAAAGGAGGTTCCTGTTTGGGTCCGGCTCCCCAACCTGCCGATCCACTGCTGGAGCTACCAATCCCTGCAAAAGATTGGAAACGGGCTGGGTCGTTTCATCAACAAAGCTGACAATAGGGGCCAATACACCTGCGCAAGAATCTGCGTGGAAGTTGACCTAGAAGCTGGTCTGTCGGAAGCCGTTAAACTTACAGTTGGAGATTGGCATCACTTCCAGAAACTGGATTACGAGCAACTGCCCTTTAAGTGCAGAATCTGTCACGAGCATGGTCACTTCCAACGAAACTGTCCTAAAGCCCCACCAAGGGACAAGGTGGAAGAAGAAGGATGGAAAGAGATAAAAAAGGGCAAGGCAGTACCAAAACCTTCCGAACAGACAAAATCTGGAACAATGGGGAAACCCCAGTCCAATTATCAGGCCAACCCAATCACAAAAGAAGGCCCCCCATCAGTTGAAAAGGTGAATGCTTCAGAGAACCACGAAGAAACTGAAGACCACTCGAATAAACCGAAAGAAACCGTCGAAAAATCATCTGTTCCTCTAGCAGCTGCTGATCAAAGGGGAACCGAAGGTACTGAGGAGCACATCAGCCTAGCCTCTGACTCAGGAGAAGATTCAGAAGAGAGAGACTCCGAATCAGATGGTTCGCAAATCACTCCCATCAAGTCGACGAGGGGTTGGAAATCCAAGAAAAAACAAAGAGAGGAGAAAACTTATCTGGACGTACTACAAGGCTCCCAGAAAACTCTCAAAGGAATGATGAACACCAGATCAGGACGCAAGCAGAGCAGGGCTCCAAAAGGAGCCACCACCTCCCAAATCAGTAAATAATGAAGTACGTCTCCTGGAACTGCAGAGGGTTAGGCAGCAGGCTGAAAGAAGAAGCCCTAAAAGACATTGTTAGGATGCATTCGCCTGAAATCCTTCTCATCCAGGAGACAAAGATGGAGGATAATCTGCTCCTCCAAACTAGTAAGACATTCTGGCGCAAAGGGCCCGGAAGAGATGTCAGTGCTAGAGGCGCCTCTGGCGGGCTTGCCTCCTTCTGGGACAGCTCCAAATATGAATTGATTCAAGAAGAAATATGCCCTCATTGGATCTTCATTCAGCTCCTCCACAAAGACTCTGGTCAACAAGTAAGTATGTTCAATCTTTATGCTCCGGTCCTTCCAGCGGAGAAAAAATTTTGCTAGGACTCGCTTCAATCCTTTCTGTTATTGCACAAGCCAGAAAACATCATTATTGCAGGTGATCTGAATTTTACTCTAGCCATCGATGAGAAAAAGGGGGGTTCCCTAGTAAGGGATCCAGCTAGAGAATGGGTGGAAGACATTATGCTAGACTGGGATCTAGAGGATATCAAGCCTTCTGCTGGGAAATATACCTAGACTAACAAAATATTAGGGCCCAACCACATAGCTGCTCGTCTGGACAGATTCCTTGTCCAATCCTCTTTCCTTACATGTGGTCTTATAGCCTCTTCTAAAATCCTCCCAAACTGCACTTCTGATCATAAACCCATCAGCCTCGAGCTCTCCCTTGATGGAAACCTTGGTCCAATTCCTTTTAGATTCAGTCCTTTGTGAATTCAGCAAGATGGTTTCCAGGAAGTGGTTTCAGAAGCCTGGAATCGGTAGATCCTGGGATCCCCATTCTATGTGTGGGAAGAAAAATTGAGGGGCGTTAAAAGAAAACTCAAGGAGTGGGCTAAATCTCTGAAAACACCCACTGCCAAGAGAAAAGAATCCTTAGATAACCTTGCTGCCCATCAATCAGCAATGGAAAATTCTGCTGTTACACAAAGTCTGCTTCAAAGAGAAGTTGAGTTGCAAAAATATCTCCATAGAGCTAGTAGGGAGGAAGAGGAGTACTGGAGACAAAAATCCAGAAACTTATGGTTACAGGCCGGCGACAAAAATACCAGCTTCTTTCATAAACAAGCCGAAGCTCGCAAGCAATTCAAATCTATTTCAGAAATCCGCTCCCATGATGCTGTGGTCAAAGATCCTGAAGGCATCAAAAGGGCTGCTTTCACCTTTTTCAAAGAGCTTTATACAGCTCCTGAAAACCCCCCTATAGACTCCCAAGCCTATCCCTTTGTCCAAATTCCTCATTGTGTTCAGGATTCTGTTAATTCTACGTTGACCACTCCGATCAGCATGGATGAGCACAAGAAGGCTTTGGACTGCATGGAGCCGGATAAAGCTCCTGGGCCTGATGGGTTCAATGCCAGGTTTTATCAGACTTGCTGGTCTATCATTAATAAAGACCTTCTGAGAATGGTCAGGAAGTCTCAATCATGTCCCAAGATCGGAGGCAGCATCAACTCGGCCATCCTTGCCCTGATTCCAAAAGATAAAGGAGCTTCTGATTTTGGTAGATTTCGGCCCATTTCACTGTGTAACACAAGTTATAAACTGATCACCAAAACAATAGCCAACCGTCTCAAGAATATTTTCTGGACATCATTCCGGAAAATCAAGGGGGTTTCATCAAAGGGAGAAAGATTCTGGACAATATTGTGTTGGTGCAAGAAGCAGTTCATTCAAGTTGCCAACGGAGAGAGAAAGGAATGGTGATAAAGCTCGATTTGGCAAATGCCTTTGACAGGGTGAAACATGATTTCCTCTTTGCTGTCATGAAGAAACTGGGCTTCTCTATAACCTTCATAAATTGGGTGAAAGCTTGCATCGCCTCCCCTTGGATTGCACCGCTGGTTAATGGCCGATCAACAAAGTTCTTCAATGCCTCAAGGGGCTTAAGACAGGGTTGCCCGCTGTCCCCGCTCCTCTACGCTATTCAAGCCTCTGTGCTGAGCTTCCAACTTGACTGCTGTCAACAAATCCATTCACTTCCAGGCCTCAGAATTGTTCCCAATGTTAAAGACATTAACCATGCCCAATTTGCAGACGATACTCTGTTGCTGGGAGGAGCGAGCATAAATTCAGCAAGATCCTTTAAGAAGGAGTTGGACATCTATAAGGAGGTCTCGGGCAGCAAGATAAATTATTTAAAAAGCACTATCTTCAGCTGGAACTGCTCGGTCAAGGAGCTGGCTAACATTTCCAGACTCTTAGAGATGAAAGGTATTCAGACCTGGGAGTTTTTTAAATATCTCTGGATTCCAATCTTCAAATCCACTCCTAAAGTTGCCCACTGGATGCCCCTGCTTGACAAACTAAAAATTAGAATTCAAGCTTGGGGAGCTTCTTGGCTGAACATTGCTGGGAAGGTTATCCTGATGAAATCTGTTCTCACAAGCATGCCTCTTTACCAACATTCCATTCTGCTTGCTCCCAAAACCTTCCTCAATAAAATGGACAGTCTGTTGAGAAGATTCCTCTGGGAAGGGGGGAAAAATAATGAAAAAAGACTACAATTAGTTAATTGGGACACTATTAAAAAGCCAATACTGGAAGGAGGTCTTCAATTAAGAGATCTGGGTGCCCAGAATCTCACCCTGGGCTCCAAAATTCTGTGGAATATTGTTGCTGGAAAGGCTAGCTGGAGTAAGAGAGTATTGTGGAAGAAATATTTCAATGGACATCGGCTAAGGTGTCTGGACCAGCCTCCAAAAACCATTAAAGGTTCTCCAGTCTTCAAACTCTGTCTTTATGCTATGGAGCATTTCAGTCACAACCTTTACTGGATACCAGGTAATGGGAAAAAAATCAGAATCTGGGATGATCCGATCCTTGGTGATCAGCCTCTGAACCATATTGAAGGCCTGGCAAACATTAAAATCTGGCTACAGTCCAACAACCTGAATACCCTGTGGGACATCTCAACTTGGACGGATGATTCTAGAAGAAGATGGGACAGTTGGTACCTGGGAGAGATTCCCCAAAGGCTGCAGGTTGAAGCATCGATTCTTTTAGATAAGCTCCAAGGAAAATCTCTGACCAAAGCAACAGCTAAGGACAAAAGAGGGTGGGGCTCCCTTACTGGCAATTTCTCAGTCTCTGAAGGTTACAAAAGTATGACAGCGATTCCTAATGTTCCTCCTGACCCTACTAAATGGAGATTTATTTGGGCCTTTCCTTCGCTCCCGAAAATTGACTTCTTCTGATGGACATTAGCTCATAACAGCATTCTCACCAAAGATATTCTGAGAAAGCGTGGAATGGAAGGGCCTTCCAGATGCCCGCTGTGTGTGTCAGAGGAAGAGTCTGCTAATCATCTGTTGTTGCTTTGCCCTTATGCCCGTGATGTCTGGAGGGGGGTTCTGAGGTCAGGGGCTGACAAAATTGTGATCCCTGGTAATATTCCTGACCTGCTTCACAACTGGGCCAACTTATCTCCGTTCCGTCTCACTAAAAAATGCCTCCTCAAAACAGCCTGGATGTGGATCCCTAAATTCACCTGCTGGAAGTTGTGGTTGGAGAGGAACAATAGACTGTTCAGGGATGAAAAATGCACTCCTGGTAAAATAATCACTAAAATCCAAGCTCTATTGGGCGAGACTTTGGATTCCAAACCTACATTAAGGAATGAAGCTGCTATGGACTGTGAGGAGGAGCTCTGGCTCAAAGACCTTGCTCCAAATCATGTTTTCAAGCCCCTGCCCCCTGCTATTCCCCATGCTAACTGGGAAATCCACCTTGAAGAGCAAGAGTTTATCAAATGGCGCTCTGCACTGGATGAACATTGCCTCTTCTTCGACGGGGCCTCTAAAGGCAACCCCGGAGCTGCGGGTGGAGGTGGGGTTCTTCTGAATCCAGATGGATCAATTGAGTTTCGGTATCAATGGGGGCTGGGCATAGAAACTAATAACAGAGCTGAAGCTCTGGCCCTGTGGCAAGGGCTTAATCTGGCTATCAAAAGGAACATCCTATCTCTGACGGTCTTTGGAGACTCCAGATTGCTCATCCAAGCGTTGAATCTCAACTCAAATCCTAAGCAGATTCAATTAGTTTCCATTCTCAAGAAAATCAAGTCTACTCTGGCCCAGTTCTGACAAATTTGTTTTTTCCATATTCTGAGGCACCTAAACAATCAAGCTGACCTTGAAGCCAACCTAGAATCTACCCGTTGCAGAAGATCCCTGTTAGTCAATTCTGATGAGTTTGATTGCATCATCCCTTAATCTCCATGGGGTCGCCCTGTTCACAAAATGGCTCTCAAATCCAGACCTGTAAGTTTCCATATCATGCAGTCAAAGTTTTTGATCCTGGTCTTTCTCTGGATTGACTCGCCAACCTCTCTCCTGACCATTCACGACTTCTGCTGTCTCAGTAGCTGGGCTCGTAATAGGCGGAATCCTTCTTTTGACTCTAAGGGTGAAATATCACTGAAGTGGAGGTTCGTCAAAGTAAAGCAGCAGCCTATAGCTTCAGGCTGGGACCTATACGTTTACCGGCCGGTTCTTTCAACATAAGGGCGTCCAAAACTTTTTCATACCTGTGCAAAGTCTCCCTGGATCGATTAAAAAATCCAACCTCAGCTTCCAAAT
>CM076569.1:385824587-385954073 GCA_034641835.2 Pinus albicaulis | reverse complement strand
AAAAATAACCTCACATCAAAACAAACAACCAACAGTATAACCACACATGACCACAAGGCTCTCATTTTTTTCCTTCAGAATTCTATATTTTCAATTTCATGGAACTGTATAATCACAAACTGCAGAGGAAGCTAGTAATCATAATGTGCACCTTTCGCTGTTATGGAACTTGATCTTTCTTCCTGTTACACATATTCATAATGCCAAAGTACACATTGCTGTTCAAATTTGTGCCTATTAAATAAAAAGTGATAGAATTTGACTGAAGCTAGTCAGGTGCAAATGAAGCTTGTCGAAGATGTATTTGAAAGTGGCCTGAGAAGAAATCCACTCAGGAGTAACATCGCAACTTGAAAAACGCAGCACCAAAGTCTGCAACAAGTTGGCCAATGACTTTGACTAACTTGCCAGTCAATTGAGTCACTGTCAAATTGAGTGGGTCAGCCGACTGAGCACCACGCTTCGAGTGTCAGCCAACTCACAAGTCAATCATGCGGGCTAGGAGAGTATGGTATGATATATTTGATCCAAATAAGACAACGCTCGAAATAAACCATGTTGCTTACACAAGATGCTGATAGTAAGTTGAGGTAGAAAAGTTACAAAAGATTGAACTTCCATTTTCAAATTTGTGTAACAGGGATAAACACAACATTTTTGTTGTATCATAAAAAAATGTTTACTACTAGCTATAGACTTCTAACATTTTATTTTATTTCAATGCAGAGAATTATTTCATTGCTTAGAAATCAACTAAAGACATTAGAACTGATATTAAGAGAAGAGAAATGGGTTGAGGGCTCTATTAGAACTCAATGAAGAGGATGAAAATGTACACTTGGAACTTTGAACTCTTCATTTTAAAAGCCCCTGTATGGGTGGCTGATACTGAAACTGAAAGCTCTCTGACAAAGGAAATAAGAAAGCAGAGATATACCTCTTAAAAATTCAGAAAAACTCGATGAGATAAACGACTTTTGTAGAACCTGATGTACTGAGATCCAGATAATGAAAAGTTGATCATTGCAAATGTGGAGTACGACTGTTATCACCATAGTGAAGATTGAAAATAAGTTCTCTAATCTTTATTATTTCCATATCCATCTGATTAACACTATGTACTTCATAATCGTCGAACTAAATATATTAAATTTACATAAATATCCCACATTGAAATATTATAACTTTTCAACATCATTTGTGAACCTTCAAGTCGTGTATGATTTTTAACAAGAACTATAAAATACTGAAAGAAAAGCTGTTAATTCCACATTGAAAAATAATTAGTAAGTTTTTCTAAATTTGCACAGATATCCCACGCTGAAATATTAGAACTTTAGGATATTGATTGTGAACCTATTATTTTTAACAAAAACTATAAACTAAAAGCTATTAACTCCACATTGAAAAGTTCAAGACGTTAATTGTGAACCTTCAAACTCCGTGTTATTTAACAAAAGCTATAAAATAAATGCTATTAATTCCACATTGCAAAATAATTAGTAAAATTTTATAAATACTCTATCTAGAAAGAAATAATATTAATAATAATGGCCAAAGTACCTTTGAATAGTTACCATTTTCTACCTTTATCGTGGTCATTGCTTTATTACGTGGGACAGGAAAACCACCTGAATACATTTACAAAAGCCGTAGTCTAACTAGCCAGAGGAATCGCCCTGAAAATCATGAAAATTCAGATAAGATTTTCAGAAAATCTGGCAGGAATTTTTCCAAATCCATGTTATAACTATCAAAGTTTAATATTTTGGGTGTCCTACAGGTTTTTGATGGTGCTGAATCCATTTCCAATGTCAAAATCAGGATTCAAACACTGTTTCTGCAAGATTTTTTAAATTTTTTTGGCCCGGATTCCGACCAATTTTGACTGTCCGGGCAATTCCTCTGGCTGGTACTAGAAATTGCGTTAACTTGCCATTTTCCAAACAGGAGATTTAATCAAAGAAACACGACAACTAACTGCTTAAATAAAAATAATTATTTAAATAAAAAGAATCCTGAGACCATGATTATTATTTTAAACATTTAACTCTAAATATTTATAATGTAATAAAAATTCCCCCAAAATAAGTTACCCTAATAGATTCCTGAACCTGCTCCATTTGGTAATCAAAATTTCTCCCAAAAATTTAACATAATAGATTCCTGGACCTTATCAATTGGGAGTTGGAACATGAACCACCAATCCAGCAAAATCTAGAGTTAGATTATTATCATAACAATCCATATTGAAAATTGGTTATCTATTATTGGCATCCCCTTTGACTACCACTCTCTGTTATCACATTTCTCTTTCTTTCTCAGCTGAAGGGGCATGAAAATGATGTAAATCTACATTTCAAGAAAAACAAGTTTTATAAAACCCCAGTATAACCTACAATTTTCTATGACATGCTATAGGTTTTTTCAAATAAATTGCTGGGGATGAGACCTTGCTATACGGAGATAAGTTCAAATGCATTCGTTAACATAGGTTGTGTCTGCTCCTTCTATGTGACAAGACGAAGGTGATCCTGATTAAAAGATGTAGAGAAAAACTTAGTTAAAAGATTGTTCCTTGAATACTCAGAAATTTAAAAACAACATCTTAGATATAAGATATTACTTCTAAAATAACATCCACATCATCGTGACTTATCTCCTTGTCTTGTTGGAACATGTACCACTTGTAACCCTTCGTAAATCATTCATTTTTCTAGAATCTCACGTACTGTAAGTCGCCGCCAGTGGAGGATATAAATGTGCATGTCAGTTTGCTCCAAAGCTCGTTTCAAAAAGTGCAATTCATCACACAAAATTCAAATTCTATTCTTGTCAAATAGGAGATGGATCTGAATAACGGTGAAGGTAATGCACGGGACAAGCTGAACATATCTGCAACATTAAAGAATACAGCTCAGTACCACTTCAATTACTGTCTTTGGCTTTGGACCCAAAATTCCCGAAATTAGTTTTTAGCAACAGAAGACGACCATGGAGGGTAGGTGAAATTAGCTTTATAAATCTACATTTTAGTAGCATCACGTTAGTCATTCAGTTCTATTTTCGACACGAGCGCTAAAAAGAAAAATGAATAGAGCAAAACTATGCAACTTGGTGTTGATCGGGCATTTTTAATTTTTTTTTTCTAATCAGAAGGCAAGTAATCTGCCATCAAAACAAAGAGGATAACCCTACGTGAACACAAGCCTGCAGTTGCACCTTAATAACCGTTATCATGGATGACCTGCATAAAACAAGGAAACCGGCTTCAATTTATAGTCTGGTGCCTATAAAACTGCCATGCTGTCAAAGAAGGCCAGTTCAGAGCCCTATTATATTCCGGAATTAAACTGAAAAAAAATATACCTCGGGAGCAACATAATTTGGTCTTCCACAATCCTCCTGCAATTAAACACATAAAGAAAATCAAATATTTATATTTATTTAAACACATAAAGAAAATCAAATATTTATATTTATTTTTCATAATGTAATACAATCCATCCATAAATAAAATGCATCCATAACCTTTAACAATGATGATACACTGCAAATAAGATCTATACTTTTAAATAGGTTTTGATAGCATAATGTCTAGTTACAAAACACTCAGAACAACAAGAACTAAACAATAAATAACTGAATATTCTAATGAACAAATAATTGAGAGGTGCATCAAATGAAGCGTGTATTTTTTTCAATTGCTCCATATAATGGATTTTGACCAACCAAAAACTTAAAAGGACTATATATATAAAAGAGATAGTAATCAGTGTGCACGAGGAAAGTGATCATATCACTAATATTTGTTCTACTAAAAATAATATATATATAGAGAGAGAGATCAGTTTGTATGAGTAAAGCATTATATCACTAATATTTGTTCCAACTGAAAAATATATGTGGTTAGAGTGTATTTAAAAAAATTCTTAAATTCTTAAATTTTTTTAAAGAAACTTGTTACTCATTAAAGTGGATGACTCTATAGCATAATTTAAAATTTTTGTTTTTCACATCTAGCCTGCCAACCATGTATCCCTTGACAACCACTACTAGTTGACGAAGTGCCATTTTATTTCCTCCAACAACATTAATCATATACTTTCTCACTCATCTTGCAAGAGCACATGAACAAAGGTGGGCTTCTAATCAAAAGGTATTTTATTCATTTTGCAATCAGGTGCTTGTATTTGGGCTTTTGATATGGATTATGGGGTGACTTGGAAGGAGGGGTTTTGACCATAATCTTGTTCTCTCTCCTTAAATGGGGTGTTAATCTTCGATCCTAGTTTACTCGGACATTACCTAATGGCTCAATGGGTATAGGAGAGACATTACCTGGAAAGATTTTATTGAAATAGTGTGTTCCATCTACCCCTATTCCATACTTACCACTTCCCATCTTACATTCTAAGCCCATATTCCACCTCCATTCTTTATGGTCAAATGACGATTGGTTCTTTGGGATCTCACACCCATACATCCAAATACTTGGGTAGGGCTTGGAACTTTGCTCTAATAGGTTGATGCAGCTAAAAGAAAAGGAAAAAACATATTATGCCCACAAAATTGTTGATTTTTTGTAGCATCGAAAGTGCTCTAAGTCTCAAAATTTGTGGAGAGTCTTAGGCGCATGTATTCTAAAGAACCCATAAATCGTTTGTGAAAATTCAACTCATAATGTGTTTTATTAAAATAATTAATTATTTTAATGTGACCCTAATTTTAAACTAGAGAAAAATAAATAATTAAAAAGTATTATTAGAACATGGTGTGAATCTTCTAAAGAACATGGATCAAGTCAAATTATAATCTTAGTCATTGATTGAATATCTAAACTCAGTCGTTGAAGTCTCAACGAGAAGGCTATAAAGGAAGGCTTGAGGGTCATTTGGAAAGACACACCGAGTGAATCTAAGCGATCGATTTTCTGAAGTGAGCAGTGCCTCTGCTTAGAGGAGAGTTCGATCTAAGTGATTCCAATGCAGTGAGGGGCAGGGATAGCTTCCGGAGAGAGATTTTCTCAGCAGAGAGGGGAAGAGAGAGATCTAGTAGCTCTCACGCAAAGGCTAACGCAAGGCCACATAGGGGCACCGCAAAGGGTGAAAAAGAGTATGAGATCTTGCAAAAGATATAGTTTCAGAAGTCGGGAACAGAGGTGTGAGACCAGGAGGCTGAGAGCAGTGATTCTGGGCTGCATATCGATAAGTTAGTTGGGTGACGCAGTGCTTAGAGATGCTGACATAGGGAATACATAGGGACTGTGCAGAGGCAATGCAGGGCCTACCAAGGGCACTTCATTTAGTGACCGGATCAGCCAAGATTTTTTCAGTGATTGAGTGAGGTAAAACTCACAATCTTTCTACTAGTGTTTCTCTCTCTGTAACTGAATTACCTTTATGGTATTCAGAATTTTATACTGCTTAATAAAATCAAATACTTAGATCTGCTGCACCAGTTTTTTCGCATTGGGTGTTTTCGAGGACTTTCGTCCAAAAATAATGGTGTCCTATGTGTATATTTTTCTTTGCTCAGTTTCCTTGTTTCAAAATAATAGGTAATTAAGTGTAGGTTGCTTCAGTAATTTGCTTCAATATTTCATGAAGAAATCTAAAATAATTTTGTAATGTAATTTACAAATAGAAGAAGTAAATTCAGTTGGTTGCAGTAGGATTCTAGAGATCATTTAGATCTAGGAATTTTCACATGGTATCAAAGCGAACTTTGATATGAAACAGGAAGAGCATATCTAGCACTGAAGAGAAGGCCATATTGCTGCAACAACAATAGATCGCATCTTCTGAGGGATTGGGCAGTTCTAGTTAGAAGGGTTGAATTTTCAAGGTGGTATCTCTCTGAGTGAGTCTACAAAGAGGTAACACTTCTGGATCAAGATCTTGTCAAGGCAGAGGGAGCATTGTAGAGCCTTCACGCAGAGCCAGAGGGATACAGTTTTTCTGCAAGCAGTTGCTAGGAAAAGGAGTGTCAAACGAAGAAGAGCACATAGTGAGGGAATTCTTTCTTAGTGAGCTCCTTGCTGAGGAATTCAATTTTTTTCGTTTACTAGGCAGCAAAGGAGTAGCAGAATTACTAGCTCCATCAGGTTATGCATAATCCAGCCTAGAGGCTACACAAAAGGGAGAAAGAGGGAGGAGTTTGACAGTTTTAGATTGAGATGGCAACTCATAGACTTTTAGAGATCAGGATTGATTGGAGGGATCCTCCAACTACGTGATCTAGAAGGAAAGAATCAGATTCTTTATGGACGAGTATGATCTCAAGGCGTTCGTAGACAACGTGGTTGTTATGCCTACAGATCCGGATTAGAATAAAAAGTACAAGTCTGATATGGCAAAGGCCAAGAGAATTATCCTTGATGGTGTGAAGGATCATATAGTCTCTCATATAGTTGTGTTCAGAGAGATATGGGAGGCCTTGTCCGTGCTATACGAAGGAACTTACGAGCAACGAAGGATGTACTTGGAGCAGAAGTTTCGAATGATCCAGATGCAGAAGGGGGAGCACATTACTTCATTCCTAATGAGACTTTAGGATATCTGTGATCAGTGGTTGGTCATGGGATCTACCACATCTGCTACAACTATGGTGAGACTCGCTCTTAACGCAGTCATTTAGGAGTGGCAATTTTTTGTCAAAGGTATCCTGGGCAGGGCAACACTACCGAGATGGGAGGCAATGTCAGCAACTCTTCAAGAGGAGGAGTTGAGAAGAGATCTAGTCAAGTGTAAACTAGACGGTAGCAACGTGAGTGGATTGAAAAATCTCAAGGAGGAGGACAATCTAGCCCTCGCATTGAAGGGGATAGTAAGGGCAACCGAGATGCAAGAAGGACGTCTCCAAGGTGAAGTGCTTCAGATGTGGTGAGATGGGCCACTATGCATCACAGTGTCCTTTGAAGAAAAAAGAAAAAGATGAGAAGCAAAATCCAAAGGTTGTAGCCATGAAGATCGAGGAGGATGAGTATTCCATGAGTGCCCACGCATCTCAAGGAGGGAGATGGGGTGACATGGAATTGTATTTCACCTTAAACCTCAGTTTGGCAAGATCCTTGAGGAACCCACCTCATGGATCACCACCTTGCTACGAGAGTCATGATTAGCAGTAGCGAGATAGAAGAGCTTTCACTGGGAGCCAAGGAGTGATGGAGCGATAGATGCAGTGGTGAGTAGCACCAAAGTCTGAGCAGCACAGAGCAAAGAGGCAACAATGCGTAGAGGCACAATGTAGTAGCTTCAACAATGCAGTGGCTTCACAAGGCAGCGTGGGACTAGCAGCAGTCAAATCTTCAACACCAAGGTGCATCCATTGAACGCATTTTCAGTTTTTAGGTGGTTTCAATTGCTTCTCTCATCAACTGAGTTGCAGTGCAGATGTAGTGTTAGCAGTGGAAGTGCTAGCAGCATAATAGATGCAGCACTTGAGAGGAGCTGTAGTAATGATTTAGCAATGGCAACGGTAGTGTCAATGGCAACAATACAGTTATAACAGCGACACACTGGTTGGTGGACAACTTGTTAGACATCAACAGTGCATAGGACGCTTGAGGGACAAAGCAATGTGCAACAGGCATGTTAGAGCATTTTTCTCGCTAAAAGGGAGTGTTGATTTTTGGTAGCATCTAAAGTGCTCTAAGTCTCAAAATTTATGGAGAGGCTTAGGCACATGTATTCCACTCAGAATGTGTTTTATAAAAATAATTAATTATTTTAATGTGACCCTAATTTTAAACTTAGGAAAATTAAACAGTGAGGAACGATAATAAATGAGTCAGAATATTCTGAAAACATGGATGATCAAATCATCTTGGTATTCAGAACAGTTCTTTAATAACAATCAAGGCTAGTCTCATGAAAACTACTAAGAAACAAAGGCATTTGGAAAAACACACATTGATCCAAGTAGATAATTTTCTGATATGTTTGTTACTCTGGATAGATTGATAAATGGTTCTAAACAGAAATGAGGTAAGGAAACACGGAAAATTATTTTTCAGCACGAAATCATCACCAAGATGATAACAACTCTCACGTAGAGAGCTAACATGAGAGCCACCGCGGAGGGGCAACGCAAAGAGGGTGAGAAAGAGTTAGAAATTTTGCAAAATCGGTTTTAAGTAAAGAACAAGGGTATACAATCTACTGGTTTCATTTAATAAAAAATGAATGGGGATTTTCATTTGTTCCAATCACTGACATACGGTGTATGTCATTGGAAATATGCAAGGATCAGTTGATGTGTCTTATCCATGATGGCTCCACTTTTGTATGGTCAATTGAAGAAATAGATAATTTCCAATTTGGTCACCCGTGTGTTGAACGAAGAATTGACTACTTTGAGGATGATTGGGGCTTTAGATGGAAGTTGTTGGAAGAAATGTCTACAGATATAAATATCAAATGTCCTGGTTATCTTCCATTTCAAACAATCCAAGGCGTGGTTCTTATGTGCAAATGCAGTGAAGTTCCTTTCCTATTATATGACATGATGACTGGCCTCTGCTTCGCAATAGATATTGATAATTCAAATAATCAACAGATGCATGGATTTTGGTCTCCAACATTGTAGGAGTGCAATGATTTGATCGAGTCTGGAAATGTTTTTGCAATTGCTCCTCGTATGGATTCTATTGATGATGAGGTTACCTATTTCATCGGTAACAGTGTTTAGGCTATTAGTCATTTTATATTCTCTCTCTTGTCGTGAAAAATATTTCCTTTTTTTTTTTACTTTACATACTTTTGAGTATCTATGCTAAGACTTTAAAATTACAATTCTATGGATATTTATATGGCTCCATTCTGAGGGGGTGTCTTCTATATGTGTATGTATTGGATGTTGGATATTGAATTCCATTGCGATTTTCTCAAAAAAAAATTATTTTTGTGTCCCCTTTAGTGCTCTTAATTGCATTTGAATGTGTTTGGATGTTATCCATTTTTCTTTGTTTTTATAATTATAATTACTGTGACTTATTTTATACATGGTGTTTCCATTAGTTTTTTCTCAATGATTCTCAAACATTGTTATATATTTAGGTTAATTTTA
Source organism: Pinus albicaulis (assembly GCA_034641835.2). NCBI lineage: Eukaryota > Viridiplantae > Streptophyta > Pinopsida > Pinales > Pinaceae > Pinus > Pinus albicaulis. Next base: position 385,945,004 of record CM076569.1, on the reverse strand, counting down.
TTATTTAAATTTATATTTTGAAAAACCATTTTAAATTTATATTTAAAATCATTTATATTTGGAAAAATCATTTTATGTTTTCATAACTTTATATGGTTGGAAAAATACCGTATATGATTTTAATTTTTTTATGTGGTTGGAAAAAAAGGTGTTCATTTCTCATTCTTTTGTGTTTATATATATTGGATATATTATATGTTCCATGTTTATTGTTCTATAATAAATATGTTATTATTCGTTGTAGACATGTCATCTGAAGGTACAAGCAAGCGTACAGGAAAAAGGAATCAGTCACCAACATCGCGTGACAAGTCCAATGAAAGTCATCGTTTACGGTATCAACAAAATAAAGACACAGTAAATGAGCATAGGAGAGCTACATATCATAGAAGAACGAATGAAACAACTCTTCAAAATGATTTTATGACTCCTCGTAAGTATTGTACTATGGATGATATCATGGAAAGACCATTTCTCCTTGATAGTTCATTGCCAGAATATGCTCCTTGTCAGCATATTGTTGTTTTTCGATGCTCTCCTGAAAATTTTCATAATATTGGGGAAACATCTTGCAATAGGGAAGAACATCACATTGATAACGTGGATGTAAATGTTCACCCTAACCCTTCTGTCTCCGCAATTGCATCTTGTGAGAAAGGCCAAAGGTTGCAAAATATCCATGGTGGAAGTAATGATGACATTGTATGTGATGACTTGGATGATTGTTTGATTGGCCATTTGTTTGATAATTTGGATCCAGCTGGTTGAAACATCGTATCTTCCAATCTCCTTTCTCAAAATAATGTTGTCCCACGAACAGAATCATTCATCCATGATAGCATTTCACGATGAACAATGGAGCTAACCTAATGATATATTTACAGTTGCTGCAATAGTAGTTGTTTTATTACATTCCTCTATTTACATTTTTTTTACTAAACTTATAAGGTATTTTATTCCCTTGGAATAGGATACACCTCATTTTAATAGAGGTCTTGAAATTATCCCCCCAAGTCTTCCATCTAATAATCTAAGAATTGAATATGAAGCACGTCATAACCTTCCACTACAATCTCCTTGACAATCAAATTGAAAAACTAATGTTAATGTTCAATATATTTGATTTGATTTTTCATTTTTTGAATTTTTGGTACATTGGACATGAATTTTATTGAATAATTTATTTTCTTCAAACATGACACAACTCATTTCAATAGAGGCATACAAATTAACTTCATAGATGTTCCGTCTACTGATGTTATAAGTGAAGAGGAGCCATCTCATAACATTCGTCCATATTGCCAACAAAATGGCAATGTTGAATGCATTTGATATTTTCCTCTTTTTTTTCATTTATTCTTAGTTGTAAAATTTTAAATATTTATTTTTTAGACATTTAGTTTTATAAAGAATTTTATTTTGTTTTAACAGGAAGCAACTAATTTGAATAGAGGAGTCGAAACTAGCTCCCCAAATGTTCTATCTACTGATGTTGGAAGTGAAGAGAAACCATCTCGTACACTTCATCCACATCACCAAACAAATGTAAATATTTAATGAATTTGATTTGTTTTTAATTTTTTCAATTATAATTATTTGGACATTCAATTTAAAAAAAAATTATGCTAAAGAAACCTTATCATCCTCTCAAGTTCCAAAAATGTAGACCATAAATTTGGAAGGACCATGTCATAGATATGTTCCACATGTTTCAAATTTGGGAAGGGAATCTCATGGTGCTGAAAATAAAGTAAATTTTAGATGAAATTATACTCTTCCACATCATTCTCCACAAGGTCCAACCAATACAAATCATATTCATTTTGATGAAAACATGATTGCAGTGCATAAAAGATTTCGAGAAAAGATAGATAGCTTGTCAGTTGTCCAAATGTGCCACATCTGCTAAGAATCATATCTTGGAATCCAGGTTTTGAGAGATTCTGAAGGACCTATTTGCAGACGATGTAAGAGTGAAAGAGATTCACATCATTTTTTTGGCTATAATAACATGGATCCTGGTGAGCAACCTCATATTTTAAGAGTTCTTACTCAAGTTTAAGAAATGTTAATAGCACGTGTAAATCCTATTTTGCAAGTGACACATGCTCGAGGTGGGAAATATAAGTATAGCAAACACACAATTAGCTTTCCCCAAGATATTTCTACAATTGCACAAAGTCTTCCCCAATGTGTTGAAGATCTTGACTTTCTAATTATGAGGAGACATGCTGCTCAGTCTAAATATTATGAATGTTATGTAAAAAGATCTTGAGTTATGGCTACCTTGCTTTTCAAAATTGAATATGATCAATATTATCGAGATGTTGTAATTGACTATGATTTAGTGAATGCTCTTCCTGAAAGATGAACAGATGTCTCCTCTAGGCTTCAATTTGTTGATTGTGACATTACAGAATCTGAGATCAATGCAGCTAATAATGAAGGGTTTCCTCTTGAGAATTTTCCCTCTCATCCTTCTTCTTTTGTTGCTCGCCTACCCAATGAACGGAGAGAAGTGGAAGAAATTAAAGCATTTCTTGATCATGTTGATTCTTCGCATGTTCGTGAAATGGATTGGCCCAGTATTGGAACATCTCCGGTGAATGAATATAATACTGAAGGGTTATTAGATATGGCATTCCCCACATTGTTCCCCACTGGTGATGCTGATTGGTTTCAACCACACATTTGTTAGCCATCCTCGCTTCCGATATTACCTATTGAACATGATAATGAGGCATCGTAGGCAAGAAACTTCTTCAATTTTGGTGAAGACAACAATTGAAAACTTGCGTCAGCAACTTTATGATTTACCAGATAATAAGTTGGTTGAGCATCTTATGCAGTTTGGGTCTTCCCTAAGAGGTACAAGGGCATACTGGACTAAATGTTGGGCTAAATTGACTGACATGATTACTCAGTTGGGATGTCCATATTTGTTTTTTACTTTGAGTGCAGCTGACACAAAGTGGCCAGAGCTGGATAGCCTCATGCATGTACCCTCACATTCTCATTCCTTAAATGAGCATCGTATGAAAATTGAGAATGTTATCCAGTACCCTCACATTGTTGCCACATTTATGCACCATAGATTTAATATATTTCGAGAGGAAGTTATCCAAAAATATCTTAAAGCTAAAGATTTCTGGTACATGTATGTTTTGTTGAATTTATTTTCTATTCATTGTCAATTTCTTATTAATTTCCTATTTATATTTTTTGAAGTAACTCTGTATTCATTTTATTCAGATATGAATGGCAACATAGAGGTTCAGCACATATCCATGGTTTCTTATGGTTGCAAGGGGCTCCTGACATGGAAAGACTTGATTGATCAAATGATTGTGATTTACAACATGCAAAGAGATTCTTTGACAATTATGTAAATGCATGGAATCCACGTGAAATACATTGTCGCAATATAATGGTTCCAAGAAGTCTCAATGATGACCCTTGCCTGTTGAATACTGATCAGATTTTCTCTTGCAATCCTCATAATGATTATGAAGAATTGTTGAACCGTGTCCAAAGGCACACAAAGTGTAGTGTAGATTCTTGTTTTCACAAAAAGGACACTATTCTCACTTGTCGGTACAATGCTCCATGAGATCTTTCTGGGGAATCAAGATTGTTCATAGATGATCAAGGAAGAAAAAAATATGACCTCGCAAGAAATGATGATAGGCTCAATGTACATAACATTGACCCTCTAACAATGTGGCGTGCAAATGTTGATTGCCAACGAGTGCTTTCTTAGCATGTTGTTCTGAAATATATTGCTAAGTATGCATCAAAAGAAGAGAAAAGGTCTGAAAGTTATTATGATATGTTAACTAGAATTTTAAATTCTATTTCCTCTGAGGATCGTGCTTTGTATGCTTATAGAAGGTTTCTTGCAGAAACAATTGTTGAACATGACATTGGAGCACAAGAAACATGCCATATGTTGCTTAAGCTACCTCTTGTTGTTTGTAGTTGAAAATTTGTTTCATTAAATGTTGGAAGAAAGGTTTTCGGGAAAATATTAAGGGATGGCATGCAATGTTCATCCGAAAATAGCTTTGTTCAACCTTATGAGAAGAGAAATTTTTTCCTTGAATATCTATCTTTGATAGAAACAACAAGATCTTGGACATTTGATAGCAAGCATAAAAAAGATCCCTGGAAGCCTAGAGATGTTCATGCAATTGTTCATGTTTGGCCATGGTTTTATTCTATTCCTAGTGAAGGTTTAGAGGAATTTGAAACCTTTTGCTGGACAGAATTTCTCTTGTACAAGCCATTTCGTGACATTCTTGCAGAGATTGGGCTTTCAGCTGAAATTATTGTTGAAAATTGGAGGAATTTCCGATATCGAGCATGGCATGTTGATCGAAATCCATTAATTGTTGAAAATATTGAAGATGGAGAAGATGGTGATTTTGCTAACCAGGAAATGAATCTTGGAGACGATTTTCAAGAGTGGAAACTTTTCTCTCGCTTGGTTCCACCAAGTAATGTCAATGTTTATGATCTTCACACCCTTGGTCGAAGGGATTTTAATATATCCTTTGACTGGCAAAGTATAACTATTTCTGATGATGTGGCTGAAGAAGCTATTAATTGTATAACGAATGGAATATCAAGGGGTGATATTTTTGACCTTTCAAATAGAACATTTGCCTCTCGAGATTCATTGGCAGAAAAACAACGACTTGCTTTTGAAATTGTTTTAAGGCATTTTGCTAAATATGAGATTCATGAAGCTCTTCTTATAATTGTTCAGGGCACTGCAGGCACTGGCAAGTCTTTCCTTATCCATTGTATTTTTGAAGCTCTTTCTAATCTGTCAAGTAATGGAAAAAATTATTTTCTTCTTCTTGCCCCAATAGGAATAGTTGCCTTTAATATATATGCAAAAACAATACACTCTGCTCTGAAAATGCCGATTAAATATATGAAACCACTACAGGGTCAATCATTGGCAGTATTCCAAGAAGAAATGAGGCATATTCGATATATATTGATTGATGAAATGAGATTTTTAAGATAAAGGTTATTCATGCAAATAGATGCTCGATTACGAGAAGCATTTCTAGAGAAAAAGAATTGTCCTTTTGGTGGCAGATCCATCATCCTTGTGGGTGACCTTGGCCAGCTACCTCCTGTGAGAGATAAGCCTTTGTATGCAGGTAATACAATAGGGCAAGTCTTGTGGAAAAAATTCAACATTGTTGCCACTCTTGACACAATATTTCGCCAACAAGGAAGTAATGAGAAACAATCTTGTTTTCGTAGAGTCCTCAATAACATAAGAAACGCAGAACCTGTTCTTGATGATTGGGAGTTTCTTATGTCCCGGGTTGATATGAGGTTGCATCTTATAGAAAGGGATTTATTTAATGCAGCAGTTCACATGTTTCCAACAAATTATTTGGTCTCCTTCCATAACAGGCATATGTTGAAATCATTAAATTCTCCAATTGCACGATGTATTGCTGTGAATTCAAGGCGTTCAAAAATCAGTGGTGCCGATGATGATCAACTGGACCGTGAAGTTTTGTTGTGTCGTGGCCAACGTGTTATGCTAACATGTAATTTGTGGGTTGAAGCTAGTTTGGTGAATGGTGCACTTGGGTATGTGAAAGAAATATTTTATAAGCCTACTTCTAAGCCACCTGAGCTTCCAATGTTCACAACTGTTATTTTTTATAAGTATGGTGGTATTCTGTTTGATGCAAGCAATCCAAACATTGTACCTATCGCACCAGTGATAAGAGGAAATCGAAAACAAATTGTTTTAAAGATGGCATGGGCTCTTACAATTCACAAGTCACAAGGTTTGACTTTAGAACGAGCATCAATTGATATCGGGAATAAAGAGTAGCAAGGCCTGACCTTCACAAGCATATCAAGAGTGAAATCAATAGATGGTTTACGCATTGCATCACCTTTCTCTTATCAGCGTCATGCGAAGATGAAAGATAGTGCATATGTTACAATTAGGAAGAAAGAAGAGGAGCGATTAAAGTCCATATCGTTATGACATGCAACTATTGATACTTTTAGCTCTTTATAGATTTTTTTTTGAATTTCTTTTATTGTCCTCTTTATTTACTTTTAATATAATAATGCTTTTGATATATTAATGAGATGAATACGTTCATCAAATTCATAGTAGTATTTTGGAATGTTATTTACATCATTTTTCATGTTGTTTAATTTTCTTATTTTTTTAAAGTGGTTTTTGTTATTTTTCTTGCAATGAACCATTCAAAGATAAAAAACCAGTTATATGAGCCAATCATTAAAAATCAAGATGGAATTCCATATCACTGTGACATGCAACTAATAGTATTGTGACATATTTATAGAATGTTTTTTAATTGTTTTTATTGTCCTCTCTATTTTCATTTAGTATAATAATTATTTTCATGTATTAATGAAATGAATACATTCATGAGATCCAATATAGTAATATATGAGAAATTTCTTACATCTTTTTTTATGTTGTTCAATTTACCTCATTTTTTTTAAGTCACTATTGTTCTTTTGTTTACAATAAACCATTCAGACATATACAACCAGTTATATGAGCTAATCACTAAAAATCAAGATTGAAGTCCATATCCCTATGACATGAAACTAAAAATATTTATCAATGTGGTTTGCTAAATATGTTGTGGTTTGGTTCAATGACAACATATTTATATTTGATAATAATATTAAACTAAAATTAATATATACATTGACATTAATTTAAATACAAATATAGAATTACTAACATTGTTAATATTACATTTTAAACATTAAGTTTGAAAATTTGTGATTTCTTGTTGATTATTGTAATAGGTGTCATATCACTCATTTAATTTTATCACTCATTTCATGTGTACAATATGTATTCCTAATGAGGTTTATATTATTTCTAATGAGGTTTATAGCATGACATTTTTAAGATTAAGTTTTTTTAACAACAATACAAATGGGGTGTTCTATTATATATATATATATATATATATATATATATATATATATATATATGCCTAGATGTTTCTGTCTGTTTGTGTATTAATTTTTATTTTGTCATTTTTCGTTTCAAATGTAGATATGGATAATAATGATGGCATCTATTATAATCAAGCCGTGGAAAATATTTCTAGACTAATCAGTTTTATTTCTTATCTTCGAAACTAGCTCGATAGAAAACATGGCTTCCATCCTGCTTTTATTGATGAGCATCTTCGTGTGCTAGATGAAATGAAAATGAATGTAAAATACTTGTTGCGTGTGCACATGAGGGAGGCTGGGAGAAAAACAAAAAGGGATTGGTTGGAAAACGTTAAGTATTGTGATCATTATTCTGTAGATTTGAATTGGTGTTCCTTTTGTGGTCGGTCTGGTTGTGTTCTCGAAGAGGCTATTTGATAAATGACCTTTGATGGAGAGTTTTGAGTCCATTTTTTTAGTGGGATTTCTTTATGTAAAGACAACAAAAAACATATGTTAATTTCAATGCTATTTTTTTGGTTTCACTGAAGGCAGAATTGAATATCACTTTAGTTTATTAATTTATTCGGTTTATAATATTAACAATCAGTAAGGTTGATTGATCACTTGCGGTTTATCATAATAATAATCATGTGATTTTAAAATTCCTCTCTATTTAAAATATTGGATCGTATTCTTTTTTAAGCTATTGTGTTTTTAATATTGTTCCCTTTGCCTTATTGGTCCCTTAGGTTATTAATATTTTTCTCTTGGGTTCACCAATTCCTTTGGTTTATAATATTCAACCCTTGGGTTATTAGTTCTTTTGGTTTATAATATGAATAATACCTTGGGTTATTTATTAGTGTCTAGTAATTCCTTTGGTTTTATATTTTTTTTATTAATTTTATTGATCCTTCGACTTTATTAGTCGCTTCAGTTTATTAATAATTTTTATTTCTAACACTAATTTGTTGGGTAATAATTTTCCCTTGCGTTCACCAATTCCTTTGGTTTATAATATTAAACCCATGGGTTTATTAGTTCTTTTGGTTTATAATATGAATAATCCCTTGGATTAATTATTAGCGTTTACTAATTTCTTCAACTTGAGTGTTTTTTATTAATTTTTTTGATCCTTCGACTTTATTAATCAATTGAGTTTATTAATATTTTTTGTTTCTAATACTAATTTTTTGGGTTTATAATATTAATAATCCATTTGGTTTATTGATGTTCTTTGTTTATAATATTAATAGTCCCTTTGCTTTATTGATGTTTTATGTTTATAATATTAATATTTCACTGTATTTGTTCATCCATTGGATTTATAACATTGATTCCTTAATTTTTCGGATTCTTTCGATTCGTAATATTATTCCCTTCAGTTTATTAAATCCAAATATTGGGGTTTAAATATTATTCCTAGAGTTTAATACTAATGCATTGTCCAATATCACATTATGAAAAACACTCACTCAATATGAAAATCAACCATGGGAAACCATTGTTAATTAGCGTTAGCCATAGTCGATTAATGTCATACATGATCAAATGTCACATTCTCACCAATATTTTCTCAATATGAAAATCACCCATGGCCAACCATGGTCTTAGTTGGTCCAATGTCGCATTGTGACAACAATTGTCTCAATGTTTAAATCAAGCATGGTAAACCATGTTTATTCCCCTCGGTTTATAATATTAATAATCATGTGACTTTATCAATGATTTTCATTTAAAAAATTGATTCCTAAGATTTATTAATCTCTTTATTAATCATGTGAGTTCCTGATTCATTTGCATTTAAAATATTTATTCCTAGCCTTTACTAATCTTTTTTGTTTTTTGTATGTATCCCTTGGCCTTGTTGATCTCTTATGTTTTTAATATTTTTCCCTTGGGTTCCCCAATTCCTTTGGTTTATAATATTAAACCCTTGGGTTTATTAGTTCTTTTGGTTTATAATATTAATAATCCCTTGTGTTTATTAATTAATTGATTTTAAAATATTGATTTTTTAATTTCTTAGGTTTTTGAATTTAAAATATTTATTCTTAGGCTTTGTTACTCTCTTGTGTTTTGAATATTGATCCGTTGGGCTTACTGATCCCTTGTGTTTTTAATAATTTTCCCTTCGGTTCACCAATTCTTTTGGTTTAAAATATTAAACCCTTGGGTTTATTATTTCTTTTGGTTTATTAAGTTTATAATCTGTGAGGTTTACTAAACTCTTGAGTTTAAAATATTAAATACTATGGTTTATTAAATTCTTAGGTTTTGGATTTAAAGTATTAATTATTAGGGTTTATTACTATTAATTATTAGGGTTTATATATATATATATATATGCGTAGATGTTTCTATCTCTTTGTGTATTTATTTTTATTTTGTCGTTTTTCCTTTCGAATGCAGATATGGATAATAATGATGGCATCTATTATAATGAAGTGGTGGCAAATATTTCTAGAATGATCATTTTTATTTCTTATCTTCGGAACAAGCTCGATAGAAAACATGGCTTATGTTTTTAATAATCTTCCCTTCGGTTCACCAATTCCTTTGGTTTATAATATTAAATTCTTCGGTTTATTATTTCTTTTGGTTTATTTTTATAACTCGTCGGGTTTATTAGTCACTTGAGTTTAAAATATTAAATACTATGGTTTATTAAATTCTTAGGTTTTGGGTTTAAACTATTATTTACTAGGGTTTATTACTATTAATTATTAGGGTTTAAACTATTAATTATTAGGCTTTATATATGTGTGTGTGTGTGTGTGTGTGTGTGTGTTTCTATCTCCGTGTATTAATTTTTATTTTGTTGTTTTTCCTTTTGAATGCAGATATGGATAATAATGATGGCATCTATTATAATGAAGCAGTGGCAAATATTTCTACACTGATCATTTTTCTTTCTTATCTTCGGAACAAGCTCGATAGAAAATATGGCTTCCATCCTGTTTTTATTGATGAGCATCTTCGTGTGTTAAATGAAATGAAAATGAACGTAAAATACTTGTTGCATGTGCACATGAGAGAGGCTAGGAGAAAAACAAGAAGGGGTTGGTTGAAAAGCGTTAAGTATCGTGGTCATTATCCTATTGATTTAAATTGGTGCTCCTTTTTTGGTTGGTCTGGTTGTGTTCTCGAAGAGGCTATTTGATAAATGACCTTTGATGGAGAGTTTTGAGTCCATTTTTGTATTGGGATCTCTTTATGTAAAGACAACAAAAAACACATGTTAATTTCAATGTTATTTTTTTGGTTTCACTGATGGCGGAATTGAATATCACTTTATTTTATTAATTTATTCGGTTTATAATATTAACAATCAGTAAGGTTGGTTGATCGCTTGTGGTTTATCATAATAATAATCATGTGACTTTAAAATTCCTCTCTATTTAAAATATTAGGTTGTATTCTTTATTAAGCTATTGTGTTTTTAATATTGTTCCCTTCGCCTTATTGGTCCCTTAGATTATTAATATTTTTCCCTTGGGTTCATCAATTCCTTTGGTTTCTAATATTAAACCCTTGGGTTATTAGTTCTTTTCGTTTATGGAAAACACTCACTCAATATGAAAATCAACCATGGGAAACCATTGTTAATTAGCGTTAGCCATAGTTGATCAATGCCATACATGATCAAATGTCACATTCTGACAATTATTGTCTCAATATGAAAATCACCCATGGCCAACAATGGTCTTAGTTGGTCCAACGTAGCAATGTGACAACAATTGTCTCAATGTTTAAATCAAGCTTGGTAAACTATGTTTATTCCCCTCGGTTTATAATATTAATAATCATGTGACTTTATCAATGATTTTTATTTAAAAAATTGATCCTAAGATTTATTTATCTCATTATTAATCATGTGAGTTTCTCATTCATTTGCATTTAAAATATTTATTACTAGCCTTTGCTAAAAAAAAAATTGTTTTTTATATGTATCCCTTGGCCTTGTTGATCTCTTATGTTTTTAATATTTTTCTCTTGGGTTCCCCAATTCTTTTGGTTTATAATATTAAACCCTTGGGTTTATTAATTATTTTGGTTTATAATATTAATAATCCCTTGTGTTTATTAATTAGTTGATTTTAAAATATTGATTTTTATGGTTTATTAATTTCTTAGGTTTTTGAATATCAAATATTTATTCTTAGGGTTTGTTACTCTCTTGTGTTTTTAATATTGATCGCTTGGCCTTATTGATCCCTTAATTTTTCGGATTCTTTCAGTTCGTAATATTATTCCCTTCAGTTTATTGAATCCAAATATTGGGGTTTAAATATTGGTCCTACAGTTTAATACTAATGCATGATCCAATTTCACATTATGAAAAACACTGACTCAATATGAAAATCAACCATGGGAAACCATTGTTAATTAGAATTATCCATAGTCGATCAATTTCATCCATGATCAAATGTCACATTCTGACAAATATTGTCTCAATATGAAAATCACCCATGGCCAACCATGGTCATAGTTGGTCCAACGTCATATTGTGACAACAATTGTCTCAATGTTTAAATCAAGCATGGTAAACTATATTTATTCCCCTCGATTTATAATATTAATAATCATGTGACTTTATCAATGATTTTTATTTAAAAAATTGATTCCTAAGATTTATTGATCTCTTTATTAATCATGTGAGTTTCTCATTCATTTGCATTTAAAATATTTATTCCTAGCCTTTACTAATCTTTTTTGTTTTTTATATGTATCACTTCGCCTTGTTGATCTCTTATGTTTTTAATATTTTTCCCTTGAGTTCCCAAATTCCTTCGGTTTATAATATTAAACCCTTGAGTTTATTAGTTATTTTGGTTTATAATATTAATAATCCTTTGTGTTTATTAATTAGTTGATTGTAAAATATTGATTCTTATGGTTTATTAATTTCTTAGATTTTTGAATTTAAAATATATATTATTAGGCTTTGTTACTCTCTTGTGTTTTTAATATTGATCCGTTGGCTTTATTGATCCTTTATGTTTTTAATAATTTTCCCTTGGGTTCACCAATTCCTTTGGTTTATAATATTAAACCCTTGGGTTTATTATTTCTTTTGGTTTATTAAGTTTATAATTCGTAGGGTTTATTAATCTCTTGAGTTTAAAATATTGAATACTATGGTTTATTAAATTCTTAAGTTTTGGATTTAAACTATTAATTATTAGGGTTTATTACTCTTTTGAGTTTAAAATATTAATTCTTAGAGTTTATTAATTTTTTTGTTTATAATACTAATATTTATCCCTTAGGTTTATAACATTTTTCCTTTGGGTTTACTAATTTCATGGGTTTATAATATTAAATGCTTGTATTTATTTGTTCCTTACCTTTATAATTTTAATAATTCCTTTGGTTTATAATATTACTTATTTTGGTTTACAACATTAATAATCCGTTGAGTTTATTAATTTTTTGAATTTAAAATATTATTTCTTAGGGTTTTTTAATTTCTTAAATTTTTGACTTTTAAATTTATTAATCTCTTGTATTTATAATATTGATGACTTGGCATTATTCATCCCTTAGGTTTAAACTATTTATCCTTGGGCTCCCCAATTCCTTTGGTTTAAAATATTAAAGTCTTGGATTTACTTTGGTTTTATAATATTAATAACCCCTTAAATTTATTAATCTATTGAGTTTAAAATATTAATCTCTATATTAATCATGTGAGTTTCTCATTCATTTGCATTTAAAATATTTATTCTTAGTCTTTACTAATCTTTTTTGTTTTTTATATGTATTCCTTTTTCTTGTTTATATCTTATGTTTTTAATATTTTTCCCTTGAGTTCTCCAATTCCTTTGGTTTATAATATTAAACTCTTGGGTTAATTAGTTATTTTGGTTTATAATATTAATAATCCATTGTGTTTATTAATTAGTTGATTTTAAAATATTGATTCTTATGGTTGATTGATTTCTTAGGTTTTTGAATTTAAAATATTTATTCTTAAGCTTTGTTACTCTCTTGTGTTTTTAATATTGATCTATTGGCTTTATTAATCCCTTATGTTTTTAATAATTTTCCCTTGGGTTCACAAGTTCCTTTGGTTTATAATATTAAACCCTTGGGTTTATTATTTCTTGGTTTATATTATTAATAATCTGTCGGCTTTATTAATCTCTTGAGTTTAAAATATTAAATACTATGGTTTATTAAATTCTTAGGTTTTGAGTTTAAACTATTAATTATTAGGGTATATTACTCTCTTGAGTTTAAAATATTAATTCTTAAGGTTTATTAGTTTCTTGGTTTATAATACTAATATTTATTGCTTAAGTTTATAACATTTTTCCGTTCGGTTTACTAATTTCATGGGTTGATAATATTAAATTCTTGTGTTTTAATTTCTAAGGTTTTTTATTTTAGAATATTAATTATTAGGTTTTGTTAATCTCTATTGTTTTTAATAATACCCTTAGCCTTATTGATCCATTAGGTTTTTAATATTTATCCCTTGGGTTCACCAATTCCTTTGGTTTATAATATTAAAGCCTTGGGTTTATTAGTTCTTTTTGTTTATAATGTTAATCACCCATTGGGTTTATTAATATCTTTTGAGTTTAAAATAGTAATTTTTTAGGCTTTATTAATTTTTTAGATTTTTTTGTTTAAAATATTAATTCTTAGGGTTTATTAATCTCTATTGTTTTTAATATTGATCCCTTTAGTTTATAATATTTATCCCTTGGGTTCGCCGATTTCTTTGGTTTATAATATTAAACCCTTGAGTTTATTAGTTGTTTTGGTTTATAATGTTAATAATCCCATTGGATTATTAATATCTTATGTTTAAAATATTGATTCTTATGGTTTATTATTTTATTAGATTTTTTAGTTTAAAATATCAATTCTTAGGGTTTATTAATCTCTTATGTTTTTAATATTGATCGCTTATGTTTTTAATATTTATTCCTTGGGTTCACCAATTCCTTTGGTCTATAATATGTTTTTATTATATATTTTATTATGGAATAAAATAATATTATTAATATATTATAAATAAATATATAAAATATTTTGGTAATTTTAATCATAAATATATAATATTTATTTTGATGAAATACATGTGTTGGGTAGTGGATATAGGTTCATTGGCATATATTAACCACATTGGTGAATGTAGTTGTAAATCTATTTCATATAAACCTATCGACGTATATCAACCACATTGATAAATGTTATTGTGCTAATCTTACTTATATTGGTATGCCAATATTTTGCATCTGAATATTCCCTCAAAGCTCATATTATTTAGAAGGCTTTCCTCGAAGAATACAATATTAACAATTGATAATATTATAATGTGTGTTTGTCTTGGTCCAAATTATTGTATTTTTTGCAGGTCCACGGCTGAATCTATTCTCCATCTGCTTTTACAATGTCTGGTCACTATGGAAATCCAACATGAGGTTGTTCAAAACTTCAGAGTTTCATGCCCTAGTGGTTTCAATTCCATCGAAGAATGTTTCAGATGGTGGATGCAAATATCTCGGTCCTACAATCTCTTCCTTGGTTTCTGATGGAAGACCTCTTGAAATCGCCAGGATTCTGGCTCAGATATGTGCCCATTTTAGTGAATATTTTCCGAACTCGTGTTACTATGTCCAATAAGAAGTTGGATTACCTTCCCTACTGGAGTTTTTGATGAGGCAACGCAGAATGACTGATGCGGATGTGGTGCTGTTTTATTTATGTATCTAGACCAACTGGTACAAGTTTTTTAGTTTGGAGGTTTTCGATCCAACACCCGTGCAGACATTATAGCTTTCTGGGGTCTTTTGTTCTTTTCTAGAATATTAGATTTCGATCAGATTAACATATTGGGTGATGCAAAAGTGGTCATTGATTGGTTGAATGGTAATGCCAATTTGGAAGTTCCCAATCTGCTGCACTGGATGGATCATATCAATGGACTCCGATCTCATTGTCACATCTTCAGTGAATTCAATACTAATGCAGATGACCTCCAAATAAGCGATTGCTGGTTTGCCGGACACATTTTTTTTCAAAGTTCTTATCAATGGTGTATGCCTGGAAGAGGGGACACTAACATTGGATAAGTTGCTGCATAGAGTTTTCTGTGTTTTTCCTCACTAGACGATGACCTTGATACATTTTGGCCTGACACATTATTAGTATTTGAAAGTACCAGTTGTTGGTCATTATTTTGGAGACTTGTCATTATGCTAGAATTAGCTACGGATACATATAGATTGATATTTTAGTCTTTTGTTTCCTGTGTAGTTGAGAACATTCAGGACACCAAGATTCACATTTTATGGATTTTGCTTCCATGATGATTATCAGTCACACATATTAGCCCACGTACTGTTCATTTTAAAGAAAATCAACGAAACACAAAGGAGGCCAATAATTATACTGTGCATTATTCGCTGCTCTTATCATGATATTTCTTCCTGCGGCAGATTTTCACAATGCCAAGTACACATCGTTGTCTCAAATTTGTTGGGTTGCAAATCTAAATGTAATTACCTATTAAATTAACTAGCAATAGAATTTGAAGGAACCTATCGTTCAATTTACAAATATAATGGATCAGTTGAAAATCAAACCATATATACAATTATAGTTATTGATCAAGCAGCAAGGGTAGCTCGAAAAAAATACCCATCAGCCATAAGTGATTCAACAATCAATTCAATAGGGTGTTGATTTTGTGATAGATTATTCTTCAACAATCAATTCAACAGATGTGATTCGATTGACACAGTAGATTCTGTTGCACCACTAGTAGGTAAATATCCAGTACGAGAACCACTGTTAGAAAATTTAGCAACATAAGCATAACTAGATGCATTTTTCACCTAAACGCCATATAACCAAAAGCCTATGTAAAGGAATATACAGTAAGAAAATGTTAAAGAACATAATCTCAACCACTTGCTAGGTATCAAATCCGTCTGTCCAAGTGTCCCAGTTTAGTTTAAGTCAGCCCAGTTTAGTCGAGTTTATCTCCAGTTCATTTTCGGTTTTTCAATTCTTGTCATGGTATCGGAGCCGAGTTGCATAAGCCTCCCTGGAGAGCAGCAACAGAGCCACGAAGGAGCAGAAGAGAAGAGCAGTCAATTGGCGCGACTGTGAGTTGATTGGCGCTGGAATACACACCATACCCGCGCCATACCTCGGGAGCAACATAATTTGGTCTTCCACAATCCTCCTGCAATTAAACACATAAATAAAATCAAATATTTATATTTATTTTTCATAATGTAATACAATCCATCCATAAATAAAATGCATCCATAACCTTTAACAATGATGATACACTGCAAATAAGATCTATACTTTTAAATAGGTTTTGATAGCATAATGTCTAGTTACAAAACACTCAAAACAACAAGAACTAAACAATAAATAACTGAATATTCTAATGAACAAATAATTGAGAGGTGCAACAAATGAAGCGCGTATTTTTTTCAATTGCTCCATATAATGGATTTTGACCAACCAAAAACTTAAAAGGACTATATATATAAAAGAGATAGTAATCAGTGTGCACGAGGAAAGTGATCATATCACTAATATTTGTTCTACTATATATATATATATATATATATATATATATATATATCAGATAGAGATCAGTTTGTATGAGTAAAGCATTATATCACTAATATTGGTTCCAACTGAAAAATATATGTGGTTAGAGTGTATTTAAAAAAATTCTTAAATTGCTTTAAAGAAACTTGTTACTCATTAAAGTGGATGACTCTATAGCATAATTTAAAATTTTTGTTTTTCACATCTAGCCTGCCAACCATGTATCTCTTGACAACCACTATTAGTTGACTACGTGCCATTTTATTTCCTCCAACAACATTAATCATATACTTTCTCACTCATCTTGCAAGAGCACATGAACAAAGGTGGGCTTCTAATCAAAAGATATTTTATTTATTTTGCAATCAGGTTCTTGTATTTGGGCTTTTGATATGGATTATGGGGTGACCTGGAAGGAGGGGTTTTGACCATAATCTTGTTCTCTCACCTTAAATGGGGTGTTAATCTTCGATCCTAGTTTACTTGGACATTCCCTAATGGCTCAATGGGTATAGGAGAGACATTACTTGGGAAGCTTTTATTGAAATAGTGTGTTCCATCTACCCCTATTCCATACTTACCACTTCCCATCTTACATTCTAAGCCCATATTCCACCTCCATTCTTTATGGTCAAATGATGATTGGTTCTTTGGGATCTCACACCCGTACATCCAAATACTTGGGTAGGGCTTGGAACTTTGCTCTGATAGGTTGATGCAGCGAAAAGAAAAGGAAAAAACATATTATGCCCACAAAATTGTTGATTTTTTGTAGCATCGGAAGTGCTTGAAGTCTCAAAATTTGTGGAGAGTCTTAGGCGCATGTATTCTAAAGAACCCATAAATCGTTTTTGAAAATTCAACTCATAATGTGTTTTATTAAAATAATTAATTATTTTAATGTGACCCTAATTTTAAACTTGAGAAAATTAAATAATTAAAAAGTATTATTAGAACATGGTGTGAATCTTCTAAAGAACATGGATCAAGTCAAATTATAATCTTAGCCATTGATTGGAGATCTAAACTCGGTCGTTGAAGTCTCAACGAGAAGGCTATAAAGGAAGGCTTGAGGGTGCTTGAGGGTCATTTAGAAAGACACACCTAGTGAATCTAAGTGATAGATTTTCTGAAGTGAGCAGTGCCTCTGCTTAGAGGAGAGTTCGATCTAAGTGATTCCAATGCAGTGAGGGGCAGGGATAGCTTCCGGAGAGAGATTTTCTCAGCAGAGAGGGGAAGAGAGAGATCCAGTAGCTCTCACGTAGAGGCTAATGCAAGGCCACACAGGGGCACCGCAAAGGGTGAAAAAGAGCCTGAGATCTTGCAAAAGATATAGTTTCAGAAGTCGAGAACAGAGGTGTGAGACCGGGAGGCTGAGAGCAGTGATTCCAGGCTGCAGATCGATAAGTTAGTTGGGTGACGCAGTGCTTAGAGATGCTGACATAGGGAATGCATAGGGACTGTGCAGAGGCAATGCAGGGCCTGCCAAGGGCACTTCATTCAGTGACCGGATCAGCCAAGATTTTTTTAGTGATTGAGTGAGGTAAAACTCAATCTTTCTGCCAGTATTTCTCTCTCTGTAACTGAATTACCTTTATGGTATTCAGAATTTTATACTGCTTAATAAAATCAAATACTTAGATCTGCTGCACCGTTTTTTTTGCATTGGGTTTTTTCGAGGACTTTCGTCCAAAAATAATGGTGTCCTATGTGTATATTTTTCTTTGCTCAGTTTCCTTGTTTCAAAATAATAGGTAATTAAGTGTAGGTTGCTTCAGTAATTTGCTTCAATATTTCATGAAGAAATCTAAAATAATTTTGTAATGTAATTTACAAATAGAAGAAGTAAATTCAATTGGTTGCAGTAGGATTCTAGAGATCATTTAGATCTAGGAATTTTCACATGGTATCAAAGCGAAGTTTGATATGAAACAGGAAGAGCATATCTAGCACTGAAGCGAAGGCCAAATTGCTGCAACAACAACAGATCGCATCTTCTGAGGGATTGGGCAGTTCTAGTTAGAAGGGTTGAATTTTCAAGGTGGTATCTCTCTGAGTGAGTCTACAAAGAGGTAACACTTCTGGATCGAGATCTTGTCAAGGCAGAGGGAGCATTGTAGAGCCTTCACGCAGAGCCAGAGGGATACATTTTTTCTGCAAGCAGTTGCTAGGAAAAGGAGCGTCAAATGAAGAAGAGCACGTAGTGAAGGAATTCTTTCTTAGTGAGCTCATTGCTGAGGAATTCAATTTTTTTTGTTTACTAGGCAGCAAAGGAGTAGCAGAATTACTAGCTCCATCAAGTTATGCATAATCCAGCCTAGAGGCTACACAACAAGGAGAAAGAGGGAGGAGTTTGACAGTTTTTGATTGAGATGGCAACTCACAGACTTTTAGAGATCATGATTGATTGGAGGGATCCTCCAACTACGAGATCTAGAAGGAAAGAATCAGATTCTTTATGGACGAGTATGATCTCAAGGGGTTCGTAGACAACATGGTTGTTATGCCTACAAATCCGGATTAGAATAAAAAGTACAAGTCCAATATGGCAAAGGCCAAGAGAATTATCCTTGATGGTGTGAAGGATCATATAGTCTCTCATATAGTTGTGTTTAGAGAGATATGGGAGGCCTTGTCCGTGCTATACGAAGGAACTTACGAGCAACGAAAGATGTAGTTGGAGCAGAAGTTTCAGATGATCCAGATGCGGAAGGGGGAGCACATTATTTCATTCCTAATGAGACATTAAGATATCCGTTATCAGTTGTTGGTCATGGGATCTACCACATCAGCTACAACTATGGTGAGACTCGCTCTTAACGCAATCATTTAGGAGTGGCAAGTTTTTGTCAAAGGTATCCTGGGCAGGGTGACACTACCGAGATGGGAGGCAATTTCAGCAACTCTTCAAGAGGAGGAGTTGAGAAGAGATCTAGTCAAGTGTAAACTAGATGGTAGCAGCGTGAGTGGATTGAAAAATCTCAAGGAGGAGGACAATCTAGCCCTCGCATTGAAGGGGATAGTAAGGGCAACCGAGATGCAAGAAGGACGTCTCCAAGGTGAAGTGTTTCAGATGTGGTAAGATGGGCCACTATGCATCACAGTGTCCTTTGAAGAAAAAAGAAAAAGATGAGAAGCAAAATCCAAAGGTTGTAGCCACGAAGATCGAGGAGGATGAGTATGCCATGAGTGCCCACGCATCTCGAGGAGGGAGATGGGGTGACATGGAATTGTAGTTCACCTTAAACCTCATTTGGGCAAGATCCTTGAGGAACCCACCTCATGGATCATCACCTTGCTACAAGAGTCATGATTAGCAGTAGCGGGATAGAGGAGCTTTCACTGGGAGCCAAGGAGTGATGGAGCGATAGATGCAGTGGTTAGTAGCACCAGAGTCTGAGCAGCACAGAGCAGAGAGGCAACAATGCGTAGAGGCAGAATGTAGTACCTTCAACAATGCAGTGGCTTCACAAGGCAGCGTGGGACTAGCAACAGTCAGATCTTCAACACCAAGGTGCATCCATTGAATGCATTTTCAGTTTTTAGGTGGTTTCAATTGCTTCTCTCAGCAATTGAGTTGCAGTGTAGATGTAGTGTTAGCAGTGGAAGTGCTAGCAGCATAATAGTTGCAACACTTGAGAGGGAGTTGTAGTAATGATGTAGTAATGGCAATGATAGTGTCAAGGGAAACAATACAGTTATAACAGCAACACACTGGTTGGTGGACAAATTGTTAGACATCAACAGTGCATAGGACGCTTGAGGGATACAGCAATGTGCAACAGGCATGTTAGAGCATTTTTCTCGCTAAAAGGGAGTGTTGATTTTTGGTAGCATCTGAAGTGCTCTAAGTCTCAAAATTTATGGAGAGGCTTAGGCACATGTATTCCACTCATAATGTGTTTTATAAAAATAATTAATTATTTTGATGTGACCCTAAGTTTAAACTTAGAAAAATTAAATAATTAAAGGGTAATAATAAAATAGAGTGTGAATCTTCTAGAGAACATGGATCAAGTCAAGTTATAATCTTAGTTGTTGATTGAAGATCTAATATTGGTCGTTGTAGTCTCAACGAGAAGGCTATATAAAGGAAGGCTTGAGGGAGCATCTGCGTTAAATTTTTTTTAAGGTCAACGCATATATGCATTAAGCTTATAAGCGTATGCGTTAAGAGTAATCCATCGCGTGAATAATTTGCGTTAGCATTAATGATGGACCAGAAACGAGAGCTGCCAAAGCAAATCTGCCGTGGCATGGAGCAAGAGCAAATGAATTAAGGTGAATTTTTTCTGTTAAGCGTGAAGGTACAAAGTAGTTTAATATTCAAACGATTTAGGTTGAAAAAGGCTCATACGTTAATGGAATAAAGCTCCTTTAGAAATGCTTTTTGAAGTGTAGATTTAAAAAAGGAGAATGCCTTATATGTGAAAAAAAAAAAAGTAAATTTTTTTTTTAAAAAACAAAAAAAAGGAAAAGGGTTTTAATGCGAAAGGATTTTAAAAGCTAAGGTTTTTAAAAAGGAAGAAGCCAAATGGATTTTAATTCTTTTTGCCATGATTTTTTTAAAAAAGAGCTTGTGTGAAGCATTTTATGGCTTGTGAAAGAAGAATTTTTTTATTTTTTATTTTTTAAAACTTAAAGCTGTGATGTGAGATGAAAGTGAAAGTTTACAAGAAATTTTTTGAGGAAGATAATTTTTTTTTAGAAGGAGAAGTGAAGTTGCATAAGACTCATTCAAGAGCAGCAAAATTTTTGAAGAAGTGAAGTTGCATAAGACTCATTCAGGAGCAGCAAAATTTTTTAAGAAGCAAGGTATTGATGAAAATGTAAACTCGTTTTTTTGTGGAAGTTTGACAACGAGGACATGGGAAAAGCCAAGAGGCTAAAGCAAAAGCAGATTATGTTCGAGATCTTTCTAGATCTGGAAATCAAGAGGCAAAAAGATACCTATGCATTAAGATGCATAAAAGAATCAGTTGATGACAGTATACTTCCCTTGATTTCAGATTCTAAGACAGCCAAGGAGGCATGAGATACCCTTGAGAGATGTTTTGGTACAAGGGGGAGCATTGAAGCAAAGGGGTGATTTGAAGATGAAGATGAAGGTGGGTCTGTAGCAGCAGATCTACAGCCGAATGAAGAGTCAGAAGAAGCAGAGAAGTAGCATGAAGTTGCTCTTGAATCCCACTATGCACGGCCACAAGTGGATGAAGAGATTCGAGCAGCAGATATTGCTGACGAACTTTTAATGATACCAGCAACAAAGCTTGCTGATGAAATGGTAAATCCAATGATTGATATGGCTGATGTAAACTTTGATAATGAAATTTTTGCTAATGATGATTGGTTGCAGATGATGCAACAAAAATATGATATCGACATGATGTTATTTGGTGAGATTACCCCACTTCAGTTAGTGGGGAGGCAACTGTTTAGGCCTTAGTTAAGGTGTGAAGAGCAAAAAAAAACTGAGAGACAAAGCTGAAGGAAAAAACAGAAAGTAGAAGGCAGAAGCAAAGATGCATTTGCAAAGAAAGCGAAGCAGAGAAGAAGAAGAGATAAAAAGAAAGAATGGAAGTCTGCAAAGGGACAGAGAAGCGAGCGGATGAAGAGACGGACAAGGAAGCGCAACAACGAAGCTCTCATCTGGAGCAAAGGCCGGAGGCCAATGTGTTTCCAGAAATCTTTTATTCTAACATTGATTTTCAGTGTGTAGGTACACAGAATGATTATGAAAAAGAGCTAAAGTTTATTGAAACATGGCTTGCAACACCATGTCTGGATGAGATCTACATAGAAGATGTAGATATGAATGTTGAAGATGACATGCATGACGAACATGTCAATGAAATTTTCATGCATTGGAGTTTTGAAGAGATAAGATATTATTCTAATCCTATGTTACAGAAGATTGATGATTAAAAGAGCACTACAGAAGACAATATGTGGCAGCAACCCACATTTCTTGAAGATGTCCAGAACATGCTTAGACAGCCTGGAAAAATAGAAGACCTACACCAGCAAATGAAGAAACAGAGTTCTCAAGGATACAACAAAGCGAAAAATATGAAACAATTTAGAGGCTACAGAATATGGAAGAAGAGAAGAAGAAAACTAAATCTAGTTGAAGTCAATTTTTTTTTTTTTAAATTGTAAGCCTCGCTGAGACATAGACCAACAGGTATCTTAATTAAATTTTTTATGTGGTTGAAATTAAAGGGGAGTGTTAAAGAACATAATCTCAACCACTTGCTAGGTGTCAAATCCGTCTGTGCAAGTGTCCCAGTTTAGTTTAAGTCAGTCCAGTTTAGTCGAGTTTATCTCCAGTTATTTATTGCTGATGTTTCCAATGTAATCTATTTAATCTACTCGTAATATTGTGAAGAGCAACTCTCTGCTCCAGTTCATTTTCGGTCTTCATGGTACTAAATTATGATATCTAGATCTTAAGCTATACAAGGCACGAATACATCAGCAACAGCGTATTTGAATAGACACACATTCTCCACACTGCAAAACCTACTCGAAATCTCAGATCATTGAACTCCAAAACTCCATAAAAGCAAGTACTCTATATTTCCAGAATTGATATTCCTAGAAGTACTTGCTATCAACGTTAGACACATTGTTTTCCATATATCTCAAACATGCTATATCTATATACAGTGTCAAAGAATAAGCTACCTAATTTTTGTTGTTAGCAGCCATTCTTATTGCCTAACAATGACTGAACCAATTGCAAAGAGCAAAGCATGGCATGGATGGAATGATGTAGCTTACTGATTATCTCGAACATCAAAGATAAAATAAAATTTATAATTACTATCCTAGTCATGGCATGCAATCACAAAAAAATGCTTCGAAAGAATAGTGGTTCAGAAGCTATTATATTGAATAGGAGGTTTGTGCTGTAAATCATATGTGGAAGTGTTCTTTTAAGAAGCAAGTTTTCTAAAACTTCATTATAAGTTGTGATTTTCTATACTATACCTTATACCTTTCAAACAAATTGTTGAGGTTGAGACCTTGTGACATGGGGATAAGTAAAATGCATTCATTATCATAGTTTGTGTCTGTGACAAGATGATCTTAATTAAAATAAGTAACAAAAACCTAGGCAAAAAATTGTTCTTTATACTGAGAATTTGAAAAACAACATTTAACAAACAAGATCATACTTTTGAGTCCTTAAAAACAACATCGACCTCATCTAGACGTATCTCCTTCTCTTCTTGGAACTTGGGGATTGTAATATTTCTTTAACCATTCATTCTCTGAAACCTCAAGCACTGTAATGCGCTTCCAATGGAGGATATCAATGTGCATGTTAGTTTATTCCAAAGATATTTTTAAAAAGAAATATAATCTCATCACTTAAAAGTCTATTACTTTTTAATCATTTCAAATTCTATAGCTGTCAAGTATGGGATGGATTCAAAAAACAGTGAAGGTAATCCATGGGACAAGCTGAAAATATCTGCAACTTTACCTCAATACCAGTTCACTAACCGTCCTTGTCTTTGGATCCAGAGTTTTCGAATCAGTTTTTCTGTACTAGAAGACCATAGAGGGCAGGCAAAATCAGCTTTATAAATTTACAGTTCAGTAGCATCACGTCAGTCATTCAGATCTATTTTTGTACAAGTGCTAAAAAGAAAAGTAATTACAGCAAAAGTATGTAACTTTGTGTTCATCTGTAATTTTCGTGTTAGAAGATTTGATTCATTAAATGGAAAGTAACCTTCAATCAAATTTGGTGTATGAAAATGTAAATGTTGTTGTTGAGTTTGGAGGCTTATTCTACAACATAGAATGGAAAATTTTAGAGGTTAATAAAAACAACCTTGAGCACAGTACCAGGGACTGTCAGTCAGTCCTAATTGACATATGCTCTAAACAAAAAAATTAAAATAATGTCAACTATAATAAAAAAAAATAAAATATGTCTTCAAGAAATTAGCAATAAAAAAAAATGTATGAGCAATATGTTTAAACCTTGTGATTTTAAAAAATATTTCAATAAAAGATTTAAATAAACAATTTAAGATTTATGTAATTAATTTGCATAGATAAAAGGTCTCTTTTTACATGTTATGTAAAATATTTTAATGTCAAATATATTATATATGATTTTTAAAAAACTACGTAGAAAAAATAAAATTTTATGGTTAAAATGTTTATATTTTATATAGCTTTCAAAAATACAATTTAAACAATTAAAAATTACACATTGTATTTTGCACTCTAAAAAAGTTTTCACCTGAAGAAATTTGATCTCTTAACTCATATTAAATCAGTACTTAAGATGGATCTATAGTGATTTTTAATAAAGACGCTGTGTATATTTCCTCTGAAAAAATAACCTCACATCAAAACAAACAACCAACAGTATAACCACACATGACCACAAGGCTCTCATTTTTTTCCTTCAGAATTCTATATTTTCAATTTCATGGAACTGTATAATCACAAACTGCAGAGGAAGCTAGTAATCATAATGTGCACCTTTCGCTGTTATGGAACTTGATCTTTCTTCCTGTTACACATATTCATAATGCCAAAGTACACATTGCTGTTCAAATTTGTGCCTATTAAATAAAAAGTGATAGAATTTGACTGAAGCTAGTCAGGTGCAAATGAAGCTTGTCGAAGATGTATTTGAAAGTGGCCTGAGAAGAAATCCACTCAGGAGTAACATCGCAACTTGAAAAACGCAGCACCAAAGTCTGCAACAAGTTGGCCAATGACTTTGACTAACTTGCCAGTCAATTGAGTCACTGTCAAATTGAGTGGGTCAGCCGACTGAGCACCACGCTTCGAGTGTCAGCCAACTCACAAGTCAATCATGCGGGCTAGGAGAGTATGGTATGATATATTTGATCCAAATAAGACAACGCTCGAAATAAACCATGTTGCTTACACAAGATGCTGATAGTAAGTTGAGGTAGAAAAGTTACAAAAGATTGAACTTCCATTTTCAAATTTGTGTAACAGGGATAAACACAACATTTTTGTTGTATCATAAAAAAATGTTTACTACTAGCTATAGACTTCTAACATTTTATTTTATTTCAATGCAGAGAATTATTTCATTGCTTAGAAATCAACTAAAGACATTAGAACTGATATTAAGAGAAGAGAAATGGGTTGAGGGCTCTATTAGAACTCAATGAAGAGGATGAAAATGTACACTTGGAACTTTGAACTCTTCATTTTAAAAGCCCCTGTATGGGTGGCTGATACTGAAACTGAAAGCTCTCTGACAAAGGAAATAAGAAAGCAGAGATATACCTCTTAAAAATTCAGAAAAACTCGATGAGATAAACGACTTTTGTAGAACCTGATGTACTGAGATCCAGATAATGAAAAGTTGATCATTGCAAATGTGGAGTACGACTGTTATCACCATAGTGAAGATTGAAAATAAGTTCTCTAATCTTTATTATTTCCATATCCATCTGATTAACACTATGTACTTCATAATCGTCGAACTAAATATATTAAATTTACATAAATATCCCACATTGAAATATTATAACTTTTCAACATCATTTGTGAACCTTCAAGTCGTGTATGATTTTTAACAAGAACTATAAAATACTGAAAGAAAAGCTGTTAATTCCACATTGAAAAATAATTAGTAAGTTTTTCTAAATTTGCACAGATATCCCACGCTGAAATATTAGAACTTTAGGATATTGATTGTGAACCTATTATTTTTAACAAAAACTATAAACTAAAAGCTATTAACTCCACATTGAAAAGTTCAAGACGTTAATTGTGAACCTTCAAACTCCGTGTTATTTAACAAAAGCTATAAAATAAATGCTATTAATTCCACATTGCAAAATAATTAGTAAAATTTTATAAATACTCTATCTAGAAAGAAATAATATTAATAATAATGGCCAAAGTACCTTTGAATAGTTACCATTTTCTACCTTTATCGTGGTCATTGCTTTATTACGTGGGACAGGAAAACCACCTGAATACATTTACAAAAGCCGTAGTCTAACTAGCCAGAGGAATCGCCCTGAAAATCATGAAAATTCAGATAAGATTTTCAGAAAATCTGGCAGGAATTTTTCCAAATCCATGTTATAACTATCAAAGTTTAATATTTTGGGTGTCCTACAGGTTTTTGATGGTGCTGAATCCATTTCCAATGTCAAAATCAGGATTCAAACACTGTTTCTGCAAGATTTTTTAAATTTTTTTGGCCCGGATTCCGACCAATTTTGACTGTCCGGGCAATTCCTCTGGCTGGTACTAGAAATTGCGTTAACTTGCCATTTTCCAAACAGGAGATTTAATCAAAGAAACACGACAACTAACTGCTTAAATAAAAATAATTATTTAAATAAAAAGAATCCTGAGACCATGATTATTATTTTAAACATTTAACTCTAAATATTTATAATGTAATAAAAATTCCCCCAAAATAAGTTACCCTAATAGATTCCTGAACCTGCTCCATTTGGTAATCAAAATTTCTCCCAAAAATTTAACATAATAGATTCCTGGACCTTATCAATTGGGAGTTGGAACATGAACCACCAATCCAGCAAAATCTAGAGTTAGATTATTATCATAACAATCCATATTGAAAATTGGTTATCTATTATTGGCATCCCCTTTGACTACCACTCTCTGTTATCACATTTCTCTTTCTTTCTCAGCTGAAGGGGCATGAAAATGATGTAAATCTACATTTCAAGAAAAACAAGTTTTATAAAACCCCAGTATAACCTACAATTTTCTATGACATGCTATAGGTTTTTTCAAATAAATTGCTGGGGATGAGACCTTGCTATACGGAGATAAGTTCAAATGCATTCGTTAACATAGGTTGTGTCTGCTCCTTCTATGTGACAAGACGAAGGTGATCCTGATTAAAAGATGTAGAGAAAAACTTAGTTAAAAGATTGTTCCTTGAATACTCAGAAATTTAAAAACAACATCTTAGATATAAGATATTACTTCTAAAATAACATCCACATCATCGTGACTTATCTCCTTGTCTTGTTGGAACATGTACCACTTGTAACCCTTCGTAAATCATTCATTTTTCTAGAATCTCACGTACTGTAAGTCGCCGCCAGTGGAGGATATAAATGTGCATGTCAGTTTGCTCCAAAGCTCGTTTCAAAAAGTGCAATTCATCACACAAAATTCAAATTCTATTCTTGTCAAATAGGAGATGGATCTGAATAACGGTGAAGGTAATGCACGGGACAAGCTGAACATATCTGCAACATTAAAGAATACAGCTCAGTACCACTTCAATTACTGTCTTTGGCTTTGGACCCAAAATTCCCGAAATTAGTTTTTAGCAACAGAAGACGACCATGGAGGGTAGGTGAAATTAGCTTTATAAATCTACATTTTAGTAGCATCACGTTAGTCATTCAGTTCTATTTTCGACACGAGCGCTAAAAAGAAAAATGAATAGAGCAAAACTATGCAACTTGGTGTTGATCGGGCATTTTTAATTTTTTTTTTCTAATCAGAAGGCAAGTAATCTGCCATCAAAACAAAGAGGATAACCCTACGTGAACACAAGCCTGCAGTTGCACCTTAATAACCGTTATCATGGATGACCTGCATAAAACAAGGAAACCGGCTTCAATTTATAGTCTGGTGCCTATAAAACTGCCATGCTGTCAAAGAAGGCCAGTTCAGAGCCCTATTATATTCCGGAATTAAACTGAAAAAAAATATACCTCGGGAGCAACATAATTTGGTCTTCCACAATCCTCCTGCAATTAAACACATAAAGAAAATCAAATATTTATATTTATTTAAACACATAAAGAAAATCAAATATTTATATTTATTTTTCATAATGTAATACAATCCATCCATAAATAAAATGCATCCATAACCTTTAACAATGATGATACACTGCAAATAAGATCTATACTTTTAAATAGGTTTTGATAGCATAATGTCTAGTTACAAAACACTCAGAACAACAAGAACTAAACAATAAATAACTGAATATTCTAATGAACAAATAATTGAGAGGTGCATCAAATGAAGCGTGTATTTTTTTCAATTGCTCCATATAATGGATTTTGACCAACCAAAAACTTAAAAGGACTATATATATAAAAGAGATAGTAATCAGTGTGCACGAGGAAAGTGATCATATCACTAATATTTGTTCTACTAAAAATAATATATATATAGAGAGAGAGATCAGTTTGTATGAGTAAAGCATTATATCACTAATATTTGTTCCAACTGAAAAATATATGTGGTTAGAGTGTATTTAAAAAAATTCTTAAATTCTTAAATTTTTTTAAAGAAACTTGTTACTCATTAAAGTGGATGACTCTATAGCATAATTTAAAATTTTTGTTTTTCACATCTAGCCTGCCAACCATGTATCCCTTGACAACCACTACTAGTTGACGAAGTGCCATTTTATTTCCTCCAACAACATTAATCATATACTTTCTCACTCATCTTGCAAGAGCACATGAACAAAGGTGGGCTTCTAATCAAAAGGTATTTTATTCATTTTGCAATCAGGTGCTTGTATTTGGGCTTTTGATATGGATTATGGGGTGACTTGGAAGGAGGGGTTTTGACCATAATCTTGTTCTCTCTCCTTAAATGGGGTGTTAATCTTCGATCCTAGTTTACTCGGACATTACCTAATGGCTCAATGGGTATAGGAGAGACATTACCTGGAAAGATTTTATTGAAATAGTGTGTTCCATCTACCCCTATTCCATACTTACCACTTCCCATCTTACATTCTAAGCCCATATTCCACCTCCATTCTTTATGGTCAAATGACGATTGGTTCTTTGGGATCTCACACCCATACATCCAAATACTTGGGTAGGGCTTGGAACTTTGCTCTAATAGGTTGATGCAGCTAAAAGAAAAGGAAAAAACATATTATGCCCACAAAATTGTTGATTTTTTGTAGCATCGAAAGTGCTCTAAGTCTCAAAATTTGTGGAGAGTCTTAGGCGCATGTATTCTAAAGAACCCATAAATCGTTTGTGAAAATTCAACTCATAATGTGTTTTATTAAAATAATTAATTATTTTAATGTGACCCTAATTTTAAACTAGAGAAAAATAAATAATTAAAAAGTATTATTAGAACATGGTGTGAATCTTCTAAAGAACATGGATCAAGTCAAATTATAATCTTAGTCATTGATTGAATATCTAAACTCAGTCGTTGAAGTCTCAACGAGAAGGCTATAAAGGAAGGCTTGAGGGTCATTTGGAAAGACACACCGAGTGAATCTAAGCGATCGATTTTCTGAAGTGAGCAGTGCCTCTGCTTAGAGGAGAGTTCGATCTAAGTGATTCCAATGCAGTGAGGGGCAGGGATAGCTTCCGGAGAGAGATTTTCTCAGCAGAGAGGGGAAGAGAGAGATCTAGTAGCTCTCACGCAAAGGCTAACGCAAGGCCACATAGGGGCACCGCAAAGGGTGAAAAAGAGTATGAGATCTTGCAAAAGATATAGTTTCAGAAGTCGGGAACAGAGGTGTGAGACCAGGAGGCTGAGAGCAGTGATTCTGGGCTGCATATCGATAAGTTAGTTGGGTGACGCAGTGCTTAGAGATGCTGACATAGGGAATACATAGGGACTGTGCAGAGGCAATGCAGGGCCTACCAAGGGCACTTCATTTAGTGACCGGATCAGCCAAGATTTTTTCAGTGATTGAGTGAGGTAAAACTCACAATCTTTCTACTAGTGTTTCTCTCTCTGTAACTGAATTACCTTTATGGTATTCAGAATTTTATACTGCTTAATAAAATCAAATACTTAGATCTGCTGCACCAGTTTTTTCGCATTGGGTGTTTTCGAGGACTTTCGTCCAAAAATAATGGTGTCCTATGTGTATATTTTTCTTTGCTCAGTTTCCTTGTTTCAAAATAATAGGTAATTAAGTGTAGGTTGCTTCAGTAATTTGCTTCAATATTTCATGAAGAAATCTAAAATAATTTTGTAATGTAATTTACAAATAGAAGAAGTAAATTCAGTTGGTTGCAGTAGGATTCTAGAGATCATTTAGATCTAGGAATTTTCACATGGTATCAAAGCGAACTTTGATATGAAACAGGAAGAGCATATCTAGCACTGAAGAGAAGGCCATATTGCTGCAACAACAATAGATCGCATCTTCTGAGGGATTGGGCAGTTCTAGTTAGAAGGGTTGAATTTTCAAGGTGGTATCTCTCTGAGTGAGTCTACAAAGAGGTAACACTTCTGGATCAAGATCTTGTCAAGGCAGAGGGAGCATTGTAGAGCCTTCACGCAGAGCCAGAGGGATACAGTTTTTCTGCAAGCAGTTGCTAGGAAAAGGAGTGTCAAACGAAGAAGAGCACATAGTGAGGGAATTCTTTCTTAGTGAGCTCCTTGCTGAGGAATTCAATTTTTTTCGTTTACTAGGCAGCAAAGGAGTAGCAGAATTACTAGCTCCATCAGGTTATGCATAATCCAGCCTAGAGGCTACACAAAAGGGAGAAAGAGGGAGGAGTTTGACAGTTTTAGATTGAGATGGCAACTCATAGACTTTTAGAGATCAGGATTGATTGGAGGGATCCTCCAACTACGTGATCTAGAAGGAAAGAATCAGATTCTTTATGGACGAGTATGATCTCAAGGCGTTCGTAGACAACGTGGTTGTTATGCCTACAGATCCGGATTAGAATAAAAAGTACAAGTCTGATATGGCAAAGGCCAAGAGAATTATCCTTGATGGTGTGAAGGATCATATAGTCTCTCATATAGTTGTGTTCAGAGAGATATGGGAGGCCTTGTCCGTGCTATACGAAGGAACTTACGAGCAACGAAGGATGTACTTGGAGCAGAAGTTTCGAATGATCCAGATGCAGAAGGGGGAGCACATTACTTCATTCCTAATGAGACTTTAGGATATCTGTGATCAGTGGTTGGTCATGGGATCTACCACATCTGCTACAACTATGGTGAGACTCGCTCTTAACGCAGTCATTTAGGAGTGGCAATTTTTTGTCAAAGGTATCCTGGGCAGGGCAACACTACCGAGATGGGAGGCAATGTCAGCAACTCTTCAAGAGGAGGAGTTGAGAAGAGATCTAGTCAAGTGTAAACTAGACGGTAGCAACGTGAGTGGATTGAAAAATCTCAAGGAGGAGGACAATCTAGCCCTCGCATTGAAGGGGATAGTAAGGGCAACCGAGATGCAAGAAGGACGTCTCCAAGGTGAAGTGCTTCAGATGTGGTGAGATGGGCCACTATGCATCACAGTGTCCTTTGAAGAAAAAAGAAAAAGATGAGAAGCAAAATCCAAAGGTTGTAGCCATGAAGATCGAGGAGGATGAGTATTCCATGAGTGCCCACGCATCTCAAGGAGGGAGATGGGGTGACATGGAATTGTATTTCACCTTAAACCTCAGTTTGGCAAGATCCTTGAGGAACCCACCTCATGGATCACCACCTTGCTACGAGAGTCATGATTAGCAGTAGCGAGATAGAAGAGCTTTCACTGGGAGCCAAGGAGTGATGGAGCGATAGATGCAGTGGTGAGTAGCACCAAAGTCTGAGCAGCACAGAGCAAAGAGGCAACAATGCGTAGAGGCACAATGTAGTAGCTTCAACAATGCAGTGGCTTCACAAGGCAGCGTGGGACTAGCAGCAGTCAAATCTTCAACACCAAGGTGCATCCATTGAACGCATTTTCAGTTTTTAGGTGGTTTCAATTGCTTCTCTCATCAACTGAGTTGCAGTGCAGATGTAGTGTTAGCAGTGGAAGTGCTAGCAGCATAATAGATGCAGCACTTGAGAGGAGCTGTAGTAATGATTTAGCAATGGCAACGGTAGTGTCAATGGCAACAATACAGTTATAACAGCGACACACTGGTTGGTGGACAACTTGTTAGACATCAACAGTGCATAGGACGCTTGAGGGACAAAGCAATGTGCAACAGGCATGTTAGAGCATTTTTCTCGCTAAAAGGGAGTGTTGATTTTTGGTAGCATCTAAAGTGCTCTAAGTCTCAAAATTTATGGAGAGGCTTAGGCACATGTATTCCACTCAGAATGTGTTTTATAAAAATAATTAATTATTTTAATGTGACCCTAATTTTAAACTTAGGAAAATTAAATAATTAAAGGGTAATAATAAAATAGAGTGTGAATCTTCTAGAAAACATGGATCAAGTCAAGTTATAATCTTAGTCGTTAATTGAAGATCTAATATTGGTCGTTGTAGTCTCAACGATAAGGCTATATAAAGGAAGGCTTGAGGGTAATTTGGAAAGACACACCGAGTGAATCCAAGTGATCGATTTTCTGAAGTGATCATTGCTCAGAGGAGAATTTGATCCAAGTGATTCCAGCGAAGTGAGGGGTAAGGAGAGCTTTTGGAGAATTATTTTCTCAACCGAAGAATCATCACCAAAGAGTGATACAACAACTCTCACATAGAGGCTAACGCAAGCCACGCAGAGGCAACGGAAAGGGTGAGAAAGAGTTCGAAATTTTGCAAAAGAATCAGTTTTAGAAGTCGGGAACCAGGGTATGAGACCAGGAGGCTGAGAACAGTGATTTCGGGTTGCAGATCGATCACCTAGCTGGGTGACGTAATTCCTAGAAAAGCTGACGCAGGGACTACGTAGGGACCACGCAGAGCCAACGCAGGGCCTGCTAGGGGCACTTCATTCACTGACCAGATCAACCAGGATTTTTTCAATGATTGAGTGACATAAAACTCACAATATTTATGCCAGTATTTCTCTCTCTATAACCAAATTACCTTTGTGGTATTTAGAGATGTATTCAGAATTTTATACTAATTAATAAAATCAAACCCTCAAATCTGTTGCACCGGTTTTCCCGCATTTGGGTTTTTCCAAGGACTTTCATCCAAAACTAACAGTGTCCTATGTGTATATTTTTCTTTCCTCAGTTTCCTTCTTTCATAATCATAATTAATTAAGTGTAGGTTGCTTCTGTGATTTGCTTCAATATTTCATGAAGAAATATGAAATAAATTTTTAATGTAATTTACAAATAGAATAAGTAAATTTAGCTAGTTGTAGTAGGATTCTAGAGATCATTTAGATCTAGGAATTTTCACAAAAATAAAATAAAAGAATATCCAAACTTAAAAGATGGCCAGAATATATACATTAGCACGTGGGCAAAAGCATTGGTTCTTTGGGATTTAACATCCATACATCCACATACCTGGGTAGGGCTTGGAACTTTGCTCTAAGAGGTTGATGAAGCTAAAAGAAAAGGAAAAAGCATCTTATGGATACAAAATTGTACGAATTTACAGGGTAAGTTCCTTAGATCAAGAACCAAAGGTCACCGCTCACAAACAGATCACAAATCAATACACCAATATTATCACGTGGTTAAAACCCTCTAACGGGGAAATAGTGCACGGCCTGAGCCAACGCGGCCACTTCAGGAATTTATTAATATAAAAAGGAAAGTTACATATGTTTCTCTCATAAACGGTTACCGAACAAATGACCCTCCATGCTCTTTAAATAGAGATCATGGACCAATCGGGTGTTAAGCCACAGATCAAGTGTCGTTAATACCGAGGACAGAGATAATCGTCGGATCACTACAAATCATGACCGTCAGATTATAAGTTACAAATGTAGTAAAGAAACACATTTTACCTAACTCTACACTAGATTAAGTTATTCTTAACTATTTCCTATGTGTCGGAATATCCTAACATCCCCCCCTTAAGAACAACTTGGGATAGGATTGAAGGGTTTACAAAGGTGACACAAAATGAGCCTATTTCCTATGTGTCGAAATATCCTAACATCTCCCCTTAAGAACAAATTGGGATAGGATTGAAGGATTTACAAAGGTGACACAATAGAAGAAGGAAGGAGGCATTAGAGCCTATCCCCCCCTTAATGATAACTTTCCTGAACTCCAAGCATGGACCGAAGTTTGGTAAAATTTGCTTCTGTGAGAGCCTTTGAAAAGATATCGGCTACTTGATCGTTGGTTGGACAATACTGCACTTCAAGAACACGATCATGAATGAGCTTTCCGATGAAGTGTATGTGGAGCTCAATGTGTTTCATGCGCTGATGCTGTACTAAATCTTTACATAGCTGAATGGCACTCTGATTATCACACCAAAGTGTAGTTGGATGTTGTTGATGAAGACCAAATTCAGACAGGATCTGACAAAGCCACATGGCTTCCTTGCTAGCTTCAACTGCACAACGATACTCTGCTTTTGCTTAAGAAAGAGAGATGGCACTTTTTTTCTTACAAGACCAAGTAATAGGTCCTGAAGCAAGAGTGAATACATATCCAGTAATAGACTTTCAATCATCAGAGTCACTAGCCCAATCAGAATTAGTGAAACCAATCAATAGTGGAGATGTTCCTGCACTGTAATGAATCCTGAACTGAACTGTACCTCAAATATATCGAAATATTCTCTTAGCTTCTTTCCAGTGACTTTCACGAGGTTGGTGCATAAACCGAGCAACAAGACTAGCGGCAAAGGAAGGTTAGATGCAAAAGTTTATCAACAAGTTGACGGTATAAGGTAGCATCAACTTCAGGGGTAGTACAAGTGACTGAAAGCTTGACTCCAGACTGAAAGGGAGAAGGGGCTAGCTTACAGTCTTCCATGTGAAAGTGGTGTAGAAGATCACAGGCATACTTGGACTGAGAGAGGGTAATTCCTTCTTTGGATTGCAAGACTTGCAGACCAAGGAAATAATGTGAGTGTCCTAAGTCTGTCATTTCAAACTTCTTTTTGAGGCTAGAATTCACATGGTTTATATGGTTTGGATTACTACCAATAAAGATAACATCAACATAAAGAACAAGGATGGTGAAGGACTTACCCACTTTCTTGGTGTAGACAGTGTTGTCAGAATGACACCTAGAAAATCCATTACCTAATAGAAATCTATCCATTTTGGCATACCAAGCCCGAGGAGCTTGTTTGAGGCCATAGAGAGACTTCCTAAGTCGACAAACAAGGCTGGAGTCTTTTTGGATAAAGCCAGGGGGTTGTTCCACATAGATTTCTTCATGCAAATATCCATGTAAGAAGGCGGATTTGACATCCATCTGATGGACTTCCCATTTAAAGGAGGCAGCAAGGGAAAGAACAAGGTGGATAGAATTCATTTTGGCAACAGGGGAGAAGGTTTCAGTGTATTCAATGCCTTCAACTTGTGAAAATCCTTTAGCAACAAGATGAGCTTGATGTCTATCCACTTTTCCATCTATTCCAAACTTGGTTTTGTAAACCCATCTGCATCTGACAAGTTTTCTTCCTTTTGGAAGAGGAACAAGATCTCAAGTATCGTTTGCCAATAAGGAATGATACTCTTCATTCATAGCTTCATCCCAATCTGGATGAACGGAGGCTTCTTCAAAGGTTTCTTGATCGGGATTTTCTGGAACTTGAGCCAATAAGGAAGAGGCTCTTTCGAACTGAGAACATGTACGTCGTCGATCACCAGGGTCACCAGCAAGAGAACCTACTACATCCCGAGTAGAGCAGACCCATGTTGGAAGCTGTGGAGTAGAAGGAATCATGTCAAGAGGTGGAGGAGGATTTTCATCCTCACTATCATCATCTGAACTAGAAGGAATGCTATTAAAAATAGAAGAGAGAGAGAGAGGTGGCACATATGCCGAATTAGGTTTACAGGCCAAAGGTGGCACACCCGCCGAACTACGCTCGCAGGCCGATATATTTTCATCAAATTTTACATCTCTTCTAATGATTATATTTTTGGATTTTGGTTGAAGAAGTCTATATCCTTTGACATTTTCAGAATATCCAACAAAAATGCATTTTTCACTCTTAGGTTCTAAGGCTTTAAGTTTCGCATCTGGAATATGGGCCCAAGCATCACTTCCAAAAAAACGAAAGTGACTTACATCTGATTTGATTGAGCTCCAGGCTTCTTTTGGAGTTACATTCTTTAAAACCTTAGTAGGAGTGCGAATTAATATGTAATTTGTGCAGTTAATTTCTTCTGCCCAAAAATTGAGACTAAGTCCTTTAGATTGAAGCATACAATTAGCCATTTCTTTTAAGGTGTGATTCTTCCTTTCAACTAAACTATTTTGTTGTGGAGTATATGGAACGGTATGTTGCAATTGCCTGTCAGGCTCAGTGCAGAAGTCGATAAATTTGTTGTTAACATATTCTCCTCCATTGTATGATCTTAACTTAAGAATTGGATGTCCATATTGTTTCTCAACAAAGGCCTTAAAGGCCAAGAACATGTTAAAAACTTCACTTTTGAGTTTTAAGAAGTACACCCAAGTGCGTCTAGAAAAATCATCAATGAAATTTAAGAAGTACTTGCAACCAGAGAAAGAAACAGCAGGAAGTGGACCACATAAATCACTGTGCACAAGCTACAAAGGGGTTGAAGCGTGCCAAGAGGCACGTTTGTCAAAAATATCCCAATGATGTTTTCCGAATACACATCCGGAGCAAACACCATCTTGGCAAGATACCATAGGAAGACTTGTCACCATATTTTCCTGACATAGAGTTTGAAGAGAGCGATAGTTTAAGTGACGAAATCACTCATGCCAAAGTTTAGCAACAAAAATGGAGGTAAGACATGATGACCCAAAGTTGTGAAACTTATACAACCTTGTGGAATCATCAGTAATGCCAATAGCTAAAATATGTTTAGGATCTTTGAGGTCCTTGATTACAACATCATGAGGTGTGAATTCTACTATTTTCACTTCACCTGAATGAGTTATCTGATAAACAGAGAGAAAGTCGCATGACAATGTAGGAACACATAGTACATCATTAAACTGACCATTATCTAGATGAATGGCTCCATATCCTACAACACTAAGAGATCTATCATCACCAACATAAATATGTTTGGTGCTACAATCATTTAAAAAAGAAAACATGGCTTGATTTTTTGCCATGTGGTAAGAAGCTCCATAATCAATGAGCCACTCATGAGAATGAGAAGAAGAAGATACATTTAATGCATAACTAGATCTTGATGCTTGACAACCACAAGCAGAAAGTTCCATTCCTGAAGATGAAGGTGAAGAGTGCTCCAAATTGATGTTGTGCTTTTTCATTGTTACTTCTAAGGCTTCCATCTTCTTAAAACATTTGGACTCTATATGGCCATCATGATTACAAAATTTGCAATATCTATCTGGCTTCTTCCCTTTGTTTTTATTTGCCTTATCATTTTGGTGAGTTGCTTGTTTAGTTTGCGACTAAAATTGCTTAGGACCCTTGTTTGGTTTTGGACCATACTTTTTAGGATACTGCTTCTTGGGATTCTTTTGATATGATTGTTGTTGGGCTGCTAAGGCTTTCTTAGAAGCGTTTCCAGAAGTGATAAGACCAAGGTGTAAGATTTTTTCTTGTTCTCTTATCAAAGAATCGCAAAAGGCATCAAAAGAGGGGTTTTTGTAGGTGGGTTCGGAAGAAATGATGGCTTCTTTAGTGGAATGGAAGGTGGAAACAAATACAGAGTATGCAGGGCCAAGCTTAGCATGCAATAGATGAGGCTACCATCTTCCTTTTTGACCTTACAACCTTTTAAAAGAAGTCTAAGGGTCTTGAATTTGGACAAAAAATCTTCAATAGATGAGAAATTGTTGGGGTCCAAAGTAAGCAACTCATTTTCAAGCTGATAGGCCCTGATTTGATTTTGAATGCCAAAGACAGTGTTTAGCTTATCCAAGGCTTCATGAGGGGTGTAATGTCAAGGATATGAAATCGAAGATCTTGAGAAATGGACCCTCGTGCTTGATCTTGTTTATTTTCCCATTTAGCGACTTTATTATCATCAAAAGATTTAGTTTCTAGTCCTGTGGCTATTCTATAAAGCCCTTTACTTCTAAGTATATCTATCATGTGAGGTAGCCATTGGAAATAATTGGTGCTGCTAAGAATAATTGGGCATGCACTTTCCATTTTTAAAAACTTGAAGCAGAGAAAAGCTGAAACTAACCGCTACAAAGGAAAGGTCTCGAAAAACTAGGGTGATTGAAAAAAAACGGCTCGAAAAAAGGCTTCCAAATGAAGAAGTTATGCCTTTTTGAAAAAACAAGTTGTAGATGCCGAATAGTTACGACAGTTGTTTGAAATTTGATTCCAGTTCGACTTTTAAAAAAAAAATCCCACCCCTTTAACAAAAAACTTTTTATAAAAGAAGCTTGAGAAAGAGACTTGAACCCAAGACCTCTATTCTCATAAACTATCTTCTCACAAGGTGAGATAGTAAAAGGATTCTATAATTGTTTGAAAGGAGGAAGGGCTAACTCTTCCGTGTGCGTGCCTTTTCCTGCACAAAAAACACAAAAATTCAAGGAAGAAAAAAAACGAAATGCAAGCCTCACATCATAATGTTAGATTTTTCGTTAGCCTTACCGTCAACTATCTATTTTTCACTATTTCTTATTTCTCGAGATCGCACAAAGACGCGGGGAAAGAGCATACGTAGCAAAAAAAAAACCTCTTCCTCCTGTTTCTGATTTGCCGAGATTGCACACAGCGCAGAGCAAAGAGCATACATAGAGAAGAGGGTATAGATCCGGAAAATAAATAAAACTTAAAACCGAAATAAACAAAGGGAACTGAAATAAGCAGAAATATTAACAAATATAACTGCAAAATAGATACTTTATACCTCAAGATCTAAACTGACATAACTTGGGCAATCAGATACCTTTTCGCATGAAACAAAAGGTGTTCATCACTGTAACAGATGCTCTAGACATAACAGAGCAGTTCTCCAAGCTCGGAAATTTTCAAATATAGTAGATCTAGAAAACGACAACCGCATGTAGTCAAACCGGCTTCGGATTTTGATCAACAACGGATGCGGCCCTTAAAATAGCTCTGATACCATGTAAGAATTTACAGGGTAAGTTCCTTAGATCAAGAACCAAAGGTCACCGCTCACAAATAGATCACAAATCAATACACCAGTATTATCACATAGTTAAGTGCACGGCCTAAGCCAACGCGGCCAGTTCAGGCAATTTATTAATATAAAAAGAAAAGTTACATACGTTTCTCTCATAAACAGTGACTGAAAAAATGACCCTCCATGCTCTTTAAATAGAGATCATGGACCAATCAGGTGCTAAGCCACGGATCAAGTGTTGTTAATGCCGAAGAGAGAGATAACCATCGAATCACTACAAATTGTGACTGTCGGATTATAAGTTACAAATGTACATAGCAAAGAAACACACTTTACCTAACTCTACACTAGACTATGTTATTCTTAACTATTTCCTATGTGTCGGAATATCCTAACATAAAATAAAAGAATATCCAAAATCAAAATATGGCTAAGATGTACACATTAACACTGGGAAAAAGCCTAGCATGAGTTATACCTCATTTGAATGGTGATCACTCAGTTTTTGAGTGCGTGTTGTTCTATCACATCATAAAAATAACCTTTGTATGTTCCAACCCCAATGAGAAATGAGTTTCCTCATAATTAAAGGGTAATACAACTACAACACATCATATAAAGCAAGTTCTAACATAATGATTGCTCTCTCTTTGCATCTCTACACTCAGGATGTGGATCCCCATCAAGTTTTTCCCTTTGACCACAACACTTGGTAATGAAGGATTCTCCCCTCTGTATCATCTTTATTCATTGACAACTATCAATTGAAGGGTGGATTGAGTAAATGCTACTTCCCCTAAGGGGATGGAAACACCTAATAGTGTTGTCCTTTAGCCACTCTTACCTAGGGAGGAAACATCATTCCAAGTTCAAATCCACAATTTTGGAAGGGAAGCCTTATTTGAAGTATTAAGTGACCCTTTACATCCAAGCTTGGTTCATATAGATGCAAAAATGATTATTGTCCCTGATTATTGGTTGCTTTCACTAGAATTTATGTTGTGATCATTAGATGGTTCAACAACCAATGACAGGGGGCACCTTACCCATAGGTTCCCAGGGCCCAAAGAAGTGTATTGGCACCAACAAGTGAAGCATTAAATGCATTAGGTCTGCGAGGAAGACTAGCACATCATACTTGCCCCTTGGCATGTCCTGCACTTAGAGAATTATCTCACTTTGCATTACATTTGGTGATTCTTCAGGATGATACTCCTAGACTTAGCATGCCCTCGAGCCAACCTAGCACCATATGAGGGATGACAATTGATTTAAGGACTAGATGAGGATGGGCTCACCTTATGAGACATGGGAGGGCCAGTAGCACATGGAAATCCCTCAACATTAGAGTAGAGATGCACATTTGAGCAATATGAGACCCAGGAGACCAATTTTGTGTTATTTTTTGTAGCATCAGAGGTGTTCTAGTTTCAAAACTTTCTGGAGAGGCTAAAACATAGGTTATCCATAACACAGAAATTGTTTTGGAAATCCCACCTAGAAGTGTCTTAATTAGATTATTAGTCTATTTTTAAATATTTCCCAAGTCTAAACTTAGTAAATCTGGTTTATTGATTATAATTAATTGAGATATGGTGGCATTCATCTAGAAACTTACACGGATTGACAAGGAATTAATCTGTGCCCTTGATTAAGTTTTAATCTTGGTTGTTGGAGGTCCAACAGAGGATTATAAGAAAAAATCCATGGGTAGATGGAGAACACACTTGTGGGGTTTGATTTACTTGGAGAGTTTGATTCTAGAGAGCCAGCGGTTGCCGGAAGAGTTCAAGCTTCAAAAGGAAGCAAAAACAATGAGGGGCAGGGATAGTAAGTCAGAGGAATTTTTCTAGATTTAGTGAAGTGCATTTGTAGAGAAGCAATGTTGAGGCTTTATTGGGCAATTCGATTTGCTGAGGAAGGAAGACGTTTTCAATTTTAGATGCCAAGTAGAGGTTCTAGAGGGTCGAAGAAGAATTTTCCCAGTCAACAACATGCAAGACAAATAGATCTTCATTGTTCTGGCCGAGCGTGTAGTAGACTGTTTTAGGGTGATGCAGAAGCAGCGCAGAGCTAGGTGGACGGATTGATTTTTAGTAGCAGTCAAGTGTTGGGATTGCTCAGAGTGAGGGTAATTCCCCTCAAGAAATTTTTGGCCAGTATTTTCTCTGTAGGATAGCTAGAATTTGGCATCCAAATTGTACTAAGATAAATTTAGTTTGCTCACATTGGGTTTTTCCGGGTAAATTTATCCAAAAATAACTATTTTAATTTTTATGTGTGTGCTAGAATTTTCTCAGTTTCCAATGCTATTTTTCTTCCACAATTTTATTTGTGAAGGTTGCATTGTGATTTATTCAATATTTTCTGTAGCAAATAAATTGTTAAATTATTTAACAATTAGAAGAATAATTTCCAGTTGTTGCAATAGGATTTAAGTTTCGAAATTTTCACACTTTGGGTACCCGAAGTGAATTTTTGGGACCAGAAAGGGATATTAATGGAGATTTCAGGGCCAACCCTCAAATGACGATTTTTAGAGGCTTCTGCACCACACTTTGCACTGAAAAGACTCGATGCATGCGACATGGAGCCCATTTATTATTTGACATCGAGTTTTTGAGGCCTCAAGGCTCACATGTGTGGGCTCTCATTTGATTTATTGTCTAATCTAGACAGGTTGGCTTGTAACCCAGTGCATCATTACAATTGTACTTGTATTTTAGGGGTTTTAAACAAAAAAATAGACTTGTCCTCATATAAATTGAGGAGAGTATGTCTTCCTTTTTCATCATCATCACTTAGACAATTCGACCTCTCTTAAGAGAATTTCAGCGTCTTTTCTCTTTGGCAAGATGTGATCTATGGAGTGTACTTGGTTATTAGAGCTCGTTCTTAGATTTGGAGAAGTTGTCTTGGATTCATAATTGAATGTTCTTGCGTCTTCATCTCTTAAGTGTGCCTATTTTTGAATAATCTTTATGTATATGTCTATTGTATGGAATAAATTGATGATCTAGGGGTTTGTTCTATTGTGCCCTAATTTATTGAATATTAATTGTATGGAAGTCGAGTCTCATTATTGCATAGAATAGTCATTATATGATATGTGAATTTAATTTCCACTAGTAACCTTGATATAGCTCTCCCAGGTGATTTTAATCCCTCATAAAGGCAATAGTTAGGGTTTGATGCCATCCTTACTCCTTTACAAGAATTGGCAAATATATTACTTCCATAGACTCCATCGACGATCCTAGGACTAAGAATTGGCCATCCTTTGTTGGTGATCAAGTTGATTTTATCCATAAAATTTCACCCTTTCTCTCTCTTTCTTAATTTAGCCCTCTTAAGGCCATGCAACCAACTAAGGCTTAGTGCAAATTGACAAAAAAAGGTTATTTTAGGTCTTGGAAAGTTTAAACATCGAGGGTTGAGTGGTTTCCACCAAATCATTCCCTTTTGGTGGAAATTCATTCCATTTTCTTCCATTATTTCCGTTGCCCTTGTTGTTTACCATAGGGTAAACCCTAGTTTGGTCACAGCTTCAACTTGGGGGCTTATTGAGGGTTTCATTTTCCTTAACCTTCTTGGAATACATCAAAGGAAGCCCTTTCTTGGCATCTTGACCCTTGCCCATCCTAACCCTCAGCCTATCAATCAAACCCTAGGTCTTGTGTTGTCAAAATTTGGTATTTTTATGGAAACAAAATTGCTTCCTCTTGGTGCCTTATGCCTAAATTGTTTCTTTCCCCTCAAGGCCTCTTTGTCACCTTACACCTTTAAGATTAGTAGACCTATTAGGTGGATTATTATATAAGGGGTCTCCTCCCATTAGTGAAAGTGCATAAAGAGCAGGGTGTAGTAGTTGTGGTGACAGTGGTCTACTACCTCATCATTGTCACTTGGTCTAGTGCTTTCTTGGTAAGGTATCCCTCTCCAAGACCAACTAGATTTTGAAACAACAAATATAAAATGCAGAATTTTGGCAAATGAAATTATAGATTACCGATATAGTTGTCTTTACCACTGTTGGTACAAATATTGTTGAGTCTACTTGAATATTCTACTAATCTAAATAGTCATGCACTTATTGCACTACTAGGGCACAAAACAACAGATATGCATAAAAATATTAACTCTAGGAAAAAAAATTAATTTATAACAATAAGACTAATGCGATTACTTAAGCAAAGGCAACACAAGAAGTTATAGGCATTTATACAATATCAAAAGCCTTGCAATTGGTGGCAATTTTGCTTTTATTTTGTACGATACAGTTCAAGCGATTGTGGTAGAAAAATGCACAATTTTCTTTGCAATTGAGACAATAAATCATAATTTCATTTATTGTTGTGCAATATGTTATTAATTGATTGCATTTTGCACATGCAGCTTAAAAGGGATATGCTCATTGAGAAGAGAAAATAAAGTA
Organism: Pinus albicaulis; assembly: GCA_034641835.2. Lineage (NCBI taxonomy): Eukaryota > Viridiplantae > Streptophyta > Pinopsida > Pinales > Pinaceae > Pinus > Pinus albicaulis. The sequence goes on along the minus strand of CM076569.1, from coordinate 385,901,099 downwards.
GAAATTAAAGAATTTTTTTTGCTTCACCATAGTATGGATTGAGAAGCAAGAAATTTTCTTTGATTTTCTAGTTTCTTTTCTCTTCTCAATGAGCATATGAATGTTGACATGGAAATTCGAAAAACTTTCGCTTGGCTTTTAACTAATTCTTGACCATTATTAATGGGAACCAATTTTCCTCCAATTCTTTCTAAATTTACGAATTAATTGGAAAATTTTTATCATGCAATTGAACCTATTACATATGTGACTAAGATTGTTTGGGAGTGGGAGTGGAACTAGGGCGAGAGTAAATCGGGAGCAAATTTTCATATAATATATATTTTTATATATTTTGAGACATATCTGTAAGAAAAAGCATGTAGAATGATGAATTATATATAAAACACATAAAAACATAGATTAAACCATATAACATCATGATCTGAAAGGAGTGTATTAGTTCTACTGTGCTAAGTGTCCTTTCAGTAATAAAAACATGTACCATTTGTTTGGTTAAAGAATGAGTGTTTTAACCATGAAAAATAGATGAATTAGTGAACTTTAAGCATGAAAATAAGCCTTAAAAACACTGAACAGTAGTGCATAACAGAGAAATACAATCACACATAAGTTTTACATAGTAGGCATGATGAAGCAACTCACCCCTCCTGGGCTACATCTGCTAGTTCAGCTCCCAGTGGCATGTCCCTCTTGGTCATTATACCCAAAATTATAAATTACATGTGTTTACAGACCTCTAATCGTTGTTTTCTCTGCACCAATGACTCAAGAATGCTCAAATTAATCTAGGTAGACTCTTGTTTCACCCAAATTTCTTGAAAATTGACTTCCCAATGCATTTTTCCCAATGACAGCTAGAAAAGCTCCACTAAAAGTGGAAACAAGCACTTAACTAGAGTTAAATTTAATGAAAACCATAAAAATAGACTGCCGCTACATTTCCTACCAGTCGAAACCGCTTAATTTAAAGTTAAGTGGCTTGGGCGGGGTGGTCACATGTCGACCCCCTGTCGTTAACCCCACATTGAACAGTTTGAATTAACTTCGCAATGGTGGAGCAGAACCTATAGCTGGCATGGTTCCAAAAACCGTCCCATTTCATGTCTTTAAACTACCCATGTGACAGCGTTAACGTTCTCCGCCGACTTATCCGCCAAAATCTGTTTGAACTAACCATTGAATTAAATGCCAACTAGAACGCGCATGTGACAGTGCTTACCCACCGTCGAATGTTACGGTTTATCAAACCGTCACATTAAAGTTTACGTCACAGTGTTACATATGACCACGTCCATCGCCGGGATTTAAGGTTAAAGGTAACCGTCAGGAAAAGGTTTTATGTAACCGTCGGTTTATTGTCATGTGACCACAGCTGGGCCGCCAGCGGGTGGGGACCACTGGCAGTCCCTCCCCAAACGTAAAATAGTTAAACCATAAAACAATGCAAAGACCTTATAATGTTAAGACATATGCGGTAGGAAGAATGGTCGAAGGCTGGGCGTGCAGGCCGGAGGTCGCGAGGTCGACCCCTGCCAACTCCAACAAAATTTTACAAGACTTTCCTGAGGACACGTGGTGGCCTCGGGGCTTGCCACGTGTTGCTCATCCGACGATCCAAACAAAACCATCCAACGGTCAAAATCCATCTCTCACCACAAAAATCAATAGCCCACAACATGCCACATGGCGCAATCTGGTTGGTCGTAAGAAAATGGAATATTCCCCAGAATAAACCTGCTGACTGGGCATCCAGTCACAAAATTTTTACTGTTTGGGAAAACTGACAGAACACGATATCTTCCTCATATGACATCGGTTTTTCGAACCGTTTGCATTTCCAGAATCACAACGACGAGACCTTGAGCACTTCCAATTTTGAGCATAACACATGATCTCCTGATCACACCTCCCCATTGGGAAGCTTTTGGACCCCAAAAGACTTTAATCACCTGTTCAGAATATGAGGGTGCAACTCCCTCACCTTTTCCACTTCCATCCATATTTCCTTTCTTGGTTTGGTGCCCTTGAGCCCAATTCGAAGATAATCGACATTTCCCCTCTTAGAAGTGTGTGTCTTCCTGTCAAGGATGGAATCCTTCTTGAGCTCGTCTAGAAATTCTGGCGAGAAATATTCTATTGATGGCAGCTGAATATCACTCCCTTGATCATCAATAAAAGAGGGCTCATACAAATGTAAATTCTCTACATTGACAACGGAATACATTTGCATATATGAAGGCAAGTCAATTTGAAATGCATTATTACCAACTTGTTTAATGACCTTGAATGGACCATAACAAATAGGCTTGAGCTTTTTACCTTCTCCTTCCATCCTTTCTTTGCTTATGTGCAACCATACTTCATCTCCTTCATGAAATTTGTGATAAACTCTATGTTTGTCATGCCTCTCCTTGTATTTTCTTTGACTCTTCTCAAGCTGTCCTTGAACTCATTGATGAATAATATGAATTTTCTCAATGAACTTTCGAGCCTTGTCAATATCAATATGCCCATCAATTGCAACATCCTTCTCAATGATGAAGTCTAATGGCGATTTCGGAAAATACCCAAAGCAGGCTTCAAAAGGTGAAGTATTTGTAGAAGAGTGCTTGGCCCAGTTGTAAGCGTTCCTAATATAATGTAGTTGTTCATCCCACAACTTGGAATGTTTGCTGAAATATCCTCTCAATAGATGCACAACAGTTCTGTTCACCACCTCAGCTTGGCCATCAATTTGCGGATGAAAAGCAATACTCTTTTTCAACTTTGTGTCCATCATCTTCCAAAGATTGGACCAAAAATTCTCAATGAACCTGGAATCCTTATCACTAACAATAGAAGTTGGCAAACCATAATGAACCCATACATGTTGAAAATAAAGTTCACAGTTTGTTCAGCAGTAATGGTTTTCTTACATGGCATAAGTATACAAATTTTACTGAATCTATCCACAACTACATAAATATAATCATGCTTTTTTCTTGACATATGTATACCTCCAACAAATTCCATGGAGAAACTCTCCCATGGCCTTGATGGTACCGGTAGTGGCATGTACAACCGAAGCTTCCTATTGCTAGGCTTGCTTGTTGCACACATAGAACATCCTCTTATAAAACGTGACACACTATCTATCATGTGAAGCCAATAACAATACCTTAGTAGATGTGCCATTGTTTTGCTTACCCCAAAGTGTCCAACAATAAGAGACGAATAAGCCTCTCTCATGACACTAAGTCTCTCTCCTTGTGGTATACACATCTTGCCCAAATAAAACAACAAATTGTTATGCATGTGATAATCATTTTCCTCAGCTTGATTCCCTTCACTCAAACTAGCATACACATCTTGAAAATCAACATGAGATGCATACTGTTCTATGTAACTCTCATGTACAATAGAATCATTTTTAAGAAATGTAGAACCACTTATAATTGGCCTTGAAAGCATATCAACAACTTTATTGAAAATACAGTTATTGTACCTTATAACCAAATGAAACTATTGAAGAAATCCCATCCACCTGAAATGTCGTGATTGCTGCAATTTTGTTTGCGACTACAAGTACTGTAATGGTTAGTGATCGGTATGTATAATCGTCTCTTTACCCATCAAGTAGTGTTTCCACTTCTTGATGCTTTGTACCATTGCATATAGCTCTTTGTTATTTGTTGGATAATTATTTACAACACCATTGAATGTTTCAGAATGAAAAGCGATAGGCTTACCATCCTGCAAAAGTACTGCGCCCATGGCATAATCACTGGCATCGGTTTGTATCTCGAATGACTGTCTCAAATCAAGTAATGCAAGGACTGGAGCAAAACTGATCTTGTTTTTTAAAGCTTCAAAAGCTTGTTGCTATTTGCCTCGCCATTCGAGACCTTTCTTCACACTTGTCACTGCATGCATAGGAGCTGCTATGGAAGAAAATTTAGCAACAAACTTTCTCCAATACTGAACTGCACCTAAGAAACTTCTTACCTCGGTCACTGATTTGGGAGTGGGCCAATTCACAATGGATTCCACTTTAGAAGGATCAATTCTCAACGTGCCTCCTCCTACAACATGTCCCAAATAAACTAGAGAAGTATTTCCAAATTCACACTTAGACATCTTAAGAAATAATTGCTCTTTCTTCAAAACATCAAGTACCCTTTTAACATGCAAGACATGTTCTTCTCTTGTTTCACTGAAAATGAGTATATCATCTAAATACACAACCACAAATTCATCAAGAAATGGACGCAAAACATCATCCATAACACGCATGAAAGTCATCGGTAAATTACACAAACCAAACCGCAGAACCAACCACTCAAAGAGTCCATGTTTTATTTTGAATGCAGTCTTCCATCTGTCACTTTCTGCAATTCTTACTTGATGATATCCACTTCGTAAATCTAACTTAGTGAAAAACTTTGCTTCTTTCTGTTGATCTAGAAAATCAACTTTCCTTGGGAGTGGTATTGATTCTTTACTGTTATCTTGTTCAAAGCTCTGAAGTCGACACACATGCGCCAAGTCTCCATTTCACCATTCTCCATTATCGACATGCGATACATGCTGATTTTTGGAAGAGGACAATCTTGTTGTAACTGAATCTCATATTGAATCTCCCTTTTAGGAGGCAATCCTGTTGGCACCTAAAACATCTCCTAATGTGCATCAACTACATCATATAAATCTGATTTCAACTTAGAATCACAATCTTCAAATGACTCATGATTAACATCAGCTTTAGGCTTAATCATTAGAAGAACAAAATGCTTACTTGAATTCACCAGCGTTTTGACCCGTCCCGCATTTACCATTACAATATTTGTCTTCTTGCGATGTGCTCTAACAATGTACTCCTTGCCATCTTTGAATAAATGGTATTTATTCTCATGGAGATGGAAGATATATTTCCTGTCATACAAGTAAGGACTTCCCAACACAACACCCGTAATATGAAGCGGAACCACATCTAATTCAACTGTGTCAACAAAATGTGCAGTTATTGCAAAGCGCAATATGCACTTTTTTGAAACCTGTAAATTTGCATCCTTACAAATCCACCCAAGTGGATATGGTTTTGGATGCGGAATGGTCTCAATATTAAGTTTCTTGACCAAGTCTTTAGAGATTAAATTCGCTTGTGACCCATTGTCAAACAATGTGTCAATCTTGGTATGTTTGGATATGACCCTCACATGAAACAGTTCAATTCTCTCTTCTTCATTTGGAGCTTCTATGTGACAGTTTGAAGTACTAATACTGGGTTTTGTTTCAATTTCTTTCCCCTTCATGTTCTTCAATCCCATGTCTGTAATTTTAGTTTCATCACCTGAATCCTCTCCTAAGTCGTGTTGAGTTGTAGCTACAGTTTTCTACTTCCCTTTGTTATTGTTAAACTTGGGTCTCTTTTCAGGATGTAATTTCCAATAATTTCTCTCTTCATGGCCTTCTTTTCAACAATGTTTACAAACCACTCTCTCCTTGTTTCTTGACAGATGCATTTTTTTCCTTTTCCTTTTGAGGTCTTCTCTTTGTTTTTCCCCTTAAAAAGTTAGTTTCTACCCTCTTCAAAACCATTTTTCCCTCTAGCTTCTAGATGTGTGGCTTGAACACATACCTCATCTAGACTTGTACGATTAAGCATGAGGATAGTATGTCTAAGATAGTTATGTAAGCCCCCTATGTACCTGAGCAAAGTATATCGACTCTGCAAATATACCCCTAATAAGAGAGCTCTTCTCCTAAATTCTTGGGTGTAGTCTTCTACATTTTGTCCTTTCAATTGTCTAAAATTTTTCCAGTTCATTATGGCTTTTTGCATATGAGCTAATAGATAAAACTATTGTTTTATTGCAGTAATGAAATCAATCCATGATAGAATAATATTACCATGCTTTTTGATCTCCTCCTTTGTCTTTTCTTCCCACCAAACAAGAGCTGCACCTTCCATCCTCAATGAAGCTAGTTGGATTTTGGTATCATCATCATGAAAGTTCTAATTCTCAAATAAACCTCCAATTGCCTAATCCAATTATCAAGATTTTTTGCATTGACCTCACCATTAAACATTGGCAATTCAAACTTAACATCAAGTTTTAGGAAATGACTTTTACTAGTGTTCTTTGACTTGTGTGACTGGTGTACTAAAGATGAAGTAGAGGATGATGATGATGAGGGTGAGGATGGTGACTTTCCACTGCCTCGATTTCCTCCATTTCCCTTCTTTGATTTATCTTCATCATTGTGACCTCCTGATGATCCCTGACCTTCCTTGTGAAGTTTGGATTCTTCTCCTTCTAGTCTTTCATTCCTTTCTTGATAAAGGACTCTCACCATTTCAGTCATGTCAAGGAATGATTTCCTAAACACTCTTTCTTCTTCTTTGGGATCCACCTCTTCATGGGTTTAATATTCTCTTGGAGGCATGCGTATTGCTTCTTCTGCTTCTCTTGGAGGTGAACTAGGTGGTGGAGAATGTAGCAATCTTGCCCTCCTTTGTTGTGGCTCACTTTGAGAACCTCTTCTTTCCACCAATTTTCTTTCTCCTCTCTTAAGCTTGAGCCTAGTAAGCATGAAAAACCTTGCAAACAGTTAACAAATCTTTGCACATAAAAACACTAGAGATTAAAACTCTAGCTCTCACACCAACTTGATCTGAAAGAAGTGTATTAGTTATGCTGTGCTAAGTGTCCTTTCAGTAATAAAAACATGTACCATTTGTCTCCATTTGTTTGCTTAAGGAATGAGTGTTTTAACCATGAAGCATATATGAATTAGTGAACTTTAAGCATGAAAATAAGACTTGAAAACACTAAACAATAGTGCATAACAGAGAAATACAATCACACATAAGTTTTACACAATAGGCATGATGAAGCAATTCACCCCTCCTAGGCTACATCTGCTAGTCTAGCTCCCAATGGCGTGTCCCTCTTTGTCATTATTCTCAAAACTGTAAATTACATGTGTTTACAGGCCTCTAATGGTTGTTTTCTCTGCACCAATGGCTCCAGAATGCTCAAATTAGTCTAGGTAGACTCTTGTTTCACCCAAATTAGTCGAAAATTGACCTCCCAATGCATTTTTCCCAATGACAGCCAGAAAAGGTCCACTAAAAGTGGAGACAGACAGTAAACTAGAGTTAAATTTAATGAAATCCCTAAAAATAGGGCGCCGCTACATTTCCCGCCAGTCGAAACCTGTTTAATTTAAACTTAAGTGGCTTGGGCGGGGTGGTCACCTGCCGACCCCCCGCCGTTAACGCCGCATTAAACTGTTTGAATTAACTTCGCAATGGTGGAGTGAAACCTGTAGCTGTCATGGTTCCAAAAACCGTCACATTTCATGTCTTTAAACTGCCCATGTGACAGCGTTAACGTTCTCCGCTGGATTATCCGCCCAAAACCCGTTTCAACTAACACTTGAATTGAATGCCAATTGGAGCGTGCATGTGACAGTGCTTACCCACCACTGGATGTTATGGTTTATCAAACCGTCACATTAAAGTTTACATCACAGTGTTACATGTGACCACATCCATCACCGGGAGTTAAGGTTAAAGGTAACTATCGGGAAAAGGTTTGATGTAACCATTGATTTATTGTCGTGTGACCACTACTTTGGGCCGCCAGCAGGTTGGGACCGCTGGCAGTCCCTCCCCCAAATGTAAAACAGAAAATCATAAAACAATGCGAAAACATTATAATGTTAAGTCATATGCGGTAGGCGGAAGGGTCGGAGATTGGGCATGCAGGTCGGAGGTCACAGGGTCGACCCCCGCCGACTCCAACAAAATTTTACAAGACCCTCCTGAGGACATGTGGTAGCCTTTGGCCTTGCCATGTGTCGCTCATCCGACGGTCCAAACAAGGCCATCTAACGGTCAAAATCCATCTCTCACCACAAAAATCAATGACCCACAACATGCCATGTGGCGCAATTTGGTTGGTCATAACAAAATGGAATATTCCCCAAAATATACCTACTGACTGTACCTACATGCTGATTAGGTATCTAGTCATTTTGCGATTTGGGAAAACGGACAGAACGCGATATCTTCCTCATACGACATCGCTTTTTCGAAACATTCGCGGTGCTGGAATCACAACGACAAAAACTTTCTGGTCACTTAGGTTAGGTCTTGTTTCGAGCACTTTCAATTTTGAGCATAACACATGATCTACAGATCACATCAATAATCCAAAAGTTATAATCTTCATCAACCACATATCCATAGGTTAGTAACATACAACATATCAAGTCTCATGATCATCAATATTAGAGTTCCAAGCTTTCAAATTCAATATATAACATTTGTCATCATTGATCACTAAAATTTGACTTGTAACCCCTACCATTTGTGAAAATTCCATTACCTAGAATCCTACTACAACAACTGATAATTTCTTCTATTTGTTAAATTAAATATTCAAATTATTCGCAGTTTCTTACTTATGTGCAAATGTGATGCTGGTTGGATACACTCTCTAACATTGTAAGTGTAAATTTGATGTTATTTTTCTTGTTCATGCATACTGTTGGATTTCACTATAATTAGGGCTTGTTGTTGTAGGATTGAAATGTGAAATTATGTATCTATTTAACTTAATATATGTATGGAACATTGTTAGATAACTGAAATGTCCTAGAGATAATTTTATCTCGATAATCTTCCACCATTTGTATGAAGTATAAATGTTTGAAGGTCACTTTTCTTATCTTTCCCTTAACATTGGACGAAGTTGACTTTCTGGGCCTCCTTGAACAAGAAACTGAATTCTTATTCATTATTATCCATTACTCCATATCCCCAAGTGAATTAGGCACTCGACCCTTACAAAAGGGTGGTCAATTTTCCATATTTTTCATATTTTCCCCTTTTCCCCAAGTCTAGCCCCATAAGGTTGTCTAGGGCATTAATTCCCGGGAATATAGCCGCAGGAAAAATTCAATCTCCTAGAGGCAACCGCGTTGGTGGGTCCCCTCACTCTCCTTTGAATTTGGGCCAATTTCGACAGTGGAATCTCCCGGTACCTCAAGCCCTAGCTCTAGGACCAAGTTTTACCCTATGTTTCCCAAGGCTAGCACTTGGCAGGATCAATTTGAACTTTTGAAGTAAAAATTCTTGTTTCATCCTTTCCCCTCACTTTTTCTAGGAAAGGAGCGTCATTGGTTGCTATATTCCATCCCCGAATGTGGCTAGGTCCACATGGTCCCGTGTGGTCCCATTTGTTGTTAAAGATTACTCATCAAGGACTATTTGGGAATCCAAGTTCTTATAGGATTCTAGGGATGGATACATACCTATATGAGTTTTATCCTTCATCTTTACCCTCCAATCCTCACTCGTATTCCCCTAGAAGATCAAGTCCCTTGCTTTAAAGGAAAACAAGTCTCACTCTTTATACTATCTTAGGAAAGAGTTTAAGGCGTGACCTCTCATCCATTCAATGACATATCCTTTATAGGTGGCTTCCCAAAACCATCGGGACTCCTCCCATTGGTGAAAGTCTCTAAAGAGCAAGGAGCCTTAGCTGTACTGACAGTGGGCTAAGTCTCCACTATTGCCCTTAACCTAGCAGTTTCCCTCTTAGGAACCCCTTTTAGGTCTCCTGCTTGTTTGTTTGATAACAAGTCCCTCACCCATATGTTTTGATCATATTTTTTATGGCGGGCCTCCTAACCTCGAAGGTATGGCTGTTCATTGCTATAGTTGAGTAATTTTCCTTATCATGGACACTTTTGAGCATTGATTAGTGGGGGGATTCGGTGGAAAGAGTGGGCTAGGTTTGTGCTCTTGTCTCCTCTGCCCAATTTGGTGGTTAGCCTTTTATCCTAGTCCCGTGGGATCTCCTTTATTGGCCATTAGCTTTAGCGTTGGAACTACATGGAAAATATCAAATTTGAAAACTGGCCATCAATTCACCCCCCCCCCCCCCCCCCACATTAGATAAAAGGTGAGAAGATGAGTAAATCTCAAATGCAAGAGGTGTTAATACTCAAGAATGAACTCTAAAGTATGACCGGAAGATCTTCTTGGCTATTGAAGCCTATTTCCAAGAAGTGATCCATCCAAAGTGAATATTCGTTTTTGTAGGAGGCTTGTTTCTAGAACATTTGTTTGAATGACGAGTGTGAAAAGCATAATGCTCACATGGGTGGAGATCAGAAAACTAATATTTCACATGGCCACTTATGTCACAATGTTAGCATCTAAAAATTTGTTGTGAATGTGGAGGAGGAGTAGGTGAAGATGAATCGTGGTGAAGAAACCTAGCACTATGAAACTAGATTGGCTTAGAGTAGTCTAAAATATGAAAGGAAACATCCTTGTCATATCCAAGAGTAATTTTCTTCTTTTTGTGGAAAATTTCTTCCAAAGGATTAATGATGGGCTTGGGAAGAGTAGGCTAAACCTCCACATTTTTATGCAAATTTGCTCCTAAAATTGGCTCTCGATGTGAGTCACCCTCAAGCTCACTGATCTAATTAGTCTCGAAATACTAATGGGAGCCAACTTCAGACTAAAAAAGGGAGTTGTTTTGAACAAAAACCAATTCAAAATGATGACTCTTTTGATGTACCTCATCTTGCTCTAGCTCAGATTCGAGTTGCAAAAACTCGATCTTGTCTTATGCATTTTACAAACAAGTTTGAATTTCAAAGGCATGGACTTTGCTCACTTTTACCATATCATCAATAGTGGAGAGTATCAGAGCATTCAATAATTCTAATACTTCATCAATTTTTGGCATTTTGTGAGTGAATGATAAAATAATAAGAAAAAGATAGACAATAGAAGACTTAGTGTTACGTACCAAATCAATGCAAAAAACATATTTAGTTAGTGCAGTAAATGGGAACAAAGCAAGTCTAGGAAGACACCTTCCAACGAGAAAATAAAACACTATAGAACAACCTTGAAACTCTAAAAACTTGGCCATACTATGTATGCTAGAAGTGATTTTTGTGAAATTACCAGCAAAAATTAGTCAATAATAAAAACCTAATAGTCACTGTAATTTTCGGATTTAGTGTGGAGAGTATTCACCCTTTTGTGACATTTTTTAATATCCTATATATCTGAATGTCACACAAAATGCCTCACCAAGGTTCCTTGCACACTTTTTGTTTGCCTCAACACTAGATAAATGCAATGAAATATTTGGAGATCTTGGAATATAAACAAGGCCTAATCATTAAATGAGAGATGAACTTGTCCTAATGGAAGTCGTCACTCATAAGGAACTTGGTGCAACCCCAAAAATCTAAAACTGAAATGAAAACCCAAATTATCAAACACAAAGTATAATATTTTGTTGGTGTTGGAGAAATTTCAAGCTAGGTTTTGTTTGTGACACCTGCATATATCCAATGACTGTGTTAAGTGCTCACATTTGAGATCATGATCTCCTTTTAGATTCTGGACATTTCTTTTCATTGCGAGAAATATCGTTACTCCAATGAACGTAAATATATCAGTGAGCACCATTACCCACCACTTTGTGGGTGATATCCCTGGGAGAAATTTTTTCTCCGTGATGGACCCCAACAGGTAGCGAGCAGCCCTCAACTAGCTCGTTGTGCCATTCCTCCACCACCTAAGCCAACCATGTGGTCCCTCACCCATTTGTAGTGATTGTTTGGTTGAAGGTGGGTTTCCCAAACCTAAAGGTATGTCTTGTGATTTGGTAATTGAGTATTGGGTTTACTTATCATGGACAATTCTAGGCATGGATTGATGGGGGGATTCGGCGGAAAAACTTGGCTTAGTTTGTGCTTTTGTCCCCTTGACCTATTTTGGATTTTAGTCCCGTGGGATCTCCTCTACCGACCATTGGGTTTTAGGGTGATAGTACTTGGGAAACTTTAACTTTTGTAGCGTGGTCCCGCTCCCTTATCCACATATACTACTCCCCTTCCATTTATTGTACCCCCATTCATCATTTCTCCCACCTAGGTCCACATTGCCTCTTTGGGTCCATAGAGGGGTAGCCTCCCCATTCCCTACCCCCCACCTTGGGTCAGGCTTGGAACGATGCTCCAGAGGTTGAAGCAACTAAAAATAAAAGTAAAAAGCATAAACGGCCACATTCAATAGGAAAATGTACCACAAGATGCAAAAGATGGTCAGGACAAACATAATTAATACGTGGGAAAAATCCAATTCATGAGCTCTGCCTCATACCCATGGCCATCACCCTGGTTCCATAGGCCCTTGATGAGCCTCCTTTATCATTCACAAACCCATGATTGTCCCGACCCCTGGAGGGAAATGAACTGCCCTACCAAAAAAGGGGAAATTCATGCTCTTGTCCTTTAAGCCCTAAGTGTGGGCTTCCCTTTTTCTAGCTACCCTTGTTCCCCAATATGTGACCCAGGGTTGCCCCTCTCATTCCCTATCCCATTTCACCTCTTTATCACATTCCACCACCATTTGAGGGATATACCTTGGACATACTATCCCATAAAGGTATAAACCACCTAATAAGGTACATGGCTAACCCCCTTTGGGTATTGGAGACAACAGCACATGCCAAAGCCCACTATGGAAGGGCATGCCATTATGAAGTGTCCACTTGTTTTCGATGGTTTGTAAGCTCTTTTACCAGATTAATTTAATGACCTATTTTATTGGAAGCTAGGGGATGCATTGGATCTTATGCAAGATTGAATATGGTTTCCATTTGGGTTTCAGCTCCCTATACAAGGTCCCAACCATCTAGAGGGCTACATTCGCACATATAGGGTTTGTGCAGAGATCCATGGGCCTCCACAATAGTAGACGAGACTCCATGGATCCCCAGAGACGTTCATAGATTGCCTCCCTCATCATAACTGCCTGTGTACCATGGCATATGGTTTGGAGCCTTCCACTGATGCCCCACTTTGTTCCATCATTTTATCACATGACACCAGCCATATGATAGATGTACTATGGACCTGTCCCTAACTTAGACATTGAACCACTTAATAGGGTCCTTGATTAACCCCCTCCTTGAACATTGGAGACACTTGTACACTCTAAAGCCCATTATGTAAGGGCATGTCACTATTAAATGCCCACTTGGTTCCATGACTTGTAAGCTCATTTTCTCAATTAAACTAATGATTTGTTTTACTAGAAGGTTAGGAGACACATTAGATCTTATGTGGGATCATAGGTGGATCTTCATCTTGGGGTTTGGTCTCCACATACAAGGTCCAAGCCCTCCAAAGGGTCATATTGCCACTTATATGGTATGTGTTAAGAGCCATGGGCCTCCACTATAGTAGAGAGCAGATAACCATGCCATGGGATCCTTCAACACCAATCATTGCTCACTTGTGTTCCACTTATTTGATGAAAATGATGTACGTAGACCAACTTGCCTACCGAGCTACACACTTGCACCACACACTTGTTAGTTGATCTTGGGCCCAAATGAGGTTATGTCTCACCATGGGAGAAAAAGAGAGGATTCGTATCATTGTTTCGACCCTCACATATGAGATAAATTCTTTTTTGATTTAGTTGGAGACCCATGAGGATGATTATGTGCCCCCACATCCACTTAGGGGCACCACAGGTCATTTTCTTCAAGATCAAGGGGCCACCCCCTTTATCACTATTTTTGGAGCTAGTTTATTCATTTTGGCACATGTTGGACTCCATTTGGCCTCCCAACTGTCCTCCTAGCTACTTGTCTATCATTTTGGCCCTCTTGAGAAGCTTGTTTTTCATATCATGGAGCTATTTGGTGGGACTGTCACCAAATGGATGTTATTTTGTACATTATTTTATTATTAGGAGCACCATTAGGCATAATTATGCAATTCCTCATCATTACTTGGATTTGTATCTCTTTGGAGAAGATTTTGAACCTACTATTGTTGGATGAATTGGAGATCAATTGATGCATTTCGATGTTTGGATATTTGTTATTTTTCTTGGAGATTCATTTTTTCAAGTCTAATGGATGGATATAATCTTCATGTCATGTAAGTGCTTTTATTATGTGAAAACTTTTTATGTTTATTGTCTAATGCATGGAACACTATCTTATGGTTAAGTTTGTGCCCTAATTATTGATGTGAAATTCATAATCATATGGTAATATTGGATCATTGCATATATTATTCATGTTAGCAAGAAGATCGAAATTTTCTTAGGGGTGGGTTAGCCCTTTTGCACCTCAAAACTTCATTACTTGGCAAGTTGAAGTATAAACCTTTCTTTTGACATTGTAGTTGCTTCTCTAGGGCATGCATAGTCTCAAGAAGGCTCCTTGATAGAGCGAAAATCCTAATTAATTTCACTTTGACTCCATTCTCAAAAATTGACTTGCCATTTGCCTCAAGTCCTGGATCATCACGCTATATTTTTCTCCTTTCCTTGAATTTTTTTCCCTTGAGCCTAGGTGAAATAGCTAGGGAATCCAACAAATTCCATTCTAGCCATCATTTTTTTGAGCAAGCTAGTAAAGAACTTCCCTTGGGTGTCCTCCACTGGCCCTTTAGGTTTGAAGCAAATCCCACAGTTGGTTTATGAGATACACCAAGCCCTACCTCCAAAATCGCTTGGATTTAGGTCTTTATAGGTTAGTGAATTTCTAAGGGATCTCTTATGCTTGAAAACTCAAAGGAGGTTCATCTATCACCGATCCCTTCTTCTCCCGTGCTTGACCTAGCCTCTTTGTTTGTAGATTCACCTGAAACCCTTGGTCTTGTTTGGTTGTCCTTGGGCTTCTTTATGGTCCCACATCTTTACCATTCCTTATTTCACAAGACCACTTAGAAACCTATGTTTACAAAAGAGACTTGGGTCTAGGACATCCTAGGACATCAACAAGGCTATATGGTACGTGGACAGTGGTGTGTCGAACTACATTACAAGTTCACAAGATGTGTTTGAGACTCTAACTAAGTTGGACTCGAAGTTGCATATGGTGTTCGTAGACAAGAGTCTGAAAGAGATCAAAGGATCATGAATTCTGTCATTCAAGATGGAGTCAAGTCAGGTGATGTGAGTTAAGAATTTATTATTTGTACCAGGACTCAGATATAACGTGATGTTGGTCTCAGCAATCGAGCACAAGGGGTTTGAGGAGTTGTTCCATGGTGGAGGCATGGAAAATTTTAGGGGCTAATATTCGTAGGTGGGCTAATTTTCCATGATTTTTCTAAAAAAATATTCACCAATTTCCATTTTTTATAAAAATGATTTGCCAAAGTTTTATAATATAAAATTATTTGACATTAAAAATCGTCAACATTATATAGAGAGTATATATAAAATCATAACAAATTTGATTAATTTTACAAATACATCAATTAACATTTGATAGTTTTCATATTAGGGACTAGTAATATTCGCCAATTTTTGAAACTTCCAGATAATTTTCCATCCTTAAAATTTACCCTGGGTGGAGGTGCAAGACTCATGCCCAAAGGTTATAGATCTGCAGTTGTTGTGATTTGAACTAGAGAGTGTGGTCTATATAGGTCGACGGGAAAGCCGATATATCATGAGAAGAAGAAGCAATAGAACCAGGTGTAGGTTTTAGAGAAGAAGGTGTAGGTTTCAGAGGAGTAGGTATAGGAGAAGAAGAAGTAGGAGGATTCCAATGACAGTGACACTTCCGAGAGAGGCCTCGTCCATAATATAGGGTTTGCTGCAGTTATGGGCACCAGGAGCTGGGTGGGTATTGCGAGCAGTGACAATGATGATGATGATTTACTTCCTAGTCTTGGAAGTACCTCCATCGCTAAGAGGGAGTGTTGAGTTTGGTAGGGACTCCAAGCCCTAGGCTTCGGGTTTTGGAGGAAGGAGCACCACAAAAGTGGTTTGCGGTCATAGAACCCAAGCTTCAGGTTTTGTACCCAAAGATGTGCCAAAACTATGAGGGTTGTTATTGATTTCCTTTATGGAGATGATAAATGACCTTAAAGATACGTAGGGGCCATGAAAATCATTGAGATTTGAGGTCTACAAAGACAATTATGAATTTTTATATGTTTATGTGGGTTAATTTGTCAAGAAGTTTAGGTCAGCGTGGAGTTAGAAGTGACCTTTGGGGGGTTTTATGATGACCCATAAGAAGCATATAAATATAATTTTATGTAGAGTTTATTTGTCACATCCAAGGTGAACACATCACAAACACATCTTTGAAATACCATAGTTCTGAGGTAGCTTAGGAAAGGCTAGAAGGAGTAGTTTTGGAGCATCTTCTCTTGAAGGTTTAGTGTGAGTTTCCTTGTAGACCTAGCTACAAATTTTAGAGGTGACTTATGGCATATTTGCACATGATCAAAGGTCGTTTCTCTCTCTGAATTAGGCCACAGTAGTTCTAAGTAGATTGCAGCTTGGATGACCATCTTTTGGGAGCATTGACAGGCTTAGGAACAGGCCTAATTTAGGTTGCAACCTCACGGAAGAACAACGCAGTATTTGGGGGGTTAAATAGTGGGAAGAACGAAAGATTTACAATTGTTTAAGAGGCCTGAGATAACCCTAACCAGTGATAAGATTGCATAGGATCCTAGGACAAGAGGACTAGCAGTGTTTTGGAGAATAAGTTATGTGTATTCTCTTGTTTGTGATGATTTGTTGCTAGCAGATGGTGTGCTAGTAAGGCCAAATTTGGAAGGACACTTGTGGATTTTTGGAGGGCACCGAGAAATTGGCCTTTTTTTCCCTAAGTGCAACCCTTAGGAAGGACACTAACTCTGGTAGGATTGGCAGGATTGTTGAGCTCTTTAACTAATCTTTGAAGGACAAAAGAATGAGGTTATAGAGGAGCATTTTGTAGCCCAAATTCATTGTTAGAGAAGAACATCTAACAGTGATATGTAGTATCCTTTTTTCCTAAGTTTGTGTTCATTAGAGCAGTGTTGGATGACAATAGTGGGATGAAGTTCATAAGTAGCTGAGGAGCAGTAGTGGGAAATAAGTCTCATAATGTTGTGTCCTTGATGGACTAAGGAGCAGCTAGTGAGAGTGAAGACCCTATGTGCTGGTTGTAGATGGACTCATGATCAACTAGAGGGCAGATTGGAGAGCCCAGTTCAGTGACCTAAAGGACCAGGACCATTGATAGAGGCATTGTTGCAGAACGGAAGTGAGGGACTCACATTGTGTTCAAGGTACCAGAAAGTATTTCTGATTTTCGACTAGATCAACTAGACTATCACTATATCTTGTTCTTGTACTCATGTAATAGTGGACGTATGAGGGCCATTATCCCTAGTATGGGAGCCATAGACAATTTTATTATCAGTGTTATTATATATAAAAAGTTAGTTTGCTGAAAATTGTAAAAAGTTGTGTATATTTGTGCACTAGTAGATTTACTGTTGTAAATTGTTTCATTGTGCAAAGTTGTTTGTTGTCATACTAGGATTGGTAGTGTCAGTGATTGTAAAATTCTAAACTAGACTCCAATATTGTGGAAAAACGACATACCGTCCATAGAGCTTAATACAGTTTGGATGGTAGACGGTGTGCACTTAAAGGCGGGTTGTACAACTGAATTGGGGGCTATTTTGTGGCTTAGAAATGGAGATAAGTCTATAATTTCATTGTTGTGTTAATTCTAAAGCATAATAATAAACGCCTCCCTCTTCCAAATTAGTTTTCCCTCCGGGGGTTTTCCAAGGACTTTTGTCCAAAAATTCTGAGTACCATTTCATGGTTTACTAAGTTATTTGTTGATTTAAAAGTTCATATTCTTTCCTCTGTGTTATTGTTCATAAAAATAAAAAATCAATTTTCTGAGTGAATGCAATTTTTTTATTGCAATTTTATTGGAATTACAACCGAAGTGTTGAGAAAGTGTTTGACAAAAGTTCTACAAGAGAAATTTGAATTCTAGTTAATTTTTGAGTTGTTTTATTACATTCATATGAATTATGGGATGATTTGGAAGAATTGTCAGAAATTAATTAACGAAGATATGAAATAGACAAAATATTGCGGAAACACAAATATAAGTATGCATAAAACAAGAGAGACACAAATATACATGGTTCACCCAATTTGGGCTACGTCCACAGAGAAACAACCATTCCTTCCTTTTATATTATCCAACAAAATGAAGAGATACAACCTATACCAGATTCATTGTAATTTCCTTTTCGCTCTCACAAAGTCTCCTCTCTCTTTCTCATTGAGAATAATAACACCCAACCACAATACAATTCCCTCATATAACCTGAGGGTTTCCTTCTAGGGAAAAAACCCTAAATTAACATAACTTCTATAATCAAATCATCTGCATAATGAACGACCCAAATTTACTACGAAATTATAATATTTTACAAGGCATTTTTTCATCTATTTTTAGCTTCGAGGGTGCTGCCCTCGAACCCCCACCATGGGGGGTTCGAAACATGCAGTCACCCCTCCTATAGTCTCACACAGCAATAGTGGGGGGGAAAGTCCCCCCATAACCCCTCCCTCATCAGGGTTTGGGATCCAAACGCAAGTGAAGAAATACCTCTAAATCAGGAAGATAATAGGATCCACATCCAACAATAATGATGGGCTTTGACCACGATCTTGTTCTCTCACCATAAATGGGCAATTAATATTCGATCCTAGTCCAGTTGGGCATAAATTAGTCGCCCAATGGGTATAGGAGAGGCACTACTTGGGAAGCCCTGGTTGAGATTTCATAGTTCCATCTTCTATTATTTCATAATTAACTCTTTTTATCACACACTACAAGCCTATATTCCACCTTCATTTTTTGGGTTCAACTTGTCATTGGCTCTTTGGGATTCGGCACTGAAAATTTTTCCTTAGGAGGTTGATGCAGTTGAAAGAAACATAAAGAGAATACCATGGCCACAACAAAGCTAAAGAAAGAAAATCAAAATGAAAATATGGCCAAGGATACACAGATTAGCACGTGGACAAATGAGCTCTACCTCACGCTTATGGTCATCACCCTCTTCCTTAGCACATATTGCTTCATCACATAAAAGAAAGGAACCCTTGCATATCCCAACACTAATGAGCGTTGAACTAACTCATCATTTAGTATTAATTCAATTTCTACATTAGGAATGCTCTCTCCTCACATCTATACACTTAGGATGTGGACACACCATCAACTGGTCCGTTTGACCATGGAACTTGGCCATGAAGTCTTATCCCCTCCGTTATAATCATTATTATTCATTAACACCTATTGGTTGAAGGGTGGACCAAGGAACTACTACTTCCCCATAGGGACCAGGAACACCTAATAGGGTTGACCTTTGGCTACCCCTATCTAGAGAGAAAACACAATTGCAAGTTTAGAGTATTGATTTTGGAAGGGGATCACTATTTGAAATATTAAATAGCCCATGAAATTCAAGTTTGGTTCACTTAGATGCAATCATGATATTTATCCCTAATGACTATTTTCTTTCACTAGAATCATTATTGTGATTGCCAAGTGGTTCAACAATTCAAGTTTTGGGCAAGTATATTGGCACAAATATGTGAAGCATTTGTTGATTTTTGTAGCATCAAAAAGTGATCTAAGTCTCAAATTTGGTGTAGCGGCTTAGACACTTGTATTCCAGAGAACCCAAAAAGCGTTTGTGGAAATTCCACTCGAATTTTTTTTTATTTGAAAATTTAATTATTTTAATGGGGACCCTAAGTCTAAACCTAGGGAAATTAAATAATTAAAGGGTATTAAATAAAACAGAGTGTGAATCTTCTAGACAACATGGATCAAGTCATGTTATAATGTTAGTCGTTGATTAAACATCTAATTTGGGTCGTTGGTATGTCAAAGAGAAGACTATAAAGGAAGGCTTGAGGGTCATTTGGAAAATACATCAAGACATCGAATTGATCTAAGATCAAAAATTTTAAGGCCATTTTGCTGAGAAATTCGAGCTAGAGACCTTAGCAGTGAGGGGCAAGGATGGCATTCAGAGAGGAAGATATTTTCTCAGCCGGTGGAGCATCAGTCAGAGAGAGGCAGAAGAGATCTAACCAAAGCCAACAATGAAGGAAGAGGGTTGATGCAGTGACTACATAGGCTCATGCAGAAGCAACACAGAGACAGAGGAATGGTTTTCATAATTTTTCCAGTAGATCAGTTTCGAAGGTAGGGATCCAGAAAGTGTCACTGGGAGGTTGTTCCTCGAGGTCCACAGAGGCAAAACAACTTGGTTTAGGTCCAACGCTGAGCTTGGAAAGGGATGACGTAGTGGCTGGAAGTTCCAGAACTAGATCTGCGCAGAGCTTCTCGAGGGAAGTGTTTTCTTCATCCGGATCAACTACAAATTCAGTGATTGAGTGAGGTAAATCATCAAAAATTCTTCTGCTAGTATTTCTTTATGTACCTGAATCACCCTAGGGGTATTCAAAGATGTATTAACATGCTTCTACACCATATTGTACACCTCATCTTACTTGTACATGTCATTTGGAGCACATTTATTGCATGACATCAGCCCTAAAGGGCTAGAAACTCACACGTGTGGGCTAATTAGGGCATAATATGTTATTAGATCTAGTGGGTTGGCTTGTAACAAAATCATATTTTCTGATCAAACTTGTTTTATGGGTATCATCAGGCTAATTTTAAGTCCTACTCAATAGAGGAGAGGAGAGTTCTAAACAAATCATCACCACTTGGACTTGAATTGGGTCTTCTTTAGAATCTCAACTTAGCTTGTAACTTAGATATATTTGGTTCTATATATTTGGTTTTATGTTTAATGTATGGAATGAATTAATAATCTAAGGTTTTTATATTGTGTTTTTATTATTCAAGACATATTGTATAAAATCTAGACATCAACATTGTATCCATTACTAATTTATGAAATTTAAATGGCAATCCCCTTGGTGAACCTTGGTAATATCTAGCCCAGGTGACCTTGATCCCTCACAAAGTTAATAGTTTGGGTTTTGCGCTACAACATCAAAACATCATTACTCTTTTGCAAGTTTTTGTCATCTTTCATGTCCATAGATTCCATCATCCCAAGTGCTATCCACTGTGGCCTTCTCAACTTGGTGAGAAGGCCTAAATATATCCCCAAACTAAACTTTTTCCCTCTTTTCCTAATTTTGGTCCTCTCAAGGATAAGAAACCAAGAGAGGGCTTCATGCAAATTGACCTAGAGGAATGATTTCAACTTCTGGAAGATTCCACAGTGAGGGAAGACTTAGTTGCTTCAAAATCAACCTCCTTTAGTGGCCAATATTTCCATTTCAAGCCCTCATTCTCTTACGTTTAGTAAATTTTCCCTAGGAAAGCTTTGGCTTACAAAACTTCAACTTGATGTCGTGTTGATGGTTTCTTTGACTTTTTGCTTGCTACCATTCACTGTTGGGAAACCTTTTCTTGGCCTATTGACTCTACGGTATCCCATTTGACTTACTATCACTCAAGCCCTAAGTAAATTGTGCCCTAATTTTGTCTTACTAGAGGATGCGAGTTGCATTTATTTCCTTGATTGATCCTTGTACTTAAGAAGAGCCATCCCCTATAGGCCTATAGTATCCATTTATCCTTGAACTTAGCATATCTCTCACAGACGACCTCTAAAATGAGAAGCCTCCCATTGGTGAAAGTCCATAAACAACAAAGGGTAGTGGTTGTGGTGATAGTGGGTCGCACCTTCTTGTTGTAACAAAATCAAGACCTTGATGATCATCCTAGATTTTTCTCCTTTCCTTGATTTTTTTTATGACCATGCGCGGCCTAGCTAGGGCATCCAAAAAATTCCATTCTAGCTAGTATTTTGTTGTGCAAGCTAGTAAATAATTTTCTTGGGGTTTCCTCCACCGACCGTCCACATTTGAAGCAAATCCCACAATCAGTTTGTAAGATACACCAAGCCCTAGCTCCAAAATCACTTGTCCTTAGGTCTTTCTCGGTTAGCGGTTTTCTAAGGTATCTCTTATGCTTGAAAAATCAAAGGAGGTTCATTTATCATTGATCCCTTCTTCCACCTTGCTTGACCTAGGCTCTTTGTTTGAAGATTCACTTGAAACCCTAGGTCTTGTTTAGTTGTCCTTGGGCTTCTTCATGGTCCCACATCTCTACCATTCTTTATTTCAAAAGGTCACTTAGAAACTTAAGTTTAAAAAAGATTCTTGGGTCTAGGACATTCTATATTTGGAGAATATCCCTAATCTCTTGGCACGGGCCTCCCTTGAGCCTTTCTTATAGAGCCCTTCACCTTGCTTCTAAAGCAAGGAAGCCTTATTATTTGAGTCTATCTAGTGAATAAGCTCTAGAAATCATTACCTATCCTATCATTGACTCATCATTTCTAGTGATCTCCTTATATTAGGACTCCTCCCATGAGTGAAATTTCGTAAAAAGAAAGGGACATCAGCTAAGGTGATAGTGGGTCCTTGTCCCATTGTTTCAATTGGATCTAGTAGAAGTCCCTTTGTAACCCCTCCTAGGACCCCTGCTAAATTGAGCAGTAAAAAGTTGATAGATCACCCACAAGAAGCATATAAATAGAAGGTTATGTGGAGGTTATTTGTCACATCGAAGGTGCACCACGTCGCAACGACATCTTTGAAATAACGCAGGTCTGCAACAACCTAGCAAAGGCTAGAAGGACGATTTTTGGAGCATCTTCTTGGGACAATTTAGCACGAGTTTACTTGGAGAGCTAGCCGTAAATTTGAGAGGTGAATTACGGAATATTTTTGCATGATCAAAGGTTGTTTCTCTCACTGTATTAGGCTGCAATAGTTCTAGGTAGATTGCAGCTTGGACGACCATCTTTTGGGACGGTCGAGAAGCCTATGAACATGCCTAAGCTATGCCGCAACCTCAAGGAAGAACAACACAATGTTTGGGGGTCTAAACAATGTGAAGAACACAATATGTGCAGCTTTTTAAGAGGTCTACAGAAACCCTAACCAGTGATCAGATTGCACAACAACCTAGGAAAAGAGGGCCAACAATGCATTGGAGAACGAGGTATGTGTATTCTCTTGTTTGTGATGCTTTTTGCTAATGGATGGTGTCCTAGTAAGGATATATTTGGAAGGACATTGTGAACTATTGGAGGGAAGCGAGAAAATGGCCTTATGTGCCCTAAGTGGAGACCTTAGGAAGGACACTAAGTCTGCTAGTAGTGGTAGGATTGTTGAACTCATTAACTAATGTTTGAAGGACTAAGAAAGAAGGTTATAAAGGAGCAATTTGTAGCCCAAGTTCATTATCGAAGAAGGACTTCTAACAGTGATAGGTGGCAGCCCACTTGCCCTAAGTTTGTCTTCATTGGAGTGGTGCAAGATGTAAATAGTGGAAAAAATTCCTTAAGTAGCTAAGGAGCAACAGTGGGCAAGAAGTCTCAAAGTGTTGTGTCCTCGAAGGACTAAGGAGTAGCTAGTGAGCATGAACCTATGTGTTGGTTGTAGATGGACTTATGATCAGCTAGATGGAAAATTTGAAAATTGAGATTAGTGACCTAAAGGACTAGGATCATTGATAGAGGCAGTGTTGCAAAACGGAATCAAAGGACCCAAAGTGTGTTCAAGATACGACAAAGCAATTATGATTGTCGACTAGATCAGCTAGAAATTCAGTGTATCTTGTTCTTGTATTCTTGCACTAGTGGATGTATGAGGGCCATTATCTCTGGTAGAGGAACCCTAGACAATTTTATTATTAGTTTTGTTTTTATATAACAAATTTTGGTTGTTGAAAATTGTAAAAATTTGTCTATATTTGCGCACTACTAGATTTATTGTTGTATATTGTTCCGCTCCCCAAAGCAATTTGTTGTGATAATTGGATTGGTAGTTTCAATGATTGTAAGATGCAAGCTGGAAGGCGCTGGAAGTATATGAAGATTTGGATTTGAGGGCAAAGTTGATCATCCTAGATGGTGTCAAGGACTCCCTAATACCCTAAGGATCTAGAAGTATATGAAGAATTGGATACGAGAGCGAAGTTGATAATCCTAGATGGTGTCAAGGACTCCTTAATCCTCATTTTTCCAAGAAGAACACAGCCCATGACATGTGGGAGGCTCTTCAAAATTTGTTCCAAATTAAGAATGAGAACCAGGTATTGGTATTACAAGATAAGTTAAAGGCCACCAAGATGATACAGGGTGAAGGGGTGACTTCGAATCTGGCGAGGTTGTCTTAGGTTTGAGATGACCTTGCCACCATTAGTGAGACTATTTCAGATTCTAAGATTGTGAGGATTTCCTTGAAGGGTTTTACTCAAGAATGTAAGTCGTTCATCAAGGGGATCATTGACAAGGACAAGATGCCACACTGGAACAGGTTGTGGGATGACTTTATTCAGTAATAGTTGCGAGACGAGAATCTCCATCTGAACATGAAGGATTCAGATTATGACATGACACTTGTAGAAAAATTGAAGGGCAAGTAGAAGAATTAATTGAGTAAGATCAAGTGTTTCAAATGTGTCGAGATGGGTCATTTTTCAACGAAGTGTCCAATGAAGAATAAGGGATATGATGAGAAGAAGAAAGGAAAGCAAGTCGCAGGTGTCACCACTTCTGCTAAGATAGTTTATCTCTCGAGGATATTGGAGAGTTGGGCGAGTGTTGAAAGTAGTGACAGTGATGATGATGAGTTACTTCCTAATCTTGGAAGTACCTCCCTCACTAAGAGGGAGTGTTGAGTTTGGTAGGTTGGGAGGTACTCCAAGCCCTAGGCTTTAGATTTTGGAGAAAGGAGCACCACTAAAGTGGTTTGTGGACTTAGAAGCCATGCTTGGGGTTTTGTACCCAAAGATGTGGGGTCAAAACCATAAGGTTTATTTATTTCACCTATAGAGATGATAAAGGACCTTAAAAGGAACTAGGGGCCATGAAAATAATTGAGATCTAAGGTATACAAAGAGAGTTATGAATTTTTATATGTTTATGCGGGTTAATTTTTCAACAAGTTCAAGTCATCTTTGAGTTAGAAGTGTCCTTTCGGTGGTTGTACAATGACCCATAAGAAGCATTTAATAGAATTTTATGTGGAGGTTGTTTGTCACTTCCAAGGTGCAACACATCACAAACACATCTTTGAAATACCGCACATCTGAGGTAGGCAAAGAAAGGCTAGAAGGATGAGTTTCCAGCATCTTCTTAGGACTGTTTAGTGTGAGTTTCCTTGTAGAGATAGCTAAAAATTTTAGAGGCGAATTAGAGCATATTTGTTCATGATCAAAGTTTGTTTCTCTGATCAATAGTTTTGAGTAGATTTCAGCTTGGAAGACCATCTCTTGGGAGTGCTGAGAGGCCTAAGAAAAGGATAAATCTAGGCTACAACCTCAAGGAAGAACAGCACAGTGTTCAAGGGCTTGAACAGTGGGAAGAACGCAAGATTTAGAATTTTTTAGGAGGCCTCAGATAACCCTAACCAGTGATATGATTGTACCAGAGCCTAGGGCAAGAGGAATAGCAGTGTTTTCGAGAATAAGGTATGTGTATTCTCTTGTTTGTGATGATTTTTTGCTAGTGGATGGTGTCCTAGTAAGGCAAAATTTGGAAAGACAGTTGTGGATTGTTGGAGGTAAGTGGTAAAGTACCCTGATGTGCCCTAATTGCAACCCTTAGGAAGGACACTAAGTATGCTAGGAGTGGCTATATTGTTGATCTCATTAGCTGATCCTTGAAGGACAAAAAGAGGTTACAGAGGAGCAGTTTGTAGCCCAAGTTCATTGTTGGAGCACTTCTAGCAGTGATAGGTGGTATCCCTCTTGCCCTAGCTTTGTCTTCATTGGAGCAGCGCAGGGAAACAATAGTGGGATGAATACCATAAGTAGTTGAGGAGAAGGAGTGGGCAAGAAGTATCAAAGCATTGTGTCCTTGAAGGACTAAGGAGTAGCTAGTGAGCGTGAAGACCCTATCTGTTAGTTGTAAATGGAATTATGATCAACTGGAGGGTAGATTCGAGAGTTGAGTTTAGTGACCTAAAGGACTAGGACCAAGAACATTGGTAGAGGTAGTGCTGCAAAACAGAAGTGAAGGACTCGCATTGTGTTCAAGATACCACAAAGAAATTGTGATTGTTGACTAGATCAACTAGACCGTTAGTGTATCTTGTTCTTGTATTCATGTACCATTGGATGTGTGAGGGCCCTTATGCCTAGTATGGGACCTGTAGACAAATTGATTATCATATTTATTAATATAACAAATTTAGGTTGTTGAAAATTGTAAAAAGTTGTATATATTTTTGCACTAGTAGATTTACTGTTGTATATTGTTCCATTGTGCAAAGTAATTTGTTGTGATACTTGGATTGGTAGTGTTAATGATTGTAAGATTCTAACCTCGACTCCAATATCATGGAATAACAACATACAGTCCATAAAGGTTATACAATTTGGATAGTAGAGGGCATGCACTTAGAAACAAGTTGTATCGCTGATTTGGGGGCCATTTTGTGGCTCATAAATCGAGAAAAGTGAGTAATTTCATTGTTGGGTTAATTATGAAGCATAATAATAAAATCCTCCATCTCCCAAACTGGTTTTCCCTCGAGGGTTTTCCAAGGACTTTTGTCCAAAAATTCCAAGGATAATTTCATGGTTGACTAAGTTATTTGTTGATTTAAAAGTTCAGAGTCTTTCATCTGTGTTATTGTTCATAAAAATAAAAAATCAATTGTTGAGTGAATACAGTGCAATTTTATTGGAATTACAACTAAGCATTAACAAAGTGTTTGAAAAAAGATATGAAAGAGAAATTTGAGTTCTAGTTAATTTTTTGAGTGGTTTTATTACATTCATATGAATTATGGGATGTTTTGGAACAATTGTTAGAAATTAATTAACAGAGAAATGAAATACACAAAATATTGCAGAAACACAAATAAAAAAATGCATAGAACAAGAGAGACACAGATATATGTGCTTCACTCAATTTGGGCTACGTCCACGAAGAAACAACCAGACCTTCCTTTTATATTATCCAGCAAAATGAATAAATTCAACCTATAGTAGATCCATTGTGATTTCCTCTTTGCTCTCACAAATTCTCCTATCTCTTTCTCGCACAGAATAATAATACCAAACTGCAATACAATTCCCTCATATAAATCGAGAGTTGCCTTCTAGGGCAAAAAACCCTAAATTAACATAAATTCTACCATCAGATCATGTGCCTAACGAATGACTCAAATTGACTACGAAATTACAATATTTTACAAGGCAATTTTTCATCTAATTTTAGTTTCGAGGGCGTTGTCCCCAAACCCCCACCAGGGGGGGGGGATTTCAAACATGCATCCGCCATCCGAGACCCCTGAGGCAACAATAATGTTGGGGAAACGCCCCCCCCACCCACCCCACCGGGGATTGGGATCCAAATGTTGTTGAAGCAAGACCTCTAAATCAGGAAGAGAGTTAGGCTACACATCCAACAAGAATGATGGGCTTTGACCACGATCTTGTTCTTTCACCATTAATTGGCAATTAATCTTCGATCTTAATCCAGTTGGGCATCCCTTAATGGCACTACTTAGGAAGCCTTGATTCAGATATCGTAGTTCCATCTTTCGTTATTTCATAATTAAAACTTTCCATCACACCTGCTACAAGCCTATATTCCACCTTCATTCTTTGGGTTCAACTTGTCATCGTATCTTTGGGATTTGGCACTCATATGTCAACATACTTGGGTAGGAGCTCAAAAATTTTCCCCAGGAGGTTGATGCAGTTGAAAGAAAGAGAAAGAGCATATCATGACCACAACAAAGCTAAAGAAAGAAAATGAAAATGTAGATATGGCCAAGGATACACAGATTAACACATGGATAAAAGCCTTACATGAGCTCTACCTCACACTTATGGCCATCAATCGGTTCCAAAGCACATATTGCTTCATAACATCAATGAAAGGAACCCTTGCATATCCCAACCCCAATGAGTGATGGACTGACTCATCATTTAGTAGTAATTCAATTGCTACAACATTCAAAGTAGGCTGTAACCATTAACTATAAGCAGTAATACAGAGAAAAATTAAGAAGTAAAAGGCACAAGGAGGATGAAAATAAAGGTTGAGTTTGTACCTCATGCATCCACAAATCCTTCCTACTCACATATATACAGTCAGGATGTGGACACCCCATCAACTGCCATAGAATCTTATCCCCTTCATTATAATCATTATTATTCACTAACACCAATCGGCTGAAGGGTGTGCGAAGGAAATAATACTTCCCCTTAGGACCAGAAACACCTAATAGTGTTGACCTTTGTCTAACCCCATCTAGGGAGAAAACACCATTGCTAGTTTAGTGTCAAGGTTTTGGAAGGGGATCATTATTTGAAATATTACATAGCCCATGATATTCAAGTTTGGTTCACATAGATACAATAATGATCTTTATCCCTAATGACTCGTTTCTTTCACTAGAATCTATGTTGTGATTGATAGGTGGTTCAGCAATCCATGTCTTGGGCACCTTCTCCATAGGTAGCCAAACCTTTAGAGAAGTATATTGGAACAAATATGTGAAGAATTGAGACTCTTGGCCCTCCTAGCAATAGCTTCATATGACACATGTTCCTATGAACCTTCTGTAACTAGGACATTGGATCAATTTGTACTAGATTGAGGATTCTTCAAAATGACACACCTAGACCCAATATGCCCCCAACATGACCTTGACAATAATGATATTTATCCCTAATGACTCATTACTTTCAACAATATTTGTTGTGATTGTGAGGTGGTTCAACAATCCATGTCTTGGGCACCTTCTCCACAGGTACCCGAGCATTTAGAGAAGTATATTGGCACAAATATGTGAAGCATTGAGACCCTTGGCCCTACTAGAAATAGCTTCATATGACACATGTTCCTAGGCACCTCCTACACCTAGGACATTAGATCAATTTGTACTAGATTTGAGGATTCTTTAAGATGACATGCCTAGACCCAATATGCCCCCAGCATGACCTTGACACCAATTAATGGATGGCAGCTAATTCAGAGCCTACATGAGGATGGTCTCATCTTGAGAGGCTAGGGAGGGTTAGTTGCACCTTAGAAGCCCTTAATGTTGGGGCCAGTGAGACCAATTTGAGTAGTTGGAGAAAAATGGATCCCAATTTCTGGTGCCCCAGCTAGATCTTAGTACCACTTAGAGGCATTGAGGTGGATTTGAGAGCCAACCCTCAAATATTGATTTTGACATGCTTCTACACCATCTTGGACACCTCATCTTACTTGGACATGTCATTTGGAGCACATTTCTTGCATGACATCAGCCCTAACGAGCTAGCAACTCATATGTGTGGGATTATTATAACATATTATGTTAGATTCAGTGGGTTGGCTTGTAACACAATCATATTTTGTGATAAAACTTGCTTTAGGGGTATCATTATGCTAATTTTAAGTCCTACTCATATAAATAGAGGAGAGGCTCGTTGTAAACAAATCATCACCAGTTGGACTTGAATTTGGTCTTCTTTAGGATCACAACCTAGCCTGTAACTTAGAGAGATTTCATTCTATGGAGCATTTTTATCTATTGGAGTTATTTACTAGCATTGGAGAACTTATCTTGGATCAATAGAGGATTTCTCATGAATTTTTTCTTGTGAGTGAAATTTGCACTTGATCAATCTTTGATTTTATGTCTAATGTATGGAATGAATTAATAATATAGGGTTTTTATATTGTGCTTTTATTGTTGAATACATATTGTAAAAAATATAGACATCATCATTGTATGAATTACTAATTTATGAAATGTGAATGGAAATCCCCTTGGTGAACCTTTGTAATATCTCTCCTAGGCGACCCTGATCCCTCACAAAGATAATAGTTTGGGTTTTGTGCTATGACATCAAAATATCATTACTCTTTTGCAAGTTTTTGTCATCTTTGATATCCATGGACTCCAACATCCCAAGGGTTATGCATTGGCCTTCTCAACTTGGTGATCAAACCTAAATCCATCTACAAATTGAAGTTTTTCTCTCTTTTCCTAATTTTGGTCCTCTTAAGTATAAGCAACCAAGATATGGCTTCGTGTGAATTGACCTAGTGGAAAGATTTCAACTTGTGGAAGATTCAACAGTGACGAATGATCTCAAAGGACTGTATTAGTTTTGTTGTGCTAAGTGCATTTTAAATTTATAAACATGTGCATAATTGTCTCATTAGTTTGCTTAAGGATTGAGGTGTTTTTCCATGAATGTAGATGATTTTAGGTGAATTAGAAACATAAAAAAAGCTAAAATAACACTGAACAACAGTGTAAAACAGAGAAATAAGTCACCACATATAATTTACACAGCAGACATGATTAAGCAAGTTCACCCCTCCTGGGCTACATCTGCTGGACCAGCTCCCAATGGCATGTCCATCTTTCATTATGCTCAAAATTTTGCAAATACTTGTAGTTACAGTGCTCCAATGGAAATTTTGTCTGCACCAATGCCTCCAGAATGCTCCAATTAGTCAAAAATGACTCTTCATTCACTCAGAATGGACGAAAATTGAGTCTCCTACTCTTTTGCCCAGTTACACCTACAAAAACTCCACTAAAAGTAGAGAACTCCACTTAACTGGAGTTAAATTGGTAAATTCTGCCAAGAATAACGCGCCCTCCAAAAGTTCGTCAGAGCTAACTATCGCATTAAACTTGACGGTTTGGCGGTTGGGCACATGCACCCCAAACCGCAGTCTTCATAATTGTTAGCGGAACCGTCGAGGAAAACCGTGCGGAGATGGCATTTAGTGTGGCCATGTGATAACACCAAAAATGTTGGCGGGATGCGGGTTGGAAGTTATCCGACCGCGTGGAGGGTTTACAATGACAGTTGGCATGTGACAAGTATAAAAACTGTTGTGGAGTCTGCTAAGGTTACAAAACTGCCAGAGGTTACGTTCTAATGTTTGCAATGTGAACACACCAACGGAACCGCTGGCCGGTTGGGACCGTCGGCAGTTCCAACCCCCATATGCAATTATATTACAACATAAATAGAACCCGCCAACTATATAGGTTAAGAATAATGTGTAGCTCGAGCGGTCTGGCGTGTGCATGCTCTGCCGAAGGCCACAAGGTCGAGCCCTATGGACCTCACCAAAATTTTACACTGTGATTTAAGGGCCACGTGGCGACCTCAGGGCGAGCCACGTGGCACCTCCAAATTGGCCCTCAAAAACAATGTACAACTCATTCGACCAACATAATTGTGCCACTTGTCATCTTGGGGTTGGTTCTGATGACTTTACTTCCCCCCTGCTAACTGTGCCTTCCCAGTCAAGCCTGTCGCAATTTTTACCTGTTTGGTTTTTCGATCAGAACGCGATATCTCCCTCATACGACAACGGTTTTTCAAACCGTTCACAGTGTCGGAATCAAGAAAACGAGATGTACGCAACCATCCTAGTTTCAACCCAATCCTGTAACTTTGAATTTTGAGCAAAATTTATGAACTCCCGATCAATGAAAGACTCAGCTGCCTCAAAATAAACCTCCTTTAGTAGCCAATCTTTCCATTTGAAGCCCTCATTCCCTTGCACTAGGTAAATTTTCCCTAGGAGAGCCCTGGCTTGCAAAGCTCCAACTTGAGGGCTTTTTGAAGGTTTCTTTGACTTTTTTTCTTGCTACTATTCATTGTTGGGAAACCTTTTCTTGGCCTATTAACTCTAGGATATCCCATTTGGCTTGCTATAACTCAAGCCCTAACTCAATTGTGCCCTAATTTGGTCTTACTAGAGGATGTGAGTTGCCTCTATTTCCTTGATTGATCCTTGTACTCAACAAAAACAATCCTCTATATGCCTATAGTGTCACCTTTATCCTTGAACTTAGCAGATCTCTCATAGGAGACCTCTATAATGGGAAGCCTCCCATTGGTGAAATTCCATAAACAACAGGGGGTAGTTGTTGCGATGATAGCGGGCCACACCTTGTTGTTGTCACTAGTCTAGTTCTTTGTCTTGTAGGGTACCCATCTATATGGCCTACTAGATTTTGAGACAAAAGACACTAAAGTACTTCTCACAAGCAACATCTTCAAAGGTCTTTGTAACTTAGGATTTGCAAATAATTTACCATGCTTAGATATGGAAGGGTTATCAAAAGGCCTTATTAGGAGCTTCAACTAGATCCTAGGGCAACACATCAATTAAGAAGTGTGAGTGGATAGTGGTATTATGGGTGCTTACTTCATGAAATATGCAACCATATATGTATCTACTATGTAATAGCATCCATTTTTAATGCTATAATGTGAAGATGGAGCAATTATAGGATCTTAGCTACCCCTTTCCTTGACCTATTTTTACCACCCCTCTTGTGCACCTCTTCATTTAATGATTTTTTTTTCTTGCATAACTTTGGTTATAAACCTTTTTAATGCATCAATTATTCCTTAAAGATGAAGTGGTTTATTGCTCACCAGGGTTGGGATATCAAAGTTGCATTCACTTTGATTTGCTCAAACATTATCCAAGAGCTAGATAAGGTCTAATAACGGGATATATATCAAGGTAGGCTCTTGTCCATACTTTATTATATCCTAGAAAAAATTTTCATTTTATGATAATGGGTCATGCTCTTTCTTTGTAATAATAATAAAGGTACAACCCTTCATTAGCTATAAAAATAAACACTATAAAAACCCACAAAGTCATTGCCACTCTGTTTTTCCAAGTGGGCCATTTATGAATGGTTAAAAAAGCCTTAAATCCATGACTTTAAAAGCATATGTCTGGGAGGATAAAGGGAAAAGGGAAAAGGGGTTTAGGATTGCAGAAATAAAATGAAAAGGGATCTTTTTCGAAAAAAACCCACTAGGTGATTGGGCTTGTTAAGAATCTCGTCAAAAAAAGAATAAAATATAGCCACCATAGTTTTTAAAGTGACTTATTTCCAAATAGGTAATAGAACCTAAAAACTCTTTCTTTAGAGTTCTTTGGAAAGTATGCCTTAGTGTGTTGAAGAATGTAACTAGGTTTGGTCTTCATTAATGTATTTGAGTCATTATGTAATGTACTTGCCAAAAGAATAAAGAAAATATTTTTTTATTGTAATGATGACTTATCAAAGCATGGGTTTCATGCTTGGGTCATCATGTTTTAGGTCAAAGTCCCCATTCAAGAATTCTAGGATTTATTCCGAGTCAATAGAGTCATTGTACATTTAAAGAGACCCTTCTTGGAATTTTGAATCATGTAAAAAGGTTTAGTATTGAGTCAAATATGAATTATGTCACATCCACACCAAGTCAGCTTTAAGATGATCAAGTCGGCCTCAAGTAAGTCTATTCAACCTGACCTAAAGGCTACAAATAAAGTAGATCAAATTCATTTGGAGGAGCATCTCGCACACAAGTTCTATATACACTAAGGAGCTGCAAAAAGTGTGAAGAGAAGGAAGAGGAAAAAATAAGTGTGAGTTTGGTCAAGGTGAAGCAGAAAGAGAAAACCGAAATTTTCTCTCATGCCCTTGTTTGGGAGATCGAAGTTCTCTTGTTGTAGTTTCTTCCAATTGCTACCGCCAAGACAAGTATAGGTCGAAGTGGTTTTTGTTGGGTGTTGTTGCCTAAAGAAGTTGAATTACGTCAAAATTGAAGTTTCTAAGTGAAGACCGAAGTCTATCAGCCAAGATCGAAGTCTCTAAACCAAGATCGAAGTTACTGGGTCCAAGATAGTGTCTTTGTTGCTACCAGGTCAAAATAGGATCATCTGCAAAAGAAGAAGAAGGTTGACTTGGTGTGGAGGAAATTTTGTGTCAAGGTCTAAAGTCTTGGATTATATCAGGAAAACTATTGAAGGAAGAATTGTTGACTGGGATTTACCCTAGAGTGGGGTTTTTCCCTAGCTGTCTTCTTATATATGGCATCCTTGATCTATGTCCTATTGCTTTGGAAATTGCTTGATAACTAAAATAAAATAAGATAAAAATAAATCTAATAAGAAATCAAAAACATCACAAGTAATTATCAAGTATAAGAAAATATTTCTGCCTTTCTGATTTTCTAACATAGTGATGCCAAAGGGAAGAGGGAAAACAAAATAGGATTAGAGGTAATTGATTTTGAAATTAAAAAACACTTTGAAAAGTAAAAAACATGTAACATCTCTAGTTTTCAAAGTAGCCCATCTCCAAAAGGACAAAAGTGCCTGATCATGAGATCATGTGTTATGCTCAAAATTGGAAGTGCTTAAAACTGTACCAAACCTGAGCGACCAAAAAGGTCTTGTTATTGTGATTTCTGCGTCGCGGACGGTTCAAAAAACCGATGTCGTATGAGGAAGATATCGCGTTCTGTTTGTTTTCCCAAATAGCTAAAAAATTTGTGATAGGGTGACTGGGATGCCCAGTCAGCAGGTGGCATATTCTGGGAATATTCCTTTTTATAAAATCCAATCAGGATCTGACACGTGGCTATTTTTGGGCCATTGACTTGGTTGTACGAAGTTTGATTATGACTGTTGGATGGGCAACACGTGGCAAGCCCGAGGTTGCCACGTGTCCCCACGAGGTTTTATTAAAATTTTGGTGGTGTCGGGGGGGTTGACCCCACGACCTCCGGGTGCGCACAAAGACCTCCAACCATCTACGCTATCCATTGGTTCTTACCATATATGTTTTCCGCATCAATATATCTTATAATGTATTTGCAATCGTGGGGGGGACTACCGACGATCCCAACCCGCCACCGGCCCCAAGGTCTAGTCACATGCTACATTCTTAAAACATGACATTAAAATTTAAACCGGCAGTTATAAAAAACGTTTATCCCGATGGTTTCGATGGACGAGGTCACATGTCAAGTAGTGACATTAACACTGCAATGTGACGGTTTTATAAACTGTAACCTTCAATGGCAAATACTGCGTTCACATGCGAGTAAGTAGAAACATATGCGACGGTTGAGGGCTTAAGTTTTATCCAACCGTAACCTTTGGATCGCTGTCACATGCAGGTTCAAATGGAAACTAATGCCATGGTTTTCAGAACCATGTGACTCTGGGTTCCATGTGATATGCAGAGTTTGAAACATTTACACTGTGGAGAATTAGGCCGGGGGTCGACATGTGACCACCCCACCCTAACCATTGGTATTTAATTCAAACGGTTTAAATGGAGAGATTTTAGAGTGCCTCTTAAAATTAGGTGGATTTTACCAAACTAACTATAGTGAACTGCAGTTTTCCACTTTTAGTGAAGTTTTTCTAGTTGATATTGAAAAAAAATGCATTGGGAGGTCAATTTTCAACCAATTTGGGAAAAACAATACTCTACCTAGACTCATTTGAGCATTCTGGAGCCACCGGTGCTAACAAAACAACCATTAGAGGCTTGTAAACACATGTATTTACAATTTTGAACATAATGACAAAGAGGAACATGCCATTGGGAGTTGAACCAACAGATGTAGCCCAGGAGGGGTGAACTGATTCATCATGCCTAATGTGTAAAACTTATGTGTGATGCTTATTCTCTGTTATACACTGTTGTACATTGTTATTTAGGGTTATTTTCATGCTTAAAACTCACAAATTCATCTATGTTTCATGGTTAAAACACTCATTCCTTAAGCAAACAAAAGGAAACAAATTGTACATGTTTTTAATACTGAAACGACACTTAGCATAGCAAAATAATACACTCCTTTCAGATTAGGTTGGTATCAAAGCTAGAGTTTAATCTATGGTGTTTTTGTGTGCAAAGATTTGTTTAACTTTTTGCAAGGGTTTTCATGCTTACTAGGCTCAAGCTTAAGAGAGGAAAAGGAAAATTGGTGGAAGCAAGAGGTTCTCAAAGTGAGCCAAAACAAAGGAGGGCAATATTGCCACATTCTCCACCACCTAGTTTACCTCCAAAAGAAGCAGAAGAAGTTATAATCATGCCTACAGGAGAAGAAGAAATCCATGAAGAGGTGGATCCCAAAGAAGAAGAAAGTGTGTTCAGGAAAGCATTCCTTGACATGACTGAAATGGTGAGAGTCCTTTATCAAGAAAGGAATGAAAGACTAGAAGGAGAAGGATCCAAACTTCATAAGGATGGTCAGGGATCATTAGGAAGTCACAATGATGGAGATAAATCAAAGAAGGGCAATGGAGGAAATGGAGGCAGTGGAAAGTCACCATCCTCACCCTCATCATCATCATCCTCTACTTCATCTTCAGTACACCAGTCACACAAGTCAAAGAACACTGGTAAAAGTCCTTTTCTAAAACTTGATGTTAAGCTTGAATTGCCAGTGTTTAATGGTGAAGTCAATACAAAAAAGCTTGATAATTGGATTAGGCAATTGGAGGTCATCAGAATATTTTGGTATCATCATCAGAACCTTCATGATGATGATACCAAAATCCAACTAGCTTCATTGAGGATGGAAGGTGCAGCTCTTGTTTGGTGGGAAGCCAAGACAAATGAGGAGATCAAGAAGAATGGTAAGACTATCCTATCATGGACTGATTTCATTATTGCAATAAAACAACAGTTTTATCCATTAGCTCACATGAAGAAAGTCATAATGAACTGGCAAAATTTTAGACAATTGGAA
This sequence comes from Pinus albicaulis, assembly GCA_034641835.2. Classification (NCBI taxonomy): domain Eukaryota; kingdom Viridiplantae; phylum Streptophyta; class Pinopsida; order Pinales; family Pinaceae; genus Pinus; species Pinus albicaulis. The sequence continues at coordinate 385,864,605 of CM076569.1, read as the reverse complement.
AGACAAAATGTACGAGAATACACCCAAGAATTTAGGAGAAGAGCTCTCTTATTAGGGGTATATTTTTAGAGTCAAGATACTTTGCTCAAGTACATAGGAGGCTTACATAGCTACCTAAAACATACTATTCTCATGTTTAACCCTACAAGCTTAGATGGTGTTTGTGTTCAGGCCACACATCTAGAAGCAAAAGCGAAAAACATTACTGATGAGAGTAGGAAGAAACCTTTTAAGGGGAAAAGAAAAGAGAAGACATCAAAAGGTAAGGGCAAAAAGAATGCATCTATCAAGAAAGAGGGAAAGAAAGTGGTTTGTAAACATTATTCAAGAGAAAGCCATGAAGAGAAAAATTATTGGAAATTACATCCTGAAAAGAGACCCAAGTATAACAATAACAAAGGGAAGCAGCAAACTGCGACTACAACTCAACATGACTTAGGAGAGGATTCAAGTGATAAAACTAAAATTACAGCCATGGGATAGAAGAACATGAAGGGGAAATAAATTGAAACAAAACCCAGTACTAGTACTTCAAACAGTCACATACAAGATCCAAATGAGGAAGAGAGAATTGAACTGTTTCATGGGGTCATATCCAAACATACCAAGATTGACACACTGTTTGACAGTGGGTCAAAAGAAAACTTAATCTATAAAGACTTGGTCAAGAAACTTAATCTTGAGACCATTCCACATCCAAAACCATATCCACTTGGGTGGATTTGTAAGGATTCAAATTTACAGGTTTCAAAGAAGTGCATATTGCGCTTTGCAATAACTGCACATTTTGTTGACACAGTTGAATTAGATGTGGTTCCGCTTGATATTACAGGTATTGTGTTGGAAAATCCTTACTTGTATGACAAGAAAGTGATCTTCCATCGCCATGAGAAAAAATACCATTTATTCAAAAATAACAAGGAGTTCATTGTTAGAGCACATCACAAGAAGAAAAATATTGCAATGGTAAATGCTAGATAGGTAAAGAGGCTGGTGAATTCAAGTAAGAATTTTGTTCTTCTAATGATTAAGCCTAAAGCTAATGTTAATCACAAGTCATTTGAAGATTGTGATCCTAAGTTGAAGTTAGATTTATATGATTTAGTTGATGCACATCATGACATGCTTTAGGAGCCAACATGATTGCCTCCAAAATGGGAGATTCAACATGAGATTCAGTTGCAACAAGATTGTCCTCTTCTAAACATTGGCATGTATCGCATATCGATAATGGAGAATGCTGAAATAAAGAGGCAAATCAAGGACTTGTTCGACAACAGACTCATAAGGCCAAGCACTTCACCATGCGGTTCACCCATAGTCTTGATTTTGAAGAAAGATGGGACTTGGGCTTTGAACAAGATAATGGTAAAGAATCAATACCCACTCCGAAGGATAGATGATTTGCTAGATCAGCAGAAAGAAGCAAAGTTTTTCCCTAAGTTAGATTTACGAAGTGGAATCATCAAGTAAGAATTTCAAAAAGTGACATATGAAAGACTGCATTCAAAACCAAACAAGGACTCTTTGAGTGGTTGGTTATGTCGTTTGGTTTGTGTAATGCACCAACGACTTTCATGCATGTTATGGATAATGTTTTGCATCCATTTCTTGATGACTTTGTGATTGTGTATTTAGATGATATACTCATTTTCAGCAAAACAAGAGAAGAACCTGTCTTGCATGTAAAAATGGTACTTGATGTTTTGAAGAAAGAGCAATTATTTCTTAAGATGTCTGTTGAGGAGGTAAATCCCCTCTGCGGACAGAGGCGATCCCTACTAGCCCAGCAGGGGTCTAGCAACAATCAGAAATGTTACGACGCAAGTTCCTAGTTACGAATGAAAAGACTAAAGATGGAAGCCTACCTGGATTCCAATGCTACGATCTGAAGAAGAGAGCGTTCCCGTTCCTCAGCCTCGGCAGATCACGATCCTCCACGATCTCCGTGGGTGGACACCTGCACATGCAAGAAACAAACAGATACAAGCATAAAATCCGGCATACGTAACTCAATATCAGTCAGAAAGGATATTACTCATATTAACATCATTGAAAACAGAGTGGAACCATAATCGTAATCATTCATTAAATAACGATTGAAAGAGATTACAACCAAAGTTCTGACGTCGTGGTCTCCTTCGGATGGGTCTCCAGTCGTTCACGTCTCGCAAATCTCGCCAGGGAAAGGGCAAACCTCTCCTGAGTCTCTCGACAATAGTCTCCTTACTTGAGTCGGCCTTAAGGGAAGGAAGAGGGCTCTTACAACACAAAGGCTCTTGGGAATTTGGAGATTCAAAGCTTAGGCACTTCAAGACTAGCTTGCCATGGAATTGAGTAGGCTTTTATAGATGGGGAAGGAGGGAGTTGGGATCCCTATTATTGTGGGATTGGCCCTATCAACAAGGAAGGTTCCATGGGAGGTGGAAAAACTACTTCCCTTCCATAGAACTCCCGCAGCCAAACCTCCCAACTCAAGATAGGCAATGGTTTCTGAGTTTGTTGAAACTCAACTTCCGCCATCTTTATTTAAAAAACACTCCTTAAATTGGCTGGCGTGACTACTGCTCTGGGACAGAGCGCCAGTTGGCGCGGCCTCTTTGCAGGATTTTCCCCATTGGTGCGAGTGCTGAACCGTCTTCCCGCGCCAATGCAAAAAGAGATGTTTTTCATTATTTTTGCAAGGAGATGTCTTTAGGGCAAATGAAGCTCATGCTTAGAGGAATGAATTGATGATGTTTTCAAGGCATCACAATGTTCACAGGTCACAAAATGGGTCCTCCATTGTGCGGGACGGGGAATGGTAAGGACGGTGACAAATTACTGTGTAACAGATGCCCCCTAAAGCATGAGGCCCGAGAGAGAGAGGGGTGAAATGCTTTACGAGAACATGTTCAACTGAAGGCCCGCCGTCGGAAAACCTACGCAGAAAAATACAACTGATATCTCAAGTACATGATGTATATGTGGTATGGGCGCAGCCATCCGAAACAGAGTACGCTATAATCCGGATCCAGGGTATGGGCGCAGCCATCCAGCGAGGATCAAAATAAATAGACTCAGGTATGGTCGCAGCCATCCAATCAATGAGTCATATACATAATGATAATAATCCACAATCGCAGCTTGGATTACAATAGACACAATCCAGGGTCTTGCGCTCCATCTCGACCCAATCAAAGTACAAGTTCGAGCATGTGAATATGTGAGCTGAAGTCGAACATGCAGGAACATCGTCTGATTACCAGCCAATGATGAAAGCTGTTAACAGACGCGAGAGGAACCACCAATAATGACAATGGCCCTCAAGGTACTACAGGTACAATCTACGGCGTGTGAATCAATGAGTTGGTGTCGAACACCCGTAGAATCACTCGATCGGAGGCCAATGATGAAAACCTCACGTCGAATGCGACGAACCTGCCATTGAGGCATGCAGGCTCCAAGGTACCATAAAGGAGTCTCTAGATCGACTTCCTGGATAATGAGCTGATGTCGACAGGAAGTGACCTTGATCGAAGGTGGGCCATAATGATTCCCACATCATCGACACGAGACAGAGGAACATGATGTTTTGTTGTGAATCAGGATCGTATGAGAATCAGAGGAAGGTTGATATTAGCAGAGGCCAACTTCTCTTGAACATATAAACGGCACGACAGTGGACTTGGCAGTATTTGACATCAATAGATCAGAGGTTATGGTGACAAGGCAATGAGCAGAGGAAAGGTCAAAAGGGATTATCCAAACCCATGGAGGCAAAGTGAAGAAACGAGATGAGATGTCCCCAACCCGACACGAATGCAGACAAGTGCCATGTTCAGGAGCGACATACTGCCGACGACAACGACGATGGTTCCATTTTTTCCCCACCATTTCTGGCGAGTACCCCAATTATTTTTTGATAACAAGCTTGAAGGGGATAGCATATGCTTGTAATACAAGTCCGCCCTTCGGGCGAATCCACCCTAGTGCATTTAACGAGTCCTAGGAAGGAGGAAGGAGGAGAATGTCATTTCGACTGGGTCCGATGTCATCAGGGTTTAACGAGTCTGACAAAGGAAGAACTCGGCGTCTTTTCATATTTAGAGAGTTTGAAAAGACAGCGGAAAAGTAAACTCCAAAGGTCCCTTTTCGTGAATAGTTCCTCAGATCCGAAAAGGTAGAAAACAATATCCGAGAAAACCTCCTAGTCGCGATAGGCTAGGGTATTCCTTTTTCGTAATCAATCCATCCCAGCCCGAAAAAGGGTTAAACGTATACTGGGTAGATGTCGATTCGTGTCCAATTTAACAAGATCGAAATGACAAGGGCCTTGGCAATCTTTTCATGTTTAGAGAGTCAGAAAAGAGCTGAAAGATGACTCCAAAGTGACTTTTTCGTGTATTTACCGAGTCCGAAAAAGTATAAAATACAACTCGTTTCCATCGTTAAAGTCGCAAAAACCTGCTGCTGCACGTACCAAGCAAGCGTAAAATCCCTTTTCGACATAGCATATAAAAATATTCGATAAAAATAACTTTTTACAACTCATTTTATGTCAAAAAGTTATAAATATGTCAAATTGGTAAAAATAAAATTACATTTACTATTTACCTTGGTAAAAAGCAACAGTGGTCCATTTGGAGCAGAAACTTCTGACGGTGATTGCGACAAATCCAGTTGACCATTCAGCTTCTCGTCTGCTACAGGTAAGAGGCGCTCCCTTGCTCTTCATTTTCATCCAATTTTTAATAGTTTTACCCTGTAAATCAGTCTTCTAGAGCCATTTTTGAAAATTTAGGGCCGCGCTCATTGGCGCGGTTATCGGGCACGGACCCGCGCCAATGAGCTCTTTTATACAAAGGGCCCACGCCACGTGGCGCGACTGTTTACGAAATAGCCGCGCCAGCGGCCGAACCTTAAAATACGCCTAAAATTTCGACATTTAGACCAAATTGCATGGAATTTGAGACTCATCATGAATGCAGGTAATCAATCAAAATGTCAATTGAATGGAAAGAACGAGAGCATGGAGAAGAGGATGAACAAGCCATGCAAAGTCAAGCTTGCATGAATGCACTTAGAAATTGTGGACTGAAAAAGTTCTTCCTCACACCGTGTCTACGAGCTCAGCCCGAGCTCCTCCAGTGTTTAATCAGTATCTGGGATGAACATGAACAGTTGTTCAGGTTACGAGACCAGGTATTAGAGCTGGAGGTTTCCGATGTTTATTTTATCACTGGATTGTCCCGCAGAGGTCCGATCCTGGTGTTGACTGGAAGCAGACCATCCAGGGAGAAGATGGAAGAAGTGATGGCACGAGTGTGCCAAGGAGCTCAAACGGGATCAGGTAGCAAGAAAGTGGATATCCACACTATCCCTGATCTGGCATTGAGAGTGGTCCTCCATACCATCACGCGGGCCGCTGGGTCGCAGGCACCACACGAGGCCACAAAGGCCCAACTCCTCTTGGCCACAGAATGCATGAGTTCCCTGCTGTTCGACTGGGCAACATCAGTAACAATCAATATGAAAAGGCAGCTCACGAAATGCAAACAGGGTAAACTGAAACAGTTCGGTTATGGTTCCATCTTGGTATCGTTCATTCTGGAACGCTTACCAATCTTCCAGGGCCAAGGGGCCGCAGTAGCAGACCCGATACCACGAGAGCCAAGAATGGCTCGCTGGGCAGCATTGATGCCCAGATCTGGAGGCGGCCAACAGATGTCCTGGAGGCCGGAGTTCTTTAGGTGGTTACGGCGCCAACTGATTGTCGTGGAAGACTGGCCCTATGCAGGAACTGACTTTACCGGGGACCCAGATCTCCCACTACCAGAAGGAGACGACTGGGACGAGGAGTTGGGTAAGACCTCATGTTTTTTTATTTTATATTTATATGTTTTTTTTTGTTAATACACATTCGTCCTAATACATTTTATATATATGCATGCAGACGTGGGACCTGAGAGACCAGCTGGGATGTCTCCAATCTCCCGGAGGACACAACTCGCCCCTGATCCCCAGGGAGAGGGTACCGGAGGAGAGGAGTTGATCCAGAATCTCGAGGGCATTTCCCACGAGATCCCAGACTATGCTCGGCTGGCAGACGTACCGATGGCGTACCAGCGCCACACGGTGGGAGTTCCGAGTCGGATCCACCGAATCCTGAGACGCTTAGTGCGTGCAGTCACGTGCTATCATGAGCACCATGCGGATTAGCTCTTAGGATTTATACCACACCTATTTTTTGAGAGACGTATCGTCTCCGGATGTATTTAAGACGACTATGTATATTTTTGACTTTTATGTGACACACTCCATGTAAACATTTCGATATCTATATATATACATATCTATTTCTGGATGGATCTTTTTTTACATGTGATGATGATTTATAAATTGCGCAAATGTCTGTCTAATACCAAATTTGCTACTGCATCTGTTAGTGTATTCAAATGCCTGGGTATATGATGATATGTAATGTAGTCAAAACTCCTTTCCAATAATCGAATACGCAGATACAGACGTAATATGGACGGGTTCCTTACCGAATAGTGCCCGTTCAGTTGTAACACCACAAGTTGCGAATCTAGATACACGAGCAATTCACGGATACCAAGGTTTACTGCCTCGGTTAATAATTTTAACACAGCACTATATTCCATGATGTTGTTCGTGGTACGTCCTAGACACACTCCTTGCAGGTCAATCAACTCACCAGCAGGATCATAGATTACCCAGGCTGCTGAAGACAGATTCTTGGTACTGCGGGAGGCACCATCCGCGAAACCAACAAATGGATGAAAAGACATCTGCACAACCAGGAAGACCCGATCAGCAGAAAGATGTTTACAAAGCACACGACACAATACATGCACACAAATGAAAATCACACACCTATGTACACACACCACACCAAGAAATCATTTCAGGCATAGTACTTTTTAAGGTACAACCCATTTCTGGGCTGTGCCAGCGGAACTCCTTCATAATCTATAAGCTCGTAGGCCCCATTTTTCAAAACGCGCTTTACTATATAGGGCCCGTGCCACATAGGCTGGAGCTTACCGGCTCCAAGCTTATCATGTGCTTGATCGTACAGGAGGACGAGGTCTCCTTCGATAAAAGAACGGGGAGAAACAGATTGATCAAAATGAGTTTTGACCCTCTTCTTTTGTGCTTCGATAATCAAAGCAGCCAGACGACGGGTTTCATCTAACCGTTCCAGGTACAGAAGACGTTCTTCCTCGGCAGAAGTACCAGGTAGAAGCTCCACGGCTAATTTCAATGAAGGAATTTCACATTCAACCGGCAGAGTGGCTTCCAGACCGTACACCAATTGAAATGGTGTGAATCCAGTTGCACTCTTAGCAGATGTTCGGTATGCCCAGAGAGCTAAGAACAGTTGGAGATGCCAATTGGATTTATGAATACCAACTGTTCGTTGAAGCATAGTGACCAAAACCTTGTTCACTGCTTCAACCTGACCATTCGCTTGAGGGTAGTATGGTGTTGAGCTGTCGTGACGCAAGCCCAACGTTGAAGTCAGCGCCGCCATCATGTAGTCTCGGAAATGAGTACCGTGATCAGTGACGATGGCTTGAGGAACCCCGAACCGTGCGATAACGTGGTTGAATATAAATTGAGCAGCCGTTTTCCCGTCAGCAGCTAGTGTAGGCATCACCTCGGCCCACTTAGTGAAGTAGTCGACGGCGACAATGATATACGCATGCCCCCCGGCCGAGTGAGGGTTACACGTCATAAAATCCACGCCCCATTTCGCAAAAGGGCCAACGGTAATAACGGGATGCAATGGCAACGGCGGCGCGCGCATCTTGCGCTGAAAAATCTGGCATGGATGACATTTACGGACTGCAGTGATACGGTCCTTGAATATAGAAGGCCAGAAATAACCTGCTCGCAGAATCTTCTGGGCAGTAGCATACCCGGACATATGTCCGCCACAGGCGCCACTGTGGCAGTCATTTAGGACCTTCTCAGCCTCTTCCAAGGTTAGGCATCGTCAGAGCACCGAATCTACTCCAACGCGATATAAGGTATCTCCTACTATACGGTAGAGTTGGGACTGGTGCCGAATCCGACGGCGGGCAGCTTTATCCAACTCAGACCGAAATGTCGAGGTCTGAAGATACACTATTATGTCACCGTACCAAGGGTCACGAGTACTGATGAGGAAAAGCGTTTCGTCCGGTATATGGTCTTCAGAGTGTGAGGGAACAGAGTCTGTAGGGAGAGAACATATCAAATCCGCGAAGACCAATGATTTAGTTGACTTGGCAGTGGTGAACTCCAAGTCAAACTCCTGCGGGATCACAACCCATTTGGAGTACTTGCCCCACAGTAATTGTCTAGAAAGAATATACGTCATAGGGTTGCAGTCTGAAACCACTGTTATCGTGCGCAAAAGGATGTAATGGCGAAAGCATTGTACAGCGTGTACTGCTGCTAATGCCAACTTCTCGACATGTGCATAACGCTTTTCCGGGTCAAGAAGGTTCCGAGACAGGTAATAAACCACATGTTCATCACCGTGTTCATCATCCTGCACCAAGACCATGGCTATGGTGCTAAATGCGGCGGCTAGATATAAAGTGAAGTCGCGGTGGTAGTCCAGAGGACGAAGCAATGGAGCATTGACTAGCAACGTCTTCAGCTTCTCAAAGGATTCCTGAGCAATTTCATCCCAGTGAAAGGGAACGTTCTGCTTTAACAAACGAGAAACGAGTGAATCCTTTGGCCACCTCGACATAATTCGGGATAAAGCGCCGAAGAAAATTCGCTTTCCCTTGTAGACTCTGTAACTGATACAGGGAGGAGGGTGATGGGAGATTTACGATGGCCTCGACCTTTAGAGGGTCAAGGCGAATTCCGTCTTTCGAGACTATGAATCCTAAAAGATGGCCAGAATCAACGCAGAAGACGCATTTATGAGGATTGAGCCTGATATTGTAGCGTCTGCAATGAAGAAAGATCTGGCGGAGATGCTCAGGATGGTCCTCTCGCTTACCCGAATGGGCTGGCAAGTCGTCCAGATAAGGCTGAACGATATGGCAAATGTCATGAAAAGCGTGGGACATCGCACGCTGAAACGTGGCTCCAGCGTTCTTTAAGCCGAAGGGGAGTTTTTTGTACGCGAAAGTGCCCCACGGATAGATGAATGTGGTCTTATGTTGATCCTCAGGTGCAATATTGATTTGGTTATATCCTGAGAAACCATCCATTAAGGAATAGATCTCACTCCCGGCACATTCGTCGATGATCTGGTCAATAAACGGAGTGGGATAATTATCCTTTGGACAGGCGCGATTGATGTCGTGATAATCCACACAGACTCGAATTGTACCCTGCTTTTTATCGACAGGGACAATGTTGGACACCCATTCTATAAGGGGGATAGGATAAATAAAACCCACGTTCAGAAGTTTTTCAACTTCTGCCTTGATGGCGACGGCTTTCCGAGGATGCATGGGACGTAAGCGTTGGCGCACGGGTTTCGCACCTGGATAGGTTGGAATCTCGTGCACTACAATACTAGGGTCAATCCCCGGCATTTCCTCGTAAGACCATGCGAAAACATCTCTGAATTCTTTGAAAAGCTCAGTATAGACTTGAATCTCATCGGGAGAACAAGTCACACCCACATGAATATTCTCAACAATCCCCGGTTTAACGGAGATGTTGATTGGAACAGTTTGAGTAATGTTACTCAGATTACCCTCTGAAAAAACCTCGTGCGTCAAGATCGGTGTTTGAAGAGGAGGGGAAGGAACCTGAGTAGAATAACGCTCCAGACAATCAGTCATTTCCCCCAAGCTAGGCATAAACGAGGAGCAATGATGTCCATCGCCCCAAGGCAGCTCCTCAAGAGACATAGTTTCAATGATAGCCTCATCGGAAGGAAAAGTCTCTCTGAGAGGATCAGGTGAATCAGCCTGACCAAGCCAGGGGGATTGGGAGTAGACGTCGAGAGCCATGCTCAAAGGAGCATGCTGAGGAGGCGGAGGATCCGATGCCGCAACAATCTCACAGTAGCTGATCTCTACTGGCGTTAAAGGCATGGATTCTCCAAACTCATATACCTGCTCAGGTGTAGGAATAAGCCAGGGGTCATCAGACCTGGACAACATGTTGACTTGAGCGGTATGCGGTGGTGGTGCAGGAAATATACGCATGAGGACTGGGTCTTTGAAGAGATCAGGTCCTACACTGTCTGGGGGATTCAGAATTTGATCCACGTATGGCACGTTGTTCTCAGAGTTAGAGGTGAAAAATGACAACTGATCCACTGTGACAATCTTTCCCTTGTGAGGGAACTTAATGAATCGAAAGATGGTGGACGGCACGCAGAGCATGGCATGGGTCCAGATGCGGCCAAGAAGTATATTGTAGTTGAGTTTAGCGTCAACCACTTCCACTTCTACGTTGACAGTTTTTCCCTGTAATGTGATTGCGAGACTCTCGAGAACGCCCAGGGGTTTAGATTCCCGACCATCAAATGCCTCAAGGGCATTGGGAGATGACGACAAGGCTGGAGAGCCGATGGCCTTCCAGCAAGCGGAGGACATAACGCAGGTAGATGCACCCTCATCTACGACGGCCCTATGAATGTTCAGACCGTTAATCCCGACTTGAATGACCAAAGCGATTTGATGTAGCCGGGGAGTAAAATTCTCCAGATCAAAGGTGAGAAGGCTCGAGTCGGCGGGATCAATGCCCCCGATCGCAGACAGTAAAGCCTTCCGTTGTGAAGGACAACTTTGAAGAACCTCAAGTGCGGACATAGCACATGGCGCCTGTGCCAGATCCTCAACAATGTTGTAATGTTGAGCGGCACGAGTGTTTGGATTATCAGAAGATCTTCGAAGAACACCCTTGGGAGGTGGCTTCACAACGGGTTCCAGAGAAGGCTTCTCGATTTCCAATGGACCGGAGACAGGTGGGGGAGGCGGCCCATCCGCAACTGCCTTCCCGGGTGCCTGCCGCGATTCATTGTAATCCTTCGACCGCGTAGCGACAGAGATAGGTGCAACACTCTTCACCATGAAAACCTGAGACCCAAACGGTGCAGATGGTGATGCCTGTTCGACCATCTGGGTCTGTTGAGATGGAAATGGCTCTTTCAAAACAGCCGGAGTCCCTTTAGGGCCTTTAAGAAGTTGACTAACCTCGGATCGTCGTGGACAATCCTTAGTATAATGGTCCTCTTCACAGATGAGGCAAGGGTACTTCGGTTTACGCTGGGAGCCATCCTCAGTACGAGACTTAGATTCTGGTTTCGGGGCATCAGATTTTGATTTGCCTTTGCCCTTCTTCTTCCCCTTGGAGGATTTGTCCGCAGGATTGGCTTGAACGGCATTCACCTCCGCAGTTTTACCAGAATCAGATGAGGCGGGATTGGCAGAGGTATTGTTGGAAGAATTAGCCTTCTGCTTTCCATTCGAAGACTTCTTCGAATTCTGAGAGACAGAACCAATGACACCATCCACTGCAGGAGTGGGCGGACCCTTAGTGGTTCCGGGCCGTGGAGCATCAGTCAAGATGTCAGAAAGCATGCCAGACTGTGAATAGACAAGATCCAGGTACTGGGCACGCGCGATGGCTTGCTCCTCTGTCACGCACGCTCCCATCGCGATATCTTGAGCGATTTTATTCACAAAGGAGGTGGTGAACTAGTGAGTCAATATCTGATCAAGGTATATGAAACTTGATCAGTCGACGACGGCGCCGCCACTCATGTATGTGATCTGAGATGTGAGTGGCTTTATCTTGCTTCAGGGAAGTCAGGAGGTGCGTCCCGGCTTCATACCGAACCGGTAACTGGAAATGCGTGAGGAAAGCCATGGCTAAAGAGTTGAAATCTTGAAAAATTCCACAGGATAGCTCTATGTACCACTTAGCAGCAGCTCCAGTTAAAGTACGCTGGAAGAGGCGCAGGCGAATCGAATCGTCGACCCAAGAGTTAGACGAACACCAAAGGTGATACGTCATCACATGCGCCTGGGGATCCTCCCCAGCTTTCCCCTAAAACTTGGGACAATCACCTGGTATCTTGGTGGGAACCGGAGGCGAATACGGATTATGTAAAATCGGATCATTGGTCAAATTTGAAACATCCGGCAGTTCCAACGTAGCCAGGAACGGCAATGGAGGATTAACTGCCATGCCAGGCACAGGATGAGGTCCGGTACCCATACTCCATGATGGTTGCGAATATCCTTGCCCCCACGGGTTCTGTCCCGCAGGATTCTGACCGTAGGGGGCGTAGGTCGTATAACCAGACTGATTTGGATGCTGGTAACCATAGTGTGGGGCTTAATAACCAGGGTACGGACCCTGATTATGCGTCGGCCCTGTATAAGCAACGTTTGGATTTGGCTGCTGAGTGTAGGTAGAACCGGGTGGAGGAGGATAATACTGAGAGCCTCTGGGGTGGTTATAGTTCGGTTGAGACTGACAATGAGGAAAATACCCACCCTGAGGATGAGTAGGCTGCTGAAAAGTGGAACCCTGCAGAGCCTGATACGTAGGGCGCAGCTATTGATTTGGCTGCGGCATTGAATGAACCGGCTGCTGTGCAGGGTTAATGGAATGAGCGGGCTGCCCTGAATGAACAAGTTGACCCGACTGAGAGGGCTGACCTGAGTGAACAGGTTGACCTGAGTGCAAGGGCTGACCTGAATGACCAAGCTGACCAGGATAGACAGGTGGCGCCGGTTGCGCAGGTTGACCTCGTTGTAAGTGAGCCCCAGGTTGTACCAGATGGGCCGGTTGGCCTGGAGGTGGGACATCGGGTTGTACCGGATGCACCGGTTGGCCTGGTGGTGGAACAGGACCAGGTGGTTGTTGGAAACCGGTTTGACCTGAAGCGGAACCATAGGATGGTCCCTGCAGATATGCAACGTTAGAAACAACAGGATACTGCGGTTGCATCAGTAAAGAAGGCTGGATTTTCCCCCCAGGACCATAGACCGGTACCGGTTGGTACCCCGGCTGAGGTTGGATAGGTTTTCTGGAAGGGCTGTAATACGGACCTTGCGGACTGTACGATGGCCCTTGTTGGCTCGCAGGGTAGCCCTGGACGGGCTGTCCCTGTGGATCATAAAGATAGACAGGTTGACCCGCAGGTTGGCCTTGGAAAGGTTGTCCCTGCTGGTTATGAGCCTGGTTATACGGTAAACCTTGAGCATAAAGATAAGCCTCAGGAGTGGGTAGACGCAAAATCTCCCCGTGCTCGTCATACTAACCTGGGAAAGCATACACGGGAGCATCGTCCTGTGCATAGTTCGAAAAGTAAGATCGGTAGGGATCTTGGGAGGACGGTCCAGCCTCGGGGTTCGGCTATTGCAAAGACAAACGATACTCCTCCGGAGAGATGTTCTCCGGTATAGCAGTAGCTAGATAAACATCTTCAGGAGTTGGCCCAGCCCTGGTAGCAGATGCTGAGACAACAAGAGAAGAGGCGGCCACACAGACAGTGGGCCGGACGGGAACAGATGTGACAGGCATCTGAGGAGACACCCCGGGTGTAGTAGCAGCTGGCCTCGAAGCAGGAGATGATATTCCCATAGAGGCTGCAGCTCAAATGATCTGACCCAGAGATCTGTATCCCTGTGGTAAAGAAGGACTGGCTGTTGACATGTTAGCCAGCTGAGAGTTGTCTCCCTCAAATAATCTATGCGGGAAGAGCTGATAGTCTTCACCGGAGGTTGGGATTTCCTCACCAGAATCACTCATGGTTGATCCTGCCGTTAAATCACACAAAAAACGGTGAGGACTAGGAGGAAATACAGCAGCAACAAAAGGCGAACCCGAGGTAAGAGAAAGGAAATCGGCTCCTAATCTCAATTCAGACACAGGGTCCGAAAAGGGCCAATTGAACTCAACTGGTCCTCCAAAGGGTTGCTCAGCGAGAACCGGTCCCCCGTCAGGAAACTCGGAAACAACAGGCTGCTGTGGTTCAACAGAGGATTAAGAAGCCTCTGAAGAATTGTCCGTGTAAGGACTACCAGTAGACGAAACCGAAGGTTCCGCCACTATGGCAAAAGACCAGAGAAAAAGAAACAAACACACACACGGGCTGAAAACGAGTTAAGGGCACACGATCAAACGGTCAACAAGCAATATCTAAGCGGGCGTGTAATCGTGGGTGATTAATTTTTACCACATTGAAAAGTAAGAAACTCTATCGTTTCATAATTTAAGAGTCGAGAAACAATAGAAAGATGACTCTATCTCTTTCAGATTTGATACAAGCGTGAAAGGACAAGCGCTCGACGGTCTTTTCAAGTTTAGGGAGTCAGAAAAGACCAAATGACTGCTCAGGAAATACTAGGCACAAAGGGTGTACAAAATATCCGTGAACTGCAATATACACCTTGGTTTCAATAATGAAACAGAAATCGACCAAGGACTTTCCGTACGTGCAGGTAGTCTCCCCGAATGTTGTGTTCGGTGTATCACGGGTATAGGGCGGTAGACTCAGCTTCCTGTGGATAAAGGATTGAAAACCTAGAGGGGTCTCCCTTTATATACGTGACGGTACGGGGAGCACAAGTCCGTACTAGTGCTGTCTAAAGCCAAAAGGCGAACGACAACTGCTAGGTTTTAAGACGCCGGAACACGTCTCTAGCCTAGACCTCTAAAAATGTTTCGTTAAATTCCAATGTTGCCTTAGGTTAATTGGATAGATTTTAAAGTTGATCTTCGATTAAGTTTCAATTTTCAGGCCCTATCGTATGTAGTGTCTTAAAAGACTCCTAAATGCAAAGCTACATGCCACAATCCAACATTTCGTTTGATGAAAACTAGTTACAGAAGAGTTGAGAGCTTTTACACAAACGAAATGATTCGGAAGACAAACAATGAGATCTCTAATGCAACCAATGAAATTGAAAACTTTTCATTCAAATCACTAATCACTAGCAAAATCGAAAAGATTACAATTCGCACTAATTCAATCAAAAGCACAAGAGATTTTTTTTTTGTTGCAATTTTCAATGTTTGATAGCTAATATGCACTAAACAAACCGAAAACAAACGAGACAACTTGAGAAACGATATTGAGAGAGAAAAACAAACAAATTTCACTCAACAACACAAGCAATCAGATCTCAAATCGACCAAAGTCTCTCAAAACCAAGCAAAAGACTCAAAGGCTCCAATGGACCGTGTGATCTTGGCCCAAAGCAAGACCAAACGAAATTTGAATGAAGGAACGAGCAATCACCCAAAAATCACAACAAAAAAATGAACAACTACTAAGAGGATGCGGAGAATTAATCAGAAAGTTGACCGAACAAACGAAACACCAAAACTCCCAAGGAGGGCTCGATACACTAAGCCACTAGATGCCCTAGGGCTCAAAACGTGAAATCGATAGATAAAAGCAAACAACCAAAGGACAGAGGTGAATTCCCAGTCAAACAGGACTCCAACACACTCAGGCAGTCGGAAAAATCAAGAAGAAAAACACTGACCAAACCCAGAGAGCTCAAAAATGAGGAAACTCAAAAACCTTACAGGAGTGGCGTGACTGTAAGGCTGAAACTGGCGCCAGAAAGCAATTGGCGCAGGCTAAACAAAAGCAACATGCGCCAATTGGCGCGACTGTCGAGCTAAAAAGCGCGCCAGTCGAGTTTCTCAGCCAAAAAAGAAAAAGAACTACTCCAGAAGCAGATCAATGCATACTAAGCAAACCAAGAAGTAAACAACAGCAAAAGAACCCAACCCAGAAGGCTCATCAAGCAAGGAAAAAACATAAAATAATCAAAACGAGACAATGAAATCTAGACGATCCCCAGCGGAGTCGCCAAATTGTTGAGGAGGTAAATCCCCTCTGCGGACAGAGGCGATCCCTACTAGCCCAGCAGGGGTCTAGCAACAATCAGAAATGTTACGACGCAAGTTCCTAGTTACGAATGAAAAGACTAGGGATAGAAGCCTACCTGGATTCCAATGCTATGATCTGAAGAAGAGAGCGTTCCCGTTCCTCAGCCTCGGCAGATCATGATCCTCCAACGATCTCCGTGGGTGGACACCTGCACATGCAAGAAACAAACAGATACAAGCATAAAATCCGGCATATGTAACTCAATATCAGTCAGAAAGGATACTACTCATATTAACATCATTGAAAACAGAGTGGAACCATAATCGTAATCATTCATTAAATAACAATCGAAAGAGATTACAACCAAAGTTCTGACGTCGTGGTCTCCCTCGGATGGGTCTCCAGTCGTTCACGTCTCGCAAAGCTCACCAGGGAAAGGGCAAACCTCTCCTGAGTCTCTCGACAATAGTCTCCTTACTTGAGTCGGCCTTAAGGGAAAGAAGAGGGCTCTTACAGCACAAAAGGCTCTTGGGAATTTGGAGATTCAAAGCTTAGGCACTTCAAGACTAGCTTGCCATGGAATTGAGCAATCTTTTATAGATGGGGAAGGAGGGAGTTGGGATCCCTATTATTGTGGGATTGGCCCTATCAACAAGGAAGGTTCCATGGGAGGTGGCAAAACCACTTCCCTTCCATAGAACTCCCGCAGCCAAACCTCCCAACTCAAGATAGACAATGGTTTCTGAGTTTGTTGAAACTCAACTTTCGCCATCTTTAATTAAAAAACACTCCTTAAATTGGCTGGCACGACTACTGCTCTGGGACAGAGCACCAGTTGGCGCGGCCTCTTTGCAGGATTTTCCCCATTGGTGCGAGTGCTGAACTGTCTGCCCGCGCCAATGCAAAAAGAGATGTTTTTCATGATTTTTGCAAGGAGATGTCTTTAGGGAAAATGAAGCTCATGCTTAGAGGAATGCATTGATGATGTTTTCAAGGCATGAAAATGTTCACAGGTCACAAAATGGGTCCTCCATTGTGCGGGACAGGGAATGGTAGGGACGGTGACAAATTACTGTGTAACAGAGGAGCAAGAAGGTTGTTGAGGAGGTAAATCCCCTCTGTGGACAGAGGCGATCCCTACTAGCCCAGCAGGGGTCTAGCAACAATCAGAAATGTTACGACGCAAGTTCCTAGTTACGAATGAAAATACTAAAGATGGAAGCCTACCTGGATTCCAATGCTACGATGTGAAGAAGAGAGCGTTCCCGTTCCTCAGCCTCGGCAGATCACGATCCTCCACGATCTCTGCGGGTGGACACTTGCACATGCAAGAAACAAACAGATACAAGCATAAAATCCGGCATACGTAACTCAATATCAGTCAGAAAGGATATTACTCATATTAACATCATTGAAAACAGAGTGGAACCATAATCGTAATCATTCATTAAATAACGATCGAAAGAGATTACAACCAAAGTTCTGACGTCGTGGTCTCCTTCGAATGGGTCTCCAGTCGTTCACGTCTCGCAAAGCTCGCCAGGGAAAGGGAAAACCTCTCCTAAGTCTCTCGACAATAGTCTCCTTACTTGAGTCGGCCTTAAGGGAAAGAAGAGGGCTCTTACAGCACAAAAGGCTCTTGGGAATTTGGAGATTCAAAGCTTAGGCACTTCAAGACTAGCTTGCCATGGAATTGAGCAAGCTTTTATAGATGGGGAAGGAGGGAGTTGGGATCCCTATTATTGTGGGATTGGCCCTATCAACAAGGAAGGTTCCATGGGAGGTGGCAAAACCACTTCCCTTCCATAGAACTCCCGCAGCCAAACCTCCCAACTCAAGATAGGCAATGGTTTCTGAGTTTGTTGAAACTCAACTTCCACCATCTTTATTTAAAAAACACTCCTTAAATTGGCTGGCGCGACTACTGCTCTAGGATAGAGCGCCAGTTGGCGTGGCCCCTTTGCAGGATTTCCCCCATTGGCGCGAGTGCTGAACTGTCTGCCCGTGCCAATGCAAAAAGAGATGTTTTTCATGATTTTTTCAAGGAGATGTCTTCAGGGAAAATGAAGCTTATGCTTAGAGGAATGAATTGATGATGTTTTCAAGGCATGAAAATGTTCACAGGTCACAAAATGGGTCCTCCATTGTGCGGGACGGGGAATGGTAGGGACGGTGACAAATTACTGTGTAACAGATGCCCCCTAAAGTATGAGGCCCGAGAGAGAGAGGGGTGAAATGCTTTACGAGAACATGTTCAACCGAAGGCCCGCCGTCGGAAAACCTGCGCAGAAAGATACAACTGATATCTCAAGTACATGATGTATATGTGGTATGGACGCAGCCATCCGAAACAGAGTATGCTATAATCCGGATCCAGGGTATGGGCGCAACCATCCAACTAGGATCAAACAAATAGACTCAAGTATGGTCGCAGCCATCCAATCAGTGAGTCATGTACATAATGATAATAATCCACAATCGCAACCTGGATTACAACAGACACAATCCAGGGTCTTGCGCTCCATCTCGACCCAAACAAAGTACAAGTTCAAGCATGCGAATATGTGAGCTGAAGTCGAACATGTAGGAACATCGTCTGATTACCAGCCAATGATGAAAGTTGTTAACAGACGCGAGAGGAACCACCAATAATGACAATGGCCCTCAAGGTACTACAGGTACAATCTACGGCGTGTGAATCAATGAGTTGGCGTCGAACACCCGCAAAATCACTCGATCGGAGGCCAATGATGAAAACCTCACGTCGAATGCGACGAACCTACCATTGAGGCATGCAGGCTCCAAGGTACCATAAAGGAGTCTCTAGATCAGCTTCCCGGATAATGAGCTGATGTCGACAGGAAGTGACCTTGATCGAAGGTGGGCCATAATGATTCCCACATCATCGACATGAGACAGAGGAACATGGTGTTTTGTTGTGAATCGGGATCGTATGAGAATCAGAGGAAGGTTGATATTAGCAGAGGCCAACTTCTCTTGAACATATAAACGACACGACAGTGGACTTGGCAGTATTTGACATCAACAGATCAGAGGTCATGGTGACAAGGCAATGAGCAGAGGAGAGGTAAAAAGGGATTATCCAAACCCACGGAGGCAAAGTGAAGAAACGAGATGAGATGTCCCCAACCCGACACGAATGCAGACAAGTGCCATGTTCAAGAGCGACATACTGCCGACGACAACGACGATGGTTCCATTTTTCCCCCACCATTTCTGGCGAGTACCCCAATTATTTTTGATAACAAGCTTGAATGGGATAGCATATGCTTGTAATATAAGTCCGCCCTTCGAGCGAATCCATCCTAGTGCATTTAACGAGTCCTAGGAAGGAGGAACTCGGAGAACGTCATTTCGACTGGGTCCGATGTCATCAGGTTTTAACGAGTCTGACAAAGGAAGAACTCGGCATCTTTTCATGTTTAGAGAGTTTGAAAAGACAGCGGAAAAGTAAACTCCACAGGTCCCTTTTCGTGAATAGTTCCTCAGATCCGAAAAGGTAGAAAACAATATCCGAGAAAACCTCCTAGTCGCGATAGGCTAGGGTATTCCTTTTTCGTAATCAATCCATCCCAGCCCGAAAAAGGGTTAAACATATACTGGGTAGATGTCAATTCGTGTCCAATTTAACGAGATCGAAACGACAAGGGCCTCGGCAATCTTTTCATGTTTAGAGAGTCAGAAAAGAGCTGAAAGATGACTCCAAAGTGACTTTTTCGTGTATTTACCGAGTCCGAAAAAGTATAAAATACAACTCGTTTCCATCGTTAAAGTCGCAAAAACATGCTGCTGCACGTACCAAGCAAGCGTAAAATCCATTTTCGACATAACATATAAAAATATTCGATAAAAATGACTTTTTACAACTCATTTCATGTCAAAAAGTTATAAATATGTCAAATTGGTAAAAAATAAAATTACATTTACTATTTACCTTGGTAAAAAGCAACGGTGGTCCATTTGGAGCAAAAACTTCTGACGGTGATCGCGACAAATCCAGTTGACCATTCAGCTTCTCGTCTGTTACAGGGAAGAGGCGCTCCCTTGCTCTTCATTTTCATCCAAATTTTAATAGTTTTACCCTGTAAATCAGTTTTCTAGAGCCATTTTTGAAAATTTAGGGCCGCGCTCATTGGCGTGGGTATCGGGCACAGACCCGTGCCAATGAGCTCTTTTATACAAAGGGCCCGCGCCACGTGGCGCGACTATTCACGAAATAGCCGCGCTAGCGGCCGAACCTAAAAATACGCCTAAAATTTCGACATTTAGACCAAATTGCATGGAATTTGAGACTCATCAGAGATCTAACTAAGGGTTCATGGCCATATGAATGCAGGTAATCGATCAAAATGGAAATTTAATGGAAAGAACGAGAGCATGGAGAAGAGGATGAAAAAGCCATGCAAAGTCAAGCTTGCATGAATGCACTTAGAAACTGTGGATTGAAAAATTTCTTCCTCACACCATGTCTACGAGCTCAGCCCGAGCTCCTCCAGTATTTAATCAGTATCTGGGATGAACATGAACAAGTGTTTAGGTTACGAGACTAGGTATTAGAGCTGGAGGTTTCTGATGTTTATTTTATCACTGGATTGTCCCGCAGAGGTCCGATCCCGGTGTTGACTGGAAGCAGACCATCTGGGGAGAATATGGAAGAAGTGATGGCACAAGTGTGCCAAGGAGCACAAATGGGATCAGGCAGCAAGAAGGTGGATATCCACACCATCCCTGACCTGGCATTGAGAGTGGTCCTCCATACCATCATGCGGGCTGCAGGATCGCAGGCACCGCATGAGGCCACAAAGGCCAAACTCCTGTTGGCTTCAGAATGCATGAGTCCCCTGCTGTTCGACTGGGCAACAGCAGTAACAATCAATATGAAAAGGCAGCTCACGAAATGCAAACAGGGTAAACTGAAATAGTTCGGTTATGGTTCCATCTTGGTATCGTTCATTCTGGAACGCTTACCAATCTTCCAGGGCCAAGGGGCCGCAGTAGCAGATCCGATACCATGAGAGCCAAGAATGGCTCGTTGGGCAGCATTGATGCCCAGAGCTGGAAGTGGCCAACAGATGTCCTGGAGGCCGGAATTCTTTAGGTGGTTACGGCGCCAGCTGATTGTCGTGGAAGACTGGCCCTATGCAGGAACTGACTTTACCGGGGACCCAGATCTCCCACTACCAGAAGGAGACGACTGGGACGAGGAGTTGGGTAAGACCTCATGTTTTTTGATTTTATATTTATATGTTTCTTTTTGTTAATACACATTCGTCCTAACACATTGTATATATGCATGCAGATGTGGGACTTGAGAGACCAGCTGGGATGTCTCCAATCTCACGGAGGACACAACTCGCCCGTGATCCTCAGGGAGAGGGCACCGGAGGAGAGGAGTTGATCCAGAATCTCGAGGGCATTGCCCACAGGATCCCAGACTATGCTTGGCTGGCAAACGTACCGATGGCATACCAGCGCCACACGGTGGGAGTTTTGAGTCGGATCCACCGAATCCTGAGACGCTTAGTGCATGCAGTCACGTGCTATCATAAGCACCATGCAGATTAGCTCTTAGGATTTATACCACACCTATTTTTTGAGAGACATACCATCTCCGGATGTACTTAAGACGACTATGTATATTTTGACTTTATGTGAAATACTCTATGTAAACATTTCGATATCTATATATATACATATCTATTTCTGGATGGATCTTTCTTTACATGTGATGATGATTTATAAATTGCACAAATGTCTGTCTAATACCAAATTTGCTACTGCATTCGTTAGTGTATTCAAATGCCTGGGTCTATGATGATATGTAATGTAGTCAAAATTCCTTTCTAGTAATCGAATACGCAGATACAGATGTAAAATGGACGGGTTTCTTACCGAATAATGTCCGTTCAGCTGTAACACTACAAGTTGCGAATCTAGATACACGAGCAATTCGCGGATACCAAGGTTTACCACCTCGGTTAATAATTCTAACACAGCACTATATTCTGCGATGTTGTTCGTGGTACATCCTAGACACACTCCTTGCATGTCGATCAACTCACCAGCATGATCATAGATTACCCAGGCTGCTGAAGACAGATTCCTGGTACTGCGAGAGGCACCATCTACGAAACCAACAAATGGGTGAAAAGACATCTGCACAACCAGGAAGACCCGATCAGCAGAAAGATGTTTACAAAGCACACCACACAATACATGCACACAAATGAAAATCACACACCTATGTACACACACCACACCAAGAAATCACTTCAGGCATAGTACTTTTTAAGGTACAGCCCATTTCTGGGCTGCGCCAACGAAAATCCTTCATAATCTATAAGCTCGTAGGCCCCGTTTTTCAAAATGCGCTTTACTATATAGGGCCCGTGCCACATAGGCTGGAGCTTACTGGCTCCAAGCTTATCATGCGCTTGATCATACAGGAGGACGAGGTCTCCTTCGATAAAAGAACGGGGAGAAACAGATTGATCAAAATGAGTTTTGACCCTCTTCTTTTGTGCTTCGATAATCAAAGCAACCAGACGATGGGTTTCATCTAACCGTTCCAGATACAGAAGACGTTCTTCCTCGGCAGAAGTACCAGGTAGAAGCTCCACAGCTAATTTCAATAAAGGAATTTCACATTCAACCGGCAGAGTGGCTTCTAGACCGTACACCAATTGAAATGGTGTGAATCCAGTTGCACTCTTAGCAGATGTTCGGTATGCCCAGAGAGCTGAGAACAGTTGGAGATGCCAATTGGATTTATGAATACCAACTGTTCGCTGAAGCATAGTGACCAAAAATTTGTTCACTGCTTCAACCTGACCATTCGCTTGACGGTAGTATGGTGTTGAGCTGTCGTGACGCAAGCCCAACGTTGAAGTCAGCTCCGCCATCATGTAGTCACGGAAATGAGTACCGTGATCAGTGACGATGGCTTGAGGAACCCCGAACCGTGCGATAACGTGGTTGAATATAAATTGAGCAGCCGTTTTCTCGTCAGCAGCTAGTGTAGGCATCGCCTCGGCCCACTTAGTGAAGTAGTCGACGGCGACAATGATATACGCATGCCCCCCGGCCGAGTGAGGGTTACACGTCATAAAATCCATGCCCCATTTCGCAAAAGGGCCGACGGTAATAACGGGATGCAATGGTAAAGGCGGCGCGTGCATCTTGCGCTGAAATATCTGGCATGAATGACATTTACGGACTGCAGTGATACAGTATTTGAATATGGAAGGCCAGAAATAACCTGCTCGCAGAATCTTCTGGGCAGTTGCATACCTGGACATATTTCCACCACAGGCGCCACTGTGGCAGTCATTTAGGACGTTCTCAGCCTCTTCCAAGGTTAGGCATCGCCGGAGCACCAAATCTACTCCAACGCGATATAAGGTATCTCCTACTATACGGTAGGGTTGGGACTGGTGCCGAATCCGACGGCAGGCAGCTTTATCCAACTCAGACCGAAATGTCGAGGTCTGAAGATACACTATTATGTCACCGTACCAAGGGTCACGAGTACTGATGAGGAAAAGCGTTTCGTCCGATATATGGTCTTCACAGTGTGAGGGAACAGAGTTTGTAGGGAGAGAACATATCAAATCCGCGAAGACCAGTGATTTAGTTGACTTAGCAGTGGTGAACTCCAAGTCAAACTCCTGCAGGATCACAATCCATTTGGAGTACTTGCCCCCCAGTAATTGTCTAGAAAGAATATACGTCATAGGGTTGCAGTCTGAAACCACTGTTATCGTGCGCAAAAGGATGTAATGGCGAAAGCGTTGTACAGCGTGTACTGCTGCTAATGCCAACTTCTCGACATGTGCATAACGCATTTCCGGGTCGAGAAGGTTTCGAGACAGGTAATAAACAACATGTTCATCACCGTGATCATCATCCTGCACCAAGACCATGGCTATGGTGCTAAATGCGGCGGCTAGATATAAAGTGAAGTCGCGATGGTAGTCCGGAGGACGAAGCAACGGAGCATTGACTAGCAACTTCTTCAGCTTCTCAAAGGATTCCTGAGCAATTTCGTCCCAGTGAAAGGGAACGTTCTGCTTTAACAAACGAGTGAATCCTTTGGCCACCTCGGCATAATTCGGGATAAAGCGCCGAAGAAAATTCGCTTTCCCTTGTAGACTCTGTAACTGATACAGGGAGGAGGGTGATGGGAGATTTACGATGGCCTCAACCTTTAAAGGGTCAAGGCGAATTCCATCTTTCGAGACGATGAATCCTAAAAGATGGCCAGAATCAACGTAGAAGATGCATTTATGAGGATTGAGCCTGATATTGTAGCATCTGCAACGAAGAAAGATCTGGCGGAGATGCTCAGGATGGTCCTCTCGCTTACCCGAATGGGCTGGCAAGTCGTCCAGATAAGGCTGAACGATATGGCGAATGTCACGAAAAGTGTAGGACATCGCACGCTGAAACGTGGCTCCAGCATTTTTTAAGCCGAACGGGAGTTTTTTGTACGTGAAAGTGCCCCACGGACAGATGAATGTGGTCTTATGTTGATCCTCAGGTGCAATATTGATTTGGTTATATCCTGAGAAACCGTCCATTAAGGAATAGATCTCACTCCCGGCACAGTCGTCGATGATCTGGTTGATAAACGGAGTGGGATAATTATCCTTTGGACAGGCGCGATTGATGTCGCGATAATCCACAAAGACTCGAATTGTACCCTGATTTTTATCGATAGGGACAATGTTGGACACCCATTCTGTAAGGGGGATGGGATAAATAAAACCCGCGTTCAGAAGTTTTTCCACTTCTGCCTTGATGGCGGCGGCTTTCCGAGGATGCATGGGACGTAAGCGTTGGCGCACGGGTTTCGCACCTGGATAGGTTGGAATCTCGTGCACTACAATACTAGGGTCAATCCCCGACATTTCCTCGTAAGACCATGCGAAAACATCTCTGAATTCTTTGAAAATCTCAGTATAGACTTGAATCTCATCGGGAGAACAAGTCACACCCACATGAATATTCTCAACAATCCCCGGTTTAACGGAGATGTTGATTGGAACAGTTTGAGTAATGTTACTCAGATTACCCTCCAAAAAAACCTCATGCGTCAAGATCGGTGTTTGAAGAGGAGGGGAAGGAACCTGAGTAGCATAACGCTCCAGACAATCAGTCATTTCCCCCAAGCTAGGCATAAACGAGGAGCGATGATGTCCATCACCCCAAGGCAGCTCCTCAAGAGACATAGTTTCAATGATGGCCTCATCGGAAGGAAAAGTCTCTTTGAGAGGATCAGGTGAATCAGCCTGACCAAGCTAGGGGGATTGGGAGTAGACGTCGAGAGCCATGCTCAAAGGAGCATGCTGAGGAGGCAGAGGATCCGATGCAGCAACAATCTCACAGTAGCTGATCTCTACTGGCGTTAAAGGCATGGATTCTCCAAACTCATATACCTGCTCAGGTGTAGGAATAAGCCAGGGGTCATCGGACCTGGACAACATGTTGACTTGAGCGGTATGCGGTGGCGGTGCAGGAAAGATACCCATGAGGACTGGGTCTTTGAAGAGACCAGGTCCTACACTGTCTGGGGGATTCGGAATTTGATCCACGTATGGCACGTTGTTCTCAGAGTTAGAGGTGAAAAATGACAACTGATCCACTGTGACAATATTGCCCTCGTGAGGGAACTTAATGAATCGAAAGACGGTGGACGGCACGCAGAGCATGGCATGGGTCCAGCTGCGGCCAAGAAGTATATTGTAGTTGAGTTTAGCATCAACCACTTCTACTTCTACGTTGACAGTTTTTCCCTGTAATGTGATCGCGAGACTCTCGAGAACGCCCAGGGGTTTAGATTCCCGACCATCAAATGCCTCAAGGGCATTGGGAGATGATGACAAGGCTGGAGAGTCGATGGCCTTCCAGCAAGCGGAGGACATAACGTAGGTAGATGCACCCTCATCTACGACGGCCTTATGAATGTTCAGACCGTTAATCCCGACTTGAATGACCAAAGCGATTTGATGTGGAAGCCGGGGAGTAAAATTCTCCAGATCGAAGGTGAGAAGGCTCGAGTCGGCAGGATCAATGCCCCCGATCGCAGACAGTAAAGCCTTCCATTGTGAAGGAAAACTTTGAAGAACCTCTAGTGCAGACATAGCACATGGCGCCTGTGCCAGATCCTCAACAATACTGTAATGTTGAGCGGCACGAGCGTTTGGATTATAATAAGATCTTCGAAGGACACCTTTGGGGGGTGGCTTCACAACGGGTTCCAGAGAAAGCTTCTCGATTTCCAATGGACCGGAGACAGGTGGGGCAGGCAGCCCATCCGCAACTGCCTTCTCGGGTGCCTACCGCGATTCATTGTAATCCTTCGACCGCGTAGCGACAGAGATAGGTGCAACACTCTTCACCATGAAAACCTGAGACCCAAACGGTGCAGATGGTGATGCCTGTTCGACCATTTGGGTCTACTGAGATGGAAATGGCTCTTTCAAAACAGCTGGAGTCCCTTTAGGGCCTTTAAGAAGTTGACTAACCTCGGGTCGTCATGGACAATCCTTAGTATAATGGTCCCCTTCACAGATGAGGCAAGGGTACTTCGGTTTACACTGGGAGCCATCCTCAGTACGAGACTTAGATTCTGGTTTCGGGGCATCAGATTTTGATTTTCCTTTGCCCTTCTTCTCTCCCCTTGGAGGATTTGTCCGCAGGATTAGCCTGAATGGCATTCACCTCCGCGGTTTTACCATAATTGGATGAGGCGGGATTGGCAGAGGTATTGTTGGAAGAATTAGCCTTCTGCTTCCCATTTGAAGACTTCTTCGAATTCTGAGAGACAGAACCAATGACACCATCCACCGCAGGGGTGGGCGGAGCCTTAGTGGTTCCGGGCTGTGGAGCATCAGTCAAGATGTCATAAAGCGTGCCAGATTGTGAATAGACAAGATCCAGGTACTGGGCACGCGCAATGGCTTGTTCCTCCGTCATGCACGCTCCCATCGCAATATCCTGAGTGATTTTATTCACAAAGGAGGTGGTGAACCAGTGAGTCAATATCTGATCAGGTATGTGAAACTTGATCAGTCGACGACGGCGCCACCACTCATGAATGTGATCCGAGACGTGAGTGGCTTTATCCTACTTCAGGGAAGTTAGGAGGTGCGTCCCGGCTTCATACCGAACCGGTAACTGGAAATGCGTGAGGAAAGCCATGGCTAAAGAGTTGAAATCTTGAAAAATTCCACAGGATAGCTCTATGTACCACTTAGCAGCAGCTCCAGTTAAAGTACGCTGGAAGAGGCGCAGGCGAATCGAATCGTCGACCCAAGAGTTAGACGAACACCAAAGGTGATACGTCATCACATGCGCCTGGGGATCCTCCCCAGCTTTCCCCTAAAACTTGGGACAATCACCTGGTATCTTGGTGGGAACCGGAGGCGAATACGGATTATGTAAAATCGGATCATTGGTCAAATTTGAAACATCCGGCAGTTCCAACGTAGCCAGGAACGGCAATGGAGGATTAACTGCCATGCCAGGCACAGGATGAGGTCCGGTACCCATACTCCATGATGGTTGCGAATATCCTTGCCCCCACGGGTTCTGTCCCGCAGGATTCTGACCGTAGGGGGCGTAGGTCGTATAACCAGACTGATTTGGATGCTGGTAACCATAGTGTGGGGCTTAATAACCAGGGTACGGACCCTGATTATGCGTCGGCCCTGTATAAGCAACGTTTGGATTTGGCTGCTGAGTGTAGGTAGAACCGGGTGGAGGAGGATAATACTGAGAGCCTCTGGGGTGGTTATAGTTCGGTTGAGACTGACAATGAGGAAAATACCCACCCTGAGGATGAGTAGGCTGCTGAAAAGTGGAACCCTGCAGAGCCTGATACGTAGGGCGCAGCTATTGATTTGGCTGCGGCATTGAATGAACCGGCTGCTGTGCAGGGTTAATGGAATGAGCGGGCTGCCCTGAATGAACAAGTTGACCCGACTGAGAGGGCTGACCTGAGTGAACAGGTTGACCTGAGTGCAAGGGCTGACCTGAATGACCAAGCTGACCAGGATAGACAGGTGGCGCCGGTTGCGCAGGTTGACCTCGTTGTAAGTGAGCCCCAGGTTGTACCAGATGGGCCGGTTGGCCTGGAGGTGGGACATCGGGTTGTACCGGATGCACCGGTTGGCCTGGTGGTGGAACAGGACCAGGTGGTTGTTGGAAACCGGTTTGACCTGAAGCGGAACCATAGGATGGTCCCTGCAGATATGCAACGTTAGAAACAACAGGATACTGCGGTTGCATCAGTAAAGAAGGCTGGATTTTCCCCCCAGGACCATAGACCGGTACCGGTTGGTACCCCGGCTGAGGTTGGATAGGTTTTCTGGAAGGGCTGTAATACGGACCTTGCGGACTGTACGATGGCCCTTGTTGGCTCGCAGGGTAGCCCTGGACGGGCTGTCCCTGTGGATCATAAAGATAGACAGGTTGACCCGCAGGTTGGCCTTGGAAAGGTTGTCCCTGCTGGTTATGAGCCTGGTTATACGGTAAACCTTGAGCATAAAGATAAGCCTCAGGAGTGGGTAGACGCAAAATCTCCCCGTGCTCGTCATACTAACCTGGGAAAGCATACACGGGAGCATCGTCCTGTGCATAGTTCGAAAAGTAAGATCGGTAGGGATCTTGGGAGGACGGTCCAGCCTCGGGGTTCGGCTATTGCAAAGACAAACGATACTCCTCCGGAGAGATGTTCTCCGGTATAGCAGTAGCTAGATAAACATCTTCAGGAGTTGGCCCAGCCCTGGTAGCAGATGCTGAGACAACAAGAGAAGAGGCGGCCACACAGACAGTGGGCCGGACGGGAACAGATGTGACAGGCATCTGAGGAGACACCCCGGGTGTAGTAGCAGCTGGCCTCGAAGCAGGAGATGATATTCCCATAGAGGCTGCAGCTCAAATGATCTGACCCAGAGATCTGTATCCCTGTGGTAAAGAAGGACTGGCTGTTGACATGTTAGCCAGCTGAGAGTTGTCTCCCTCAAATAATCTATGCGGGAAGAGCTGATAGTCTTCACCGGAGGTTGGGATTTCCTCACCAGAATCACTCATGGTTGATCCTGCCGTTAAATCACACAAAAAACGGTGAGGACTAGGAGGAAATACAGCAGCAACAAAAGGCGAACCCGAGGTAAGAGAAAGGAAATCGGCTCCTAATCTCAATTCAGACACAGGGTCCGAAAAGGGCCAATTGAACTCAACTGGTCCTCCAAAGGGTTGCTCAGCGAGAACCGGTCCCCCGTCAGGAAACTCGGAAACAACAGGCTGCTGTGGTTCAACAGAGGATTAAGAAGCCTCTGAAGAATTGTCCGTGTAAGGACTACCAGTAGACGAAACCGAAGGTTCCGCCACTATGGCAAAAGACCAGAGAAAAAGAAACAAACACACACACGGGCTGAAAACGAGTTAAGGGCACACGATCAAACGGTCAACAAGCAATATCTAAGCGGGCGTGTAATCGTGGGTGATTAATTTTTACCACATTGAAAAGTAAGAAACTCTATCGTTTCATAATTTAAGAGTCGAGAAACAATAGAAAGATGACTCTATCTCTTTCAGATTTGATACAAGCGTGAAAGGACAAGCGCTCGACGGTCTTTTCAAGTTTAGGGAGTCAGAAAAGACCAAATGACTGCTCAGGAAATACTAGGCACAAAGGGTGTACCAAATATCCGTGAACTGCAATATACACCTTGGTTTCAATAATGAAACAAAAATCGACCAAGGACTTTCCGTACGCGCAGGTAGTCTCCCCGAATGCTGTGTTCGGTGTATCACGGGTATAGGGCGGCAGACTCGGCTTCCTGTGGATAAAGGATTGAAAACCTAGAGGGGTCTCCCTTTATATACGCGACGGTACGGGGAGCACAAGTCCGTACTAGCGCTGTCTAAAGCCAAAAGGCGAACGACAACTGCTAGGTTTAAAGACGCCGGAACATGTCTCTAGCCTAGACCTCTAAAAATGTTTCGTTAAATTTCAATGCTGCCTTAGGTTAATTGGATAGATTTTAAAGTTGATCTTCGATTAAGTTTCAATTTTCAGGCCCTATCGTATGTAGTGTCTTAAAAGACTCCTAAATGCAAAGCTACATGCCACAATCCAACATTTCGTTTGATGAAAACTAGTTACAGAAGAGTTGAGAGCTTTTACACAAACGAAATGATTCGGAAGACAAACAATGAGATCTCTAATGCAACCAATGAAATTGAAAACTTTTCATTCAAATCACTAATCACTAGCAAAATCGAAAAGATTACAATTCGCACTAATTCAATCAAAAGCACAAGAGATTTTTTTTTTGTTGCAATTTTCAATGTTTGATAGCTAATATGCACTAAACAAACCGAAAACAAACGAGACAACTTGAGAAACGATATTGAGAGAGAAAAACAAACAAATTTCACTCAACAACACAAGCAATCAGATCTCAAATCGACCAAAGTCTCTCAAAACCAAGCAAAAGACTCAAAGGCTCCAATGGACCGTGTGATCTTGGCCCAAAGCAAGACCAAACGAAATTTGAATGAAGGAACGAGCAATCACCCAAAAATCACAACAAAAAAATGAACAACTACTAAGAGGATGCGGAGAATTAATCAGAAAGTTGACCGAACAAACGAAACACCAAAACTCCCAAGGAGGGCTCGATACACTAAGCCACTAGATGCCCTAGGGCTCAAAACGTGAAATCGATAGATAAAAGCAAACAACCAAAGGACAAAGGTGAATTCCCAGTCAAACAGGACTCCAACACACTCAGGCAGTCGGAAAATCAAGAAGAAAAACACTGACCAAACCCAGAGAGCTCAAAAATGAGGAAACTCAAAAACCTTACAGGAGTGGCGCGACTGTAAGGATGAAACTGGCACCAGAAAGCAATTGGCGCAGGCTAAAAAAAAGCAACATGCGCCAATTGGCGCGACTGTCGGGCTAAAAAGCGCGCCAGTCGAGTTTCTCAGCTAAAACAAGAAAGAACTACTCCAGAAGCAGATCAATGTATACTAAGAAAACCAAGAAGCAAAAACAACAAAAGAACCCAACCCAGAAGGCTCATCAAGCAAGGAAAAACATAAAATAATCAAAACGAGACAGTGAAAACTAGACTCTCCCCAGCGGAGTCGCCAAATTTTTGAGGAGGTAAATCCCCTCTGCGGACAGAGGCGATCCATACTAGCCCAGCAGGGGTCTAGCAACAATCAGAAATGTTACGACGCAAGTTCCTAGTTACGAATGAAAAGACTAAATATGGAAGCCTACCTGGATTCCAATGCTATGATCTGAAGAAGAGAGCATTCCCGTTCCTCAGCCTCGGCAGATCACGATCCTCCACGATCTCCGCGGGTGGACACCTGCACATGCAAGAAAAAAACAGATACAAGCATAAAATCCAGCATACGTAACTCAATATCAGTCAGAAAGGATATTACTCATATTAACATCATTGAAAACAGAGTGGAACCATAATCGTAATCATTCATTAAATAACAATCGAAAGAGATTACAACCAAAGTTCTGACGTCGTGGTCTCCCTCGGATGGGTCTCCAGTCGTTCACGTCTCGCAAAGCTCACCAGGGAAAGGGCAAACCTCTCCTGAGTCTCTCAGCTTCAAGATCCAAACTTGAGCTCACTTAAGGGAGAAAGAGGGCTCTTTACAACACAAAGGCTCTTGGGAATATGGAGATGCAAAGCTTGGGCACTTCAAGACTAGCTTGCCATGGATTTGAGCAGGCTTTTATAGATGGAGAAGGAGGGAGTTGGGATCCCTATTATCATGGGATTGGCCCTATCAACAAGGAAGGTTCCATGGGAGGTGGCAAAACCACTTCCCTTCCATAGAACTCCTGCAGCCAAACCTCCCAACTCAAGATAGGAAATGGTTCTGAGTTTGTTGGAACTCAACTTCCGCCACCTTTATTTAAAAAACACTCCTTAAATTGGCTGGCGCGACCACTGCTCTGGGACAGAGCGCCAGGTGGCGCGGCCTCTTTGCAGGATTTCCCCCATTGGCGCGAGTGCTGAACTGTCTTCCCGCGCCAATGCAAAAAGAGATGTTTTTCATGATTTTTGCAAGGAGATGTCTTTCAGTGGAAAAAATGAAGCTCATGCTTAGAGGAATGCATTGATGATGTTTTCAAGGCATGAAAATGTTCACAGGTCACAAAATGGGTCCTCCATTGTGCGGGACAGGGAATGGTAGGGACGGTGACAAATTACTGTGTAACAAAGGTGAATTGTGCAAAAGAAGGAATTCGAAGGGAGTTGATAGCACCCCACAACCCAAAGTAGAACCAAGGCCTACCTCTACATTTGTGGCTTGACGCATGTAGCACAAGTATTTTTGTAGAACATGAGTACTCATCATATTCTAGGCATGATTACACCAAAGGAGGATTTCTTAGGGAGAAAGCCGAATGTGTTGCACTTCAATATTTTTGGATCATTTATCTACTTCCATGTCTCTAAAGAATCAAGGAAGAAGTGTAATGTTCCAAATTTTGCAATAAAGTATTTGGAACATTAATTTTGCTTTTATTTTAATAAAAGGAATAAAATGGGTGAGGGAGCCCATGTAGCAACTTAATAAACACTCCTAAGTTGCAAAAATTCATTTAAGTGGCTTAAGTTAGCAGCCCCAAGTGTGAAAAGGGCCAAAAGAAAGTGAGCTAGACCATGGTTGACCAAAGTCAACAAAGTACCCAAGAGGGGAAGATTGCACAAGAAGATTGCGTAGTTGGATGGAGGGAAATTTGAAATGAGGGAAACCCTAATGTGAGTGGGGTCCATGCATGCCTTGCATAAAATATGAAGGAGAGCCATTGTTGGGGATCATCTTTGGAGAAAGAATTTGGAAGTTGAAGCTCTCTTCAACTTTGTGCTGCTTAGTACAAGAGGGATTCCTGTTTAGGAATTCCCTTCTCTTCCATGGGAGGCCATGGAGAGATTATTCTTCATATTCCTCACATCTTGGCTTGAGGCCAAAGCAGTCATTTGCAGCTACTTGCATTATTCTTGCAGCAAGAGAACGTTGGAGTTGCTGGTGTTGCGGTGAGGGACCTTCATCATCACACTTCTGGAGTTTTTCTATAAAGGAGGGGTGATATCTTTCTCTAGGAGATCAGAAAAGGAGATCCCAGAGCTTATATTGTATATTTTGGCATTGGGCCATATGTTTTCTCTCATGCCCAGCGCAGTCTCCTTCCCTTACAGCATTATCTTTAGAGGTGGCTTGCACAAAGGGTTCATTTTGTGCACTAGAGGGTGCAATATTCAGTAAGGGGATCAACCCCTTCACTTGGAGATCATTGGAGGAGGTATCATGGTTTATTGCAACATCTACTTCCTTCTCCTATGTTGTATTATATTTGAGTTGCAGCAGCTACACTGCAACTCCGACATTTTTATGTTTAATGTATTTTAGCCAATCCCTTGGAGGATTGATGTAATAATGTTTTCTAGGGTTGAGATCTTTCTCCCCCATCTTTATTTGAGCTCTTACTGCTATATCATCATATGTATATAAGTTTGCAATCATTTTCCCCTATAGACTGCGCAGTTACAGAGTAGCTGGATCATGTAGCAGTATGTCTTCTTCATTGCATGTACACTTTCCTTTGAGGCTGATTTGCACTCACCTTGAGAGGTATTTTCCTCAAATATTTTGTAATAGTATTTGCTGCTACACATTATGTATCATATTTTTACTCTTCTTACATTATGTGAGACATTATTTCACTGCTGCTACTTGTTGAATTTTTCATGTTGCTGAAGATTCTCTCATTGAGCATTATTTCAATATACTTGTTGGTAGGAGATCTGAATAACCCCTTAGGGTTATTTATTTGAGCTTATATTCTGCAGGGAGTTTGTATCAGATATATTCTAAGGCATCCCAACACTGGATTGCCTTATTTTCACATGGGCTTCCTTATACAGTGTCCTCATGGACAGCTGTTGCAGAAATTCCTTGAAGGGAAATATTAGCTTTTGAAAAGTTCTATTGCCAGAGTCTGCTAGTGGGCCAGGTAGCCTGTAGATATCATCCTTCCTTGTGAAGGTTATGTATCCAATAAATGCCCCTAACAGTCAATATTTGAAATAGTTTGGTGTTGATTTTTAATACTAAAGGGGCTGGAATATTGGAATATCTTAAGATATTCCCGATGGAGCAGAATATTCCCCATTTGGAAAATTACAGTGGTACTAGAGCTTCAAACTTGGCTTAGCCTGTGAATTTCAAATTTCAAAGAAGAAGAGGCTAGAGTGATGTACAGGATGAGATTGGTCTCATCAATTTTCAGATCCAGCAGCAACCTCTCCAAGGAGGCTGAGGAGACAGAAAAAGGAGAAGAGGAAGGAACATGCACTTCCTATTCTCATAGAGAAGCAGAGCAGAAGCATGGATAACACTTGTAATTCGAATTATAAGTGAGTATATTGCTGAATATAGAGAAAACCCTAGAGTCTTCCAAGAGAATTTATCTTTTTCACACTTGTTCAGCAGGAAGAAGAAAGAACTTGGTGGTTCAACCATGGGAGGCATGCAAGGGTTTATACTCTTGCTGATTTTTCTTAGATCTTGATCATAAGATTTGGCCAAAGGATGAAGGATCCCTTACCACTAAAGGCACATTCCAGCGCAGTCACATTCATGGAGGAGCAGCCTCCACCTTTAGCTATTGAGGCAGCCAACACACTTGAGGAAGAGACTCTTGCAACAACACAATATTCTTCCAAATCTCTCCAAGGTATGCATGAGTTTGCATTTATCATGGAGGATTGTACATTATTGCATGCTGATTGTCTTGAGGAGGGAATTTCACTGCATTTTTCCATTATTCTCAGACACCCTTGATGAGTCATGCACCACACATGAGGTTGGGGTTTGAGACATGGACCATGGAGGAGATTGCATTTCAATGTCCCATGAAATGCAAGAGGAGAAATTTGTTTTGGGACAATGGTAGCTCTTGTGAAAGTGGTACCAAGTGGCAGGATACTTACACCAAAGAGTGGTTCCTTATAGATGGAGTGTGCCCAGTGGAAATTTGGTGGATCCATAACCCACAGGTCCCAAGATCATTTCACAATTGTTGCTCTTGATGGACAAAGAGGAGAGCATGGGTGCATCATGATGGGATGGAATTTATATTTCCACTCATTATGTTCCCATTTCAGATTAGGAATGGTGGAAGTATGGAGGAGCAACAAACATTCTTGTTGCTCATATTTTGTTTGAATGTTGTGGGAGAAAGAGGAGGCACTAGCATAGTGCAAGAGGATTGCTCCTTGATCTTGGATTCCCAAGCAACACCTTCTTCATGGGAGGAGCTCTACATTTTCAACAGCATGATGGGAGGAGTCTTTGGCAAGATTCATGTCAAATAGGGGAGCTTTGAGATGACAATGGTCCTACTCCAAAGGCCAACAATGCTGTCACTTGAGAGCTTGAGTTACTTGTTGGAGTGTCTTCCAAGCCACTTCACAAGTGATGTACTTTGGAGGCATGTAGGTGAGGAGCATGAAGGATTAATGGAGGAGAGCACTCCTTACTACATTTTGAATTTCTTGGCTTGGTTGTACAAGAACAAGAAGAGGGATCTACATGCAGTATTTATGGGTTCTTCTTTCATGCATTTCCATGCATATTCTTCATTGATGGAGGAGTCCACTTGGGAGGGAAAATTAATGGTTGCATATCATAATATGCATAGATGCATAGCCCAAGGATGATGAGATGGTTGGCACAACCACTCCCCTACTATGTTGTAGTAAGGGGGACTCTTCACTTGAGCCATTTCAGCTCAAAGGCCAAAGTACATGATGAGGGAGGTAACTATTTGTGACATGCTTTGCACTCTCTTATCTTTATGAGCATCATATTAGGTTAAGAGGGATCCTTCCTTCTTGCAGGTTGTATTTTTTGTACTTATGGTTCATTACATCAAAATGATGGCTAATTCAGCAGTGGGTTGTGGGGGAAAGCCACATGGATTTTGGTGAGCTCCTTTGGCACCAAAATGTGTTTTCATGATCACGCCTTGCAGGATGGATGTGGCAGAAAAAAAGTGGCTGCAAAGACACTTGTTGCATCATATATTGAGGCAGGAAAATAATGACCTTCATTGGTTCCATGCATGGGACCATATTTCACCTCCTTGCTCTCATAAGTTTATGCTTCCATATGTTTCTGGTGGAATGCTATTCAGAGGAAGAACTGTTTTGAAGGAGGGAAATAAATTGAAGATGTCCATTGGGAGTGTGATTCTCCCTACTTTGCATGTTGTATGTTTCAGGAGAAGCAATGGCCAACCCATGTTTTCCAAACTTCATCTCATTCATTCATGAGGGAGGAGCTATTTGGAGAGTTTGAATTTTTCGAGGAGGCACTTCATGGTTTTTATGTTTGATGGGGTGGCTTGGTTCTCTTTTGAAGACCATTTTATTTCAGCCATATATCAGCAGCAGCCCCTATGTATCATGAGGAGGGAGAGACTCATTGGGTGGATGTGCCCTTTGGGAGAGAGGACCTCCATTATTTTTGCAGCACATGCTCCAAGGATAGTATGGAAGATGATATGGTCACCATGTGCAGCCATGTGTTTTTCCATGAGGTGAACCATATGATTGTTTGGATGCCATATGTTGATGAATTCCATCTCATCACATATGAGATTATCTGGGCCAGCTTTATTTGCAGCGTTGGAGGAGAGGTCCTTGGGGATCTAGAATTCATCTTGCCTCTTGAAGGCAGCACTATTGCAGCCAAAGTTCAGCTTTCACTCCACATTCATCATAAGTGGAGAAGAGGATAGCGTGGGGTAGGCTATGAAGCTTACCAAGTTCAGAAATTCGGCCCACCTATTTCTCATGAGCACAAGGTGGAGGAGTACTTTCAGGAGTTGCCTAGTTGGAGGGTGACTCATTTTGCTTGGTTGATTGCTTAAGGATGGAGGATATACACAAGGATATTTCAGACTCCATGCCTTGAGTGGAGGAATTTTTGTAGTTCATCCTTGCTCTTGCTTGAGGACAAGCAAGTTTTGGGAGGGGAGGACTGTAATGTTCAAAATTTTGCAATAAATTATTTGGAACATTAATTTTTCTTTTATTTTAATAAAATGGGTGAGGGAGCCCATGTAGCAACTTAATAAACACTCCTAAGTTGCAAAAAGTCACTTAAGTGGCTTAAGTTAGCATCCCCAAGTGTGAAAAGGGCCAAAATCAAGTGAGCTAGACCATGGTTGACCAAATTCAACAACATACCCAAGAGGGGAAGCTTGCACAAGAAGATTGTGTAGTTGGATGGAGGGAAATTTGAAATGAGGGAAACCCTAATGTGAGTGGGGTCCATGCATGCCTTGCATAAAAGATGAAGGAAAGCCATTGTTGGGAATCATCTTTGGAGAAAGAATTTGGAGGTTGAAGCCCTCTTCAACTTTGTGCTGCTTAGCACAAGAGGGATTTCTATTTAAGAATGCCCTTCTCTTCCATGGGAGGCCATGGAGAGATTGTTCTTCATCTTCATCACATATTGGCTTGAGGCCAAATCAGTCATTTGCAGCTACTGCATTATTCTTGCAGCAAGAGAACGCTGGAGTTGTTGGTGTTGCAGTGAGGGACCTTCATCATCTCACTTCCGGAGTTGTTCTATAGAGGAGGGGCCATATCTTTCACTAGGAGATTAGAAAAGGAGATCCCAAAGATTATATTGCAGATTTTGGCATTGGGCCATATGTTTTCCCTCATGCCCAGCGCAGTCTCCTTCCCTTACAGTGTTATCTTTAGAGGTGGCTTGCACAAAGGGTTCATTTTGTGCCCTAGTGAGTGCAATATTCAATAAGGGGATCAGCCCCTTTACTTTGGAGATCATTGGAGGAGTTATCATGGTTTATTGCAACATCTACTTCCTTCTCCTTTGTTGTATTATATTTGAGTTGCAGCAGCTACACTGCAACTCTGGAATTTTACTGTTTTATGTATTTTAGCCAATCCCTTCGAGGATTGATGTAATAATTTTTTATGGGGTTGAGATCTTACTCCCCCATATTTATTTGAGCTCTTATTGCTATATCATCATATGCATATCAGTTTTAAGTCATTTTCTCCTATAGAATGTGCAGTTATAGAGTAGTTGGGTCATGTAGCAGTGTATTTCCTTCATTGCATGTACATTTTCCTTCGAGGCTGGTTTTCACTCACCTTGAGAGGTATTTCCCTCAAGAATTCTGTATAATATTTGCTGCTACACATTATATATCAAATTTTCACTCTTCTTACATTATTTGAGACATTATTTCACTGCTGCTACTTGTTGAAGTTTTCATACTACTGAAGATTCTCACATTGAGCATTGTTTTGGTATACTTGTTGGTGGGAGATCTGAATAACCTCCTTAGGGTTATTTATTTGAGCTTATATTTTGCAGGGAGTTTGTATCAGATATAATCTAAGGCATCCCAACACTGTATTGCCTTATTTTCACATGGAATTCCTTATACAGTGTCTTCATGGACAGCTAATGCATAAGTTCCTTGAAGGGAAATATTAGCTCTTGACAAGTTCTATTGGCAGAGTCTGCTAGTGGGCCAGGTAGCCTCTGGATCTCATCCTTCCTTGTGGAGGTGACATATCCAGTAAATGCCGCAGCTGTCAATCTCTAAAATAGTTTAGTGTTGATTGTTAATACTCCCAGAGTGGGAAAATAGGAATATCTCCAGATATTCCTGACATTGTAGAAATTTCCCCATTTGGGACATTACAAGAAGCTAGAGCCTACCGAAAAATTGGGGGTATTTGTGGGTTACACTGAAACTTCCCACAACTACCGTGTGTACTTTGCATACCTCAAAATGAAATTCGTGCGAAGGGATGTAAAATATGATGAGGAGAAAGCGACGTGATGCCCTTTTCAGAGGGCGCTTAAGATCCCACTAGAAGAGGAGATTTTAGCTCCAAAGGAGGAGCCTTAGGAAGTTGTGGAGAAGCCAAAAATTGAGGAGCGGAGAGTGGAGATATCCACTCCAGAAGAACCATCGAGATAAGGCAGGAAAAGGACCAGGGAAGCTCAGAGACTTGTGCAGGATTCGAGGGAGAATGTGTGTGCTCCTTGAAATCAACGCAGGAAGAGAAGGTCACATGATCGGTACATTGCTACATGGCTCTAATGATTGTGCTTGTAGAGAATGAGCCATCCTATTTCGAGGAAGAATTATAGAAACCTATATGAGTTGATGCAATGGTGGAGGAGTAAGTATCCATTGTAAAGGACAATGTTTCGGAATTGGTCCCAAGAACAAAAAATAAATCAGTTGTGGGTTTGCGATGGAGCTTCAAGGTAAAGAAGGCAGCACACGAAAGCATAGAAAAGTAAAAGGACAAATTTATGGCCAAATGATACTCTCAATTTGAAGGGATTGAATATGAGGATATATTTTCTCTTGTAGCAACGTACTAATACATTAGATCAATACTTTCTTTAGTTGTGCATATGGGGTGGAACCTGATGGATGTAGAAACAACATTCGTCAATGGAGTTATTTAGGAGGAGGTGTACATCAAGCAACTATAAGGCTTTGAGAATTTTGATAATACCTTTCTTATTGAGAGGGAGTGTTGAAAAATGCATCATGAAGTTCTCAATTTGATTTTTCCTTGATTAAATTGAGAAATTTTGAATTTCCACATCAAAAAACAACTTGGATGATGTCAACTTGCGTGACATGGTTTGTGTCACCCAATTTACTCGTTAAATTAAAGTTTGAAGAGTTAAAGTTTAGTTAAGCATGTGTGATTGCTAATTGTTGGAGGGACTAGCAGAGGGTTAATTTGTGCAATGGGACTTCAGTCAAACTTAGTGATCATCGAGTTAACTAATAAATCAACCCAAAATAGCTATTTCATGCAGAGAATTTGAGTTCCCCAAGATTGGTGGAGATTCCAAACCATTGTAACATCATTTTTAGACTATTATTGAGTGTACAAGTGTTGCATGCAGTCAGATGATCAACCAAAGGTAATTGTGAAATTAATTTGACGAATTTCCTATATAATAGGGGCTCAATTCCTCAATGAACAACTCAAGGAAATGGGAGCTCAAGAAGAGTAAAAATTTTCTAAGTCT